>BLFP01001861.1:240886-243386 GCA_014634505.1 Montipora efflorescens
CTGCGTAATGACATTTGCAAATGACAAGCCTTCTCTGTCTACAATTTATACTCCATACGCCTGAAATGAAACCATGCTTGTTCAAAACCTCTGGGAAATAAAAGAATTCACACACAATTCGCTTCTAGAGCCACCCTGAAAAAAAAAAACTCTTATTCTCTATCCGTAAATGCCACACACAAGTCACTGACTGATGGGTTGGGGCTAAAACTTTGGCATGGGATGAATGGGAGTGTAATCTTGCATCAAACAAGTCATCACTGCCTACAAAATGATAGAAGGACAAAGAGTTAGCTAATTGGTGCAAAGCATAAGGGTTTGGCTAAGCCCTATTCAAGAATGGGTACCAGAAGGATATAGCATTGTTGTTGAATTTAGGGTTAAGGTCCGTCTGAGACGAATCCAACTCGACGAACCTGCATGAACATCTGGCACCATAGCAACTGCCAGACCACACTGTCATCCCCTTCCCATCCCTTCTCTCCCCACAGCCAATAATATTCCGTTGTTCTGATGTTGGAGTTAGCTGTTTTCAAAGCCCATCAAATTGATTAAAGACATCATCTCTAATGTCTTCGTCAAAAACGAAAATGAAATATCACCTTCTTAGTATAATCACATAGATGGTTATTGAAAATTCTCCGTGCTGATTGGTTGCACTTGAGGTGATTGTTACGCGATAACCACCTAAGCGGTTTGTTCAAATGGCCGCAACCCGTTTTGTCGAGGTCACAGACGAAAAAATAAATTAATGGTTTGCATCTGACGTCACGGCGACCATGTTGGTGTACAGAACAATGCAGTAAAATGTCTTTTGGGAATTTGACTCTTATTATTATGCAAAACTTATGGGGTCATTTTCAATTGTTTTGTACACCAACATTCCGTCTCATCACGTGGATGCAATCCGAGAACTGTGTTAAAGAAAATGCATATTTTTCAAATGATCACCTATGGAGTTATACTAAAACAATTATTCACCTCAGGCTCGGTGAATATCGGTGAATTTAAAACCTCGCCTTTGTCTCAGTTAGGGTTAGGGTTAGTTTCACCTCGCCTTTGGCGAAAATAAATGTTAATTCTGGATTACTAGTCTACTGAATAGAGGCTGTCTCAACCTTAATTTATCTCTATTTATACTCTTTACTGGGTTGCCATATGGCAGTCCAGTCAGAAAATGAGTTGAATTTCTCCGTGTCCAACCTCGTTCCCAGGGTCTCTCGAGCGAAGAGAGACCCTGGTAGGGTCTGGTCACGTGCTTCCGTGACAATTGAAAACACTAGGGAGGGGTCCTCTCTAAACAAGGAATTTGTCGCGTTGAGCTTTGTCGAATTCATGTCGAATTCACGTCGAATTCATGGCGTTGTAAAGTTCTTCCAAACACAGCCTCGGCTAACGCGAGCAATTCTTCAGTGACCTTCTTGAACAGATTTTTACCATGTAAAACGTCTTTGACTGAACCGCACAATCTACAGCAACTTATGACAGACGATGTATATGTTTTCTTCGGCGTTTGCAAACTATTATCGCCGGACATAAGAACATATGTTCCCATACCGCAGCACGTGAAACTTGGTTTGTTTTGGTGACAACACATTCCGGACTCCCGTAGTCTCAGTATAGACAAAATTCTTACTAAGCCCCCCCCCCTTCATTGGATAAATTGTCATCTCCCAGATTCTGGGAGACACGTGACCAGACCCTACCAGGGTCTCTCCTCGCTCGCCCCAGGCGTTAAGATGAGAGACCCTGGGAACGAGGTTGCTCCGTGTCAAGAAAATGGAAAAGTTGCGCAATAGGTCTTTGTCACTCCCCTGCCCTGTCTCTGAGCGAAGTAGAGTCCTCTGCAAGTATTTTTGGAAGGTTTCGGGGGGTAGTGGGAATGCGTAGATTGTATCCGGTGGACACATTAGAATATCGAATTAACCTGCAATGGCGTCGAAGTCATTGTAACTCGAATGGCGTTTTAGTTGATCTTTAAACAAAATATACCCTGACGGAGTTCAAGAATGGAACATCAATTGCATAAACAAGACAGGCGGTGAAAAATAACCCTAATCCTAATATTTTACTAACGTAGTGTTATGTACAACACTGAAACCAAATGGCAAATTCTGTATGGGTTTCACAAACATTGAAGGAATCGAACACCTTGAATGCATCTGTGTTTACTGAAGTCGCATCGCAGATGTCTGGCTATTTATATTTATCTTTTACTCAACTCTCCACAGAATTCAGGTGAAAAAAAAGTGGAAACGTGCCATTGAAGAATTATTGAAAATAAAGCTTGCTGTCTTTTTTGCGCTTCATTATTCACGGAAAAGGTTCTTCACGGTTTGATCCTGAAATGTGAGAAATTTATGCAATTGTATATGGTTTGTGACACGGATTACGTTTCTTGTTTGCGCCTAACGCTATTGAAATAAGAAGGGCTTTTGCCTTTAATAGCAAATATATTGTTTGTTTCAATAAAGTTTACGCTGGAAGAGGATTTTGTGAG
>BLFP01001861.1:250886-253386 GCA_014634505.1 Montipora efflorescens
ATATGTCATTTATATATTTTCCGATCATGTTATAAAGTTGCCGTAAATTCTCTCTAGACGTGAAGTCTAGAGCTGAAGCTGTTTATTCTACATCCCATGCAATGACTGAAGGGCATAGGACAAAGCAAACGTCAGTTTGATGCACGTTCAATGAGCACTTTTGAAAGGGCAGGTTTTTTGGTAAAATGGAAACCTGGGTCTTTACGGAACTCTCTCAGTCTAAAATGATCACCATCAACCCGCGGTACTATCAACACCTTTGTTTGGAAAAAGACACTACCTGACAAGCATTTTTAAAGACTGTTGTTTTAGTTCTTGTCACGAACCTGATAAAGGGACAAGGAAAAATGTCTAAACGGTTGGTATTGAATAATCACTTTGTAAGTTGCATGAATTTCTAATAAACTGAACTGAAGGGGGACCAAATGTTGGGTCTTGAATAAAAACTTTGTAAGTTGCATGAATTAATGACAAGTTGAATTAATAGTACGTTGCATAAATTCATTGGTTAGTAACACCAAACCATAGGGAATTTAAGAAACGACGACGGCTACGACTACGACAACGCCACAAAGCAATAATATCATTGGTTAAAAGAGCATAAATAATCGTGCTGCACGTGCAGCACGGATTTTAGCAAGTATCTTAGCAGTCCTCTGCATAACGACGACGTGAAATCACCAAATTTGAAGGTTTGACGACAACGTGAGAATGCAACAGAGAATCTTTCATTCTCTATTTTAACTCTGAACGCTCGTACCAATTCATTTTTAGGATACTTCATTGTAGGACGTGAAAGAGACTGAATAATCGCGAAAGACTTATGATAAAGGAGAGTTATATTTTGAGGTGACGTTTTCGTCGACCGTCGCCGTTGTAGATCTTAAATTCCCTAATGTCTGGTATCGGACACCTCGACCCCCCGAGGTCAACGGTGTTGTTTGGCTCATCTGTATCACAAAAACAGTAAACTTCTACAGAAAAACTTCCTTATCAACCTAGTCTTTTGTTCTGCACTTTCTCTGTGAGAGTACCATATTTTATTCAATCAACTGATAAATTACCTCTTTAGCAAGGGCTTGTGAAAACTTGCTGACCTCACTGTCGGGTTCATATCCCTTTTAAATGCAAACATTTCCACAATAATTATATGTATTAGAAATACATGGAGAGAAAGAGGTGCAATGAACTGATACCTTACGCTACATGTACAATGTTTTGTAGACGTTACCCATTTAACGACTTATTGTTTCAAGCTATGGACTTGACACAATTGAGAACATCTACCAAACATTACAGTTTCATTACAAATGCCATAGGATTAAATGTTATTGAAGGTCTCGTGGTTTAGAATTAAGTATGGATTAAGTTCATACCTGTGGAGTAGCAATATTTAAATGCATTCCAAACTTAGGTGCAGCCATCATGAATGAATGAATGATGTTATTTCCATCTCCAACCCATGCTACAGTGCGGCCATACAGACTACCAAAACACTCCTTGTTCACCAAAACACAAGAATGCATACAATGAATAGAGATGAATACATTTTAAAGGAAAATACTAATTTTCTGATTTTTAAGTTGATTTCTTTGTAGACTACGCATAATGCAGAAAATAACAAGCAACTTCCAGATTTTGACTAGCAGAAATTCGCAAAAAAAGGTCTTTAAGGAGGCTCGAAAAAGTTTCAACACTTAGACGACTCTTGGTTTAGATCGAATAACGCTACAACACTCTATCACGTAACAGCAAAAGGTTATGGTACCATATGAAACACCGATTATTTCCAAACAAAGATATGATCATTATTGTGATGTAATAAGTTGCCTTGGCAACGGGAAAGCCCAACAAAAACACCCTATATTCTGGATTTAGTTGCTCATATCTCAAAAACGAACTCGGTGATCCCCCTTTTTTATTGCTGAAAAGTGATTAGAAGGCCACGATGTAAATTTTGTCTGAAGGATTCAGAGCTACCTTAAAAAATCACAAAATTAAGGTGGCTCTGAATCCACTAGACACAATTTTTTAAAAACTTCCCAGAAAGTTTCATCATGCCCTTCTGATTACTTTTCAGAAATAAAAAATGGGAGTCACCGAGTTCGTTTTTGAAATATAAGCAACTAAAGACAAAACAAAGGGTGTTTTTACATGGCTTGCCCGTCGCCACGGTGACATATTACGTCACAATAATGACTGTATCTTGTTCAGCCATAATTCGTGTTTCATTTGGTACTACAATATTGCCAATTTATGATACAATGTTGTGGTGCCGATCCTTCTAATAGCAGCGTCACTTGGAAGCCTTGAAACTGGTTCGAGCCTCCTTAACCTACAAATTTACAGGTATTTGTTTCTGTGTCTCATTAAGTTTAATGTGACAATCAAAGAAACATAACGTGAAACTACATAACCAAGATACCTGATTCAGATGGGTACCTTCCCTCGTGCCAGGTTTGTGTCCTAGTAACTACTTTCTTTCATCAGCCCAACAACA
>BLFP01001861.1:258386-273386 GCA_014634505.1 Montipora efflorescens
AAAACCAAGGGTGTAAAGGATCCCATCTCGACCTCAAGCACTCGTTGCTGATATTTCCGCTTTTTCTCCTCTTCTTGGTCTTTAAAGACTTCGGATGTCGGCTTGCTCTGGTTACATTTGGAGTTAACATGCGTGACCCTGACGTCGAAAAATGCTGTAACTCCTCTAGACCAGAAATCTCCCGCCTTGATGTCTAAACGTGCCTCTGAGCTGGTAACTGCGCTTCTAAGATGCATCCGTTCGTTGTCAAGAGGTAAGAGGCGTGGCTCCGCCTCCACATTCTTACAAACTTTGGTGATGAATGATGTCAGTAGGTTTCGTACACCATCATGCCTTTGTGCCACAAACCCTCCTTTTTTACAAGAGAGGGCGTGGCCAACATTGAATCTATCCCCACAAACGCACTGGGCTGGTAGGTCGGTGAGAGGCAAGTTGTAACGTAGCCGCAGAGAGTCTCTGAATTCTTGCTTGTTAAGAGCTAGACCTTGATCTTTGAGGGGGATCGCGTTAAGCCAAGAGCTGGCCCCTTTGTCTCTTGCTTGATTGGCCAATCGAAGAAGATCAGGGGAGAGGGTGGAGTCAATCGACTCCATTTTTGCCTTTTCCCTTTCGGCCTTTAGCGCCTGGTGGTGACGTTTCAGCTCCTCTACGGAATTTTCGCCTGTTATCATGATGGTACTCTGAGTTGTTATGGAGTCTACATGTGCGGCTGTGATTGATGCTGATGCGGTAAACTGTTGTGGTGCTTCCGATCTCAGATCCGGCACGCCTAGTCCCCCTTGGGCCGTTGTCAAGGTAGCGAGTTGGCGCACTTCGTCGGGAAGGGGCTCTGTCTGGCCAAAGAATGTTGGAAGTAGTAGATCGTCGATTACCTCCTGGACTGGGTCGATATAGTCCTCAAATGACTCAATTGTGCGAAGAAAATAAGTAAACTTGGACTTGAACCCCTTCTTAAAAGCGATATACGCTGCGTGGGGCTGATTCTTAGCAATTTCTGATAGTGTTTCAAGTTCCCCTTTCCATGCACGCACTTTCTCCTTACAATACATATCCTTGTATTCTTGTGATCCAATGACCGCTCCTAGATGACGTTGACCCTCAATAGTGATATTAACTTCATCACCGAATACTCTCGCTGCTTCTGCGGCAGCTTCCTCTGACTTTACTATAAGCCAACTCTTTGACCCATTCACAAGGTAACCGAACTTCTCTCCTTCCTGACTCAACAGCTTGTACCAATCGTAAAGCGATGTGATTACTCCACCGCCTGCCGAATCATCCGCGAGCCATGCTTGTTTAACCCCCGGGCAGTGTGCTCTCAAATAATAAATCATCATTGATGTGTTAACCGAGTACCAAGCCATAGCAAGGGGGTCGCCCTGTGTTGTCCCCTCCTGTGAGAGTATTTCACCTCCCCCACAGATGAAAAGTCTAGATGGGCTTCTGTAGGTGTTTATTATATAAAGCGCCATTTCCTTGCATAAAATCTGAATGTTGTGCAAAGCTACAGATCTGTTCATTTGGTTAAATGCATTACTTGCATCAATCAACAGTACTCCATCTGACCCCTCCTCATCGAAAATCTGGCTCATGGCGTGTATCGCGGCCTCTGCCCCTGCGCTGTGGCCTGCACAAACTTGTAGGGGCCCCGCGGCATCCTTGATATCCTCTTTAAGGAACACGGACACAGTTTTACCTATTATCCGTCTCAAAACCTCTCCGACACCGATTGGACGAATTCCCGGATCTTTGTCGAGCGGTATAAGCCTGCATGATGTATATGCCTCCAACAAAGACGGGTGGTACGACTTTGTGAGTAGTTGTCTTGTAAATATGGCTAGCTCTTCCCTTAACATTTTCCCTTCGTTCTTAAAATTCTTTGAGCATAAGATCCGTTTGTAAATTTCGGAATCCATTCCTGATGGTCCCGCGGAGCCTTTGGTTCTACTGGCTGAGAATGGATAATAATAATAATAATAATAATAATAACAATAATAATAATAATAATTATTATTATTATTATTATTATTATTATGACATCTATTATTATTTATAAATTATATGTTGGATTCTCCGTGAAATCCGAAATCCGTTCTCTCTGCTATCATTAGGAAAATCCTTCAATCTACTATCTAGCAGCACTGGAAGTATTCTTCAAGGTTTTTCCTAATCATGGTGGAAAGGGTGGATTGAGCGGATTTTCAGTTTCAGTTGTTGCCGTTCTTGTTCTTGTTTTGTTTTCTATCTATCTATCTATCTATCTATCTATCTATCTATCTATCTATCTATCTATCTATCTATCTATCTACATGTATCTGCCTACCTATCTCTGTCTGTCTATCTATCTATCTATCTATCTATCTATCTATCTATCTATCTATATATCTGGGACCAACACTCAGGGTCTTTAAATAACTGACGAGAAAGTGCTGTGTGTAATGACATCTGCAAATGAGTAGACTTTCAAGTCTCCTCAGATAAGGATGATAAACCATAGGCCCTGTCAAACAACCCTAACAATGTTCATAATCCTTTGGGATGTAAAGGAACCCACACACTTGTTGCAAAGAGTAGGGCATGCAGTTGCTGGTGTTGTGGTCGGTTTGCTGTGGTGTATCATGTTTGGGAGGGTAAATGCTTGGAGATACCAGCTACATCAAGCTACTCTAACTTCTGAGGGTAAATAAAGAAACAAAGATATGAACTATGACTCAACTATGTATCAATAAATCTGAAATCATTACTTAACAGTTTGTTGTAAAGTATATTGTACCTTATCACAGGTATGGTGGCTGAATCTGCCATGACCTCAAGATCCTGCTGTTTGTTCACTCGAGCAAGGATAAAATCACAAAATCTGGAAAGTACTCTGCAAAATTACAAACGAGGAAATTTGACATGTAATATTTCTATTCAACAACAAACTTCTTAAGATATGTTATTAAGGAAATTATTGTAAATCAATTTAACACTGGCAGGACATATCAAACCAATTTGACTACCTATATCTCTTTGCAACAAATATTAACATTGTAATAACCTTCCAGTGTCCCTGGTAGATTCACTCACTCCAAGATGGAAGTCGTTATCTGTCAGGTAAACGCAGTGGCCTCCAAGTAAAGCCAGTCCTGTGAAAGAAAAGAATACTTATAGTTTTTTAAAAACTGGATATAAATTGCCTGCTGACAGAATAAATTATTATGTTCCTTGAAAGAGCTTGTCAAGGAAATGTGAAATGATCCTTCCAAAAAAGGAGAGACATTCTTTAACAGGACACACAAAACTTCTTTTAACTCACTGATACCTGAAGGGTAGGGACAAGTATCATCATGGGAAGGTTGATCAACTGCCATCATTCAGTTATTGGGCTGTTTGCTGTATGTCACTTTCAATTTTGAAAGGATTATATATATTTTTGAGCCACCATAGAAATTAGCTTTTTCATGTACCAACAACTGAATATTGATTGTTAATGCTTTTTCTTCAAAGCTGAATAATTATAATAGATAATTACCAAAAAAAATTACTATTATTGTTCAATAGATCAATATCTCAAGAATACCTTGAGGTTGTGATTGAAAAAACTGTGACATCAAGACATACAGTCACACAGAAAAGCTCTGAATGCTAAAGTGCCCCTGAGACCAAAAAATCAATTCTTATCCTAAACCCTAAAACTAAGCGACCAAAGTATTGATTTAAACCCTAAGCATTGATTTAAAAAAAGGCAACTGTTTACTTTAACTAGAATTTTCCTAATTAATGGTCCACCACTACTAACTTTAAGATCTTGAGAGAGCTGGAGTGTTAAGCAAACACACTTTCAAAATCTGAAGAAAAAAGGTTTTTTTTATCACAAGGGCACTTTAATGTACATTGTATACACTTGATAAAAAGAAAATCCCTTCCCCGTTTCAAATTTTCTTGGCGCAAGTAGTATCAAGGAATTAACCAATGGCCATGAACAGTCTATATTTACCAGTTTCTGTTGATACCCGTGTTCGTGTACTTCGCTTCTGAAAAATTAAAGCAGCTGACTTCCCCTCTAAAAGACGAACTTTCTGTGAATAGAGTGAAACAAGAAGTTTATAACACTCCAATGCATAAATCTTAGTAAACAGCAGCATTACTTGCATTACCTCTTTGCCATTTTTAATTCTTTCTTTAAGATCAGCAGCAGTCCATAGAAGATATCTTATCTCATCACTCTTAAAGTCTTTAAGGGTAAGAAGGTCACGGCCAACAACAGATGGGAAACCATGACTGTAGGCATCAAAACATATAAATTAAAATAATAATTTTATTATGACCTACTTTTGGAAATTGATATAACTTCTGCATGTTTCAACTTTTGGAACTAATGCACACTTTGAAAAATACTTGAACGAGAAAGGACAGAGTCCAGATTTGTGAAAATCAAGCATGAGAGACTCACAAATACACGCTTAAAGGCATATTCTTGTTGTTCTTATAATTAAAGTGGCAATTGTAACAGGTAGGTACAAAAGTTGGATCGGATCAGCTCGGATCAACGTAACAAATATGATAAGGCCTTGAGAAATCACCCTATCCCTTAAGGTTAGGGTTAGGGTTTAGGGTTACCCTAACCCTAACCTAACCTAGCTACATCTGTAACCTTGGTGAAATCGTGGCAAACATTGAATAGTTTTGGCTTACAAAGCCCTTTTTCGCTCCATCTCAGGTGAACGATCTGAGTTGATCCAGTCTGAGTTTTGTACCTGCCGAATTGTAACTGACAATAACATACTGGTAAGTGAAGGGACAAAGGTGATACTTTGAAAACGCCACTGTAAATATGCTGAGAAAACATGCATGCAACAATCGAAGGTTTAAGGAAAAATTCTTCATACAATGACTTGGGTGGAACAGTTTTCAAAAACCCCAATCAGTGCAATCCATTTTAATCTTGTTTAATTTTGCCCACCCCTGCCTCCTTTCATTTATACACAGATTTATTCAAACCTTACTTCTGAATCAGTGTTCTAAGTAGTTATTTTTACTTTTCATTTGATTTTGCTGCCAGTTCCAGGCATTGAATTTGGCTAAATTTTGTGACACAGCCCTTTTAAAGAGTGTTTTGCTCAACCGAAATGGAAACAACCTTAACCTGAAGGTATGCACCAATCAGTACAGGTAATCACATGATTTCGAGTGCAATTTGGAATAAATAAGCACAAGTAAATATTTTCAAAGATGAACAAGGGTGAGTTCCATGAAAATTTACAAGTGCTTTTTTATTCCAAACGGCACGAAAAAAAATCATGTGATTACTTATTAATAATATACATGAGAAAATTTGAGATGGCTAAGCAGAAGAAATGCATATGTACCACACAATCAGGGAAAAATTGCGCCACCCAGGGTGTGCGCTTGATTTGAAAATAAAAGATTTGATTGGTTCCGACCAAACCCTATTGTTTATTAGCCAGTCATAATCCAGAATTTCAATGTGTAATTTGCCCTGGTATTACACTGGCCAAAGTGAATTTTTCTATAACACCCCAAAATTGAATTAACATCCTGCTGAAAGAGAAGAGGAGCATAGCTACTGTAAGTCTTCATCATCATCATCATTTTATTTCAATGTTTAAATTTAACAACTTGAAGAAATACACAACCTGCATATAGCAAAGCTAATCGAGGCGGGCTGTGTAACTTACATGTACAATCAAATTTATCAATGAAAGTAGATTAATAGTAAATCAGGTAAAGAAATGTATAAATAAAATAAAAATAAAATAAATAGGTATACATAGACATTCACACGGAAGGAAGTAATAATGATAGCTATTATGTACTGTGTGATTAATGATAATTGGTAATTTTTATTAAAGATTAACGTTGTGACATCAACATAATCATCCTCATCACCAAGCACCGCAAGTAAAATTGGTGAATTTTGTTTTTGAAAGGTTTTTTCTAAAGTTTGCGCAAATCAGGCTTCAGGAGATTCCATAGCTTAGCTCCGAAAATGTAAAGTGAATTCAGTCGAATACTCAGTCTTGATTTATTAACATACATGTATAAGTTACCAACATCAGAAAATCTAGTGATTATGAATGAACAGTGGATGAACAGGTAAAAAAATCACAGATATTCTGAGGTGCAGAATTGGTAGATGTGTCATGCATAAGAGAACCTACTGTTTCAAAATAAATCATATTGAGGGATAAAACATTAGCAGAGACAAACAAAGGAATAGCATGAGATCTATTACCATCAAAGAACATTTAGCTGATTGAGCTCGTTTATGTAAGATAAAGACCTTCCTCAAACAAGACGCTTCTTTAACCGTTTACTTGGAATACCATGTGGCCCAGAAGTAGAGTAATACATTTTGGGATAGGTAGTTTTTTACTTTGCAAAGTATGGAGCAAAACAAGTAAATGTTTCTGCATCCAGTTGCTCATTTACAATAATGCAGATAATGTACTGATGAACAAATTATGTTTACAATTGCAAATAAATTTATCAGGGGGAAAGGACAAAACTTGTACTCCTAGTCCATGGACCTCCCTTTTGGAGCAGGTCCCTGGATCAGACCCCAATGTTTTTAATTATTTATTTTTTGGTTTTTTTTGCTAAAAAAGTGTCCCAAAGCATGTTAATGAGCTTTAAATTTAATAACCTTAGTAATGATTTTGGCTAATTTGCTTCACTTTTCTTTCAAACCAATGAAAAATTACTTGAACTTTAAAGAAAATGTTATGCACTCCATGGAAGAATGGAAGTAGCTAAATTTTCAAAATGGTGGTAAATGAGGCAGATTCCAAACATTTATTGAAGAGTGTCTCCGATAGTTCCTCTTTATTCACTCAAATTTAGACTACAGCACTGCTTGCCGTCAATCTGCTTTGGTCAAGACACCGTCCAGCCTTCTCAAACTGCCAGGAATATTGGTGTCACTTTTGACAGTACCATGTCAATGCTGCCTCATATTAATACTGTATGTAAATCTGCATTCTATCACCTTCGTAATCTATCATGTATCAGAAAATTTATATCAACGGAAACTGCCAAAACACTCATGCATGCCTTTATCTCGTCCAAACTTGACCACTGCAACTCCCTTCTGTACAATCTTTCAAAATATGCTGTTAAAAAACTACAGTATGTACAAAACGCCGCCACGCGCTTAATAACATTTTCCTCGAAATTCAACCATATTACTCCCATCTTGAAAGATCTACACTGGTTACCAATTAATGAACGCATAAAGTTTAAGATTTTAATTCTCACTTTCAAGGCTTTGCATGATTTAACTCCCTCGTACATACAAGAACTGACAAGTCTCTACCGTCCTTCAAGAACCCTCCGCTCATCTATATCGCTCTGTCGTAACTCTACCAGCTATAATTTGAAGTCTTATAAATCTAGAGCTTAATTTGCTGTCGCCTCGCCCCAACTTTGGAACGATCTACCAGAACAAATAAAAAACTCTGATCATCTCCAGACTTTCAAAACACAACTTAAAACTCGTTTATTCAAGGAAATTTTTTTATAACTTTTTCGTTTATGGATTAATTTTTAATTTTAATTTTTCATGACTTGTAAAGCACTTACATGTAGATCACGTCTGGATAGGCGCTATATAAGAAATAATAATAATAATAATAATAATAATAATAATAATAATATTATTATTATTATTATAGTTTTAAGATTCCTTGGCTTATATACCATACTCTGAAGCACTCTTTAAAGGAAAGGATGCCTTTGCAAGTCTTCCAAACGGGTGCCGCTCTGATCTTCAGAGCAGCCCCGATCGCTGCTGATGAGCTGTTATGCACCAGTCAATTGAAACCCCCACCCCCAGGTCCCGGGGAAGGGCGGGGGATTTGACATAGACCCTGGTCAAAAATCATCAATACCCCCACACCCTGAGGCAGAAATTGATGTCAAATGCCCCTATCCTTGGAGTAAGAAATTTAAAACAATCCAACATAATTACTATGGAAAGAAAATTTGTGAAGTTTAAGTTTGCATTTTAATTACTGGTACAATGCTGATTTAAAAATAAAAATTTTGTGGGAGGCGCGGTGGCCTCACGGTTAGAATGCTCGACTCCGGATGGAGTGGTCTGGGCTGGGTCCTGGCCGGGAACATTGTGTTGTATTTTTGGGCAAGACACTTTACTCTTGTGATGCCGCTCTCCACCCAGGTGTACAAATGGGTACCGCCAAATTTAATGCTGGGGGCAACCCTGCGACGGACTAGCATCCCATCCAGGGGGGAGTAATAATACTCCTAGTTGCTTCATGCTACGGAAACCAGGGATAAGTGCCGGCCTGATGGGCCTTCTGGCTCATAAGCAGAGACTTTACTTTTTTTTTCACAATGCTAAATTTAAATTTAACACACAATTTTTGTTCAAATATTAAATAAGGGCAAAGCACCCATATTTCATTATTGCTCAAGACCATCTGATTACAAATTAAACAGTCTGTGAAGTTCAAAGTGAAATTGAAATTACGCTGCATATCACACATACTAAATTTGCCTAGTTCAAGTCAAGTTTAAAGGAACCCAGGGATTCAGATTGAATATCATTTACACTGGATGGTGATGTTAAAGCATGATCCTATGCGTGGATTAAAGCAACTCTTACCAGGGGCAAAGGGGTATTCCTGACAATTTAGGATAGGTGTGTGCCGCCAAGGTTCTCAAACCCTGACCCTATTATCTAAGGGTAGAAAATCGAGATTCAATACCCTTTTAAGGCCCATAAAAGCTATAAGGGTCCCTTTAAAATTGCCCCCCCTCCCCCCCTGGGCTCTTAACTTTCTCACACTTTCCACCATCTTTAGAAACTTGAATGCTAGTGCTTGCTCCCAGTTCTACTCTTGCCTTATGTGGGGACGGGACCCAAAGTCAAAATCAGTCAAATGCACTACACCCAGGGGACAGATTATTGTTCAAAAGCGCTTCAATGCCCTATAATCGCCCACCCATTTCCTGGGACCTTGGGGGTGGGGGGTCAATTGACTGGTGCATTATTTTCCTCGATATGTTCACATCTCAAATCTTCCAGGGCAACACGCTTTGTAGATTGTTCTTGAGAATGGCTAGGCTGGTCTGAGGCGTTCGGATTACAGTGACTGGCAAGAGGATGGCGGGAGACGTTTTTGAGTGAACAATCTTTTGAATCGTGCTACAATGTATATTCACCTCACAAAGATTCGTCAGGAGTGCTTTCGTTTCTTCAGCGCTGACAAACAATTCCTTCAAATGTACATTCAACAATTCCGCACATACTTTAAAAGAAAAACCTCTTTGACCATCAAAAAGATTTTTATTTGTATTTTTTACCATCCACAAAGTACGCATGAACTCAACCTGAAATCTCTCACGGTGTTGATGTGGAGAAATTAAAACAAAAGCCAATCAAAACTTGTTGTTTCAATGATGTAATGATCAAGGGGTAATAACCAATCAAATCATTTTCCACATATTCGAGGAAAAATCATGTGGTATTGAACATGATTATCATGCAACAGTAAATCACAGATGCTCCTCTCAGATTTTTTTTTCAGAGAGCGGGTGGCTGTACACAGGCTAGAATGGAAGAGGCTATTTGGATTTTACTTCAGCCATGAATGGCATCAAAGACACCGACCCACATCATTTTCCAGTGTGAAAATCAATTTAATTTAGGAAATATGCTGGTTGCGCTGGTTGCCCTGGTAGGAAAGGATACCACGCGGGGCCTTATGGAGAAGAAGCTTACCTTTAAGGGGATCATTGTACCCAGCTGTAATAGGAAGAAAAATAAATCAGTGTCCCTTCAAAGGCAGGTCATACATTCCAGTCTGGGTCGAGGAGATGGTTCATCATGCAAGATTGTAAAAATCGACGTTCCCCAGAGGCCCGATTGGTAGTCACGGCCAGGGGCCCGTTTCTCAAAAGTCCCGAAAACTTTTCGGGCACAAACAGCCATCTGTGAAATTGCCAACCGCTTGTTTTGGAAAGCCGATCTTTTAACATGCTTTCAAGGTAACAAAAAGAAAATTAACTGTGAAGTTTGACGAATTAAATGCTCTCTGTTCTTAAGTTACAAAAGGAATTGTGACACCCGAAAATGGCCCGTAAAGTTTCTGGACTTTCGAGAAACGGCCCCCAGGCCCCAAGAAGAGTACCTTCGGACTTCTCCCTCAGAGGGTCATTAGCAGGGTTACGGCGTTAGCGTGAAGTTCGAAGAAAGAATAAAGCACAAACGCTACATTGAAAACAGAGCCGCCATGAAAGGGTTACAGATAATATTGTCACGATCCATTAACTACATTTTACTTGCGTGACGGTAAGATTACCTTACACAATTTTCCCTAAATTGTGTTAAAAGTTTGGATAGCATAATAATGATTATTACAGGTTTTAGTGTTCGGATAAGTGGCTCCGTATCCTGAAATTTAGCCGCTAATCACTTAGATTTATTCGAAATAGCTATTGCAAAGGAAGGAGCAATGGCTCGTTTAATAATTCAGTGATTCATTGTTACACTCTCAAATTCTCTAAATAAGCTCACCTTTCGCTGTTGTGCCGTTTGAATGTAAGGGTCACTCCTCTGCTGTAATGACCTCTAAAATAGCTTATCCCCTTCGAACCACACCGAAAAAAAGAACTAATTCGGAAAAATCTACGATATAAATTATTTTTTAACATACTAACACACGGAAAAAGATTTTTTCGTGGTGGTGTTTTCCTGTAATCGCCGCTTGTGTGACCGCTCAACCTCTCAGCCCTCCACAGGCGCAATGGTCAGCAGGATTCTCTTAGCGATATAAGATGGCGTCGGACGACGAGGATATTCCTGGTTTGTTTACTTCGTGCTGTTCGTCATGTTTTAAACTGCCGTTTTCTTGTTGTAAGAAACGATAAGATGTTGATTGGTTTCAGAATAATTTTAACTCAATCTGTTTATTTTCTGCCTGTCGTCACAGATTCTGGAGCCGTGTTTACTTTTGGAAAAAGCCGTTTCTTGGACGACAAGTTTTGGATACGTGATGATGCAGTTATTCATCTTGCTTGTGGAGACGAGCATTCTGCGGTAGTCACAGGTTAAATTTTATGTTCAAAATTTTCTTATCTGCCGCAAAGTACACAGGTGAAATATTAACTGAACAGAAAACCTACATCACTTAAACTTGCAATAAACTTACCTGAGTGGTTGACATAACGTACATGTATACATGATGATCATCATCGATCAGGAATCGCAGATTTAAACTTACGTCAAATGCTTAAGATGCGGAAACGCGAGCAACGTTTTTGCCCAACTTGTTGCCATCTCTCGTCTTCAACTTGTCACCCAACAAAAATGATTGTTGCAAGTTGGAAAAAACTTGTGCAAATGTAGAATCCCGTTCTACTTTTTGCTCTTAGTTTTGATTTGTTGCGCGTTTTACCACCTTTTAAGAAACTTGTGATGCAACATTTTGTGATTGGTCATCAGCGAGGCATGTGCACGTACCTGGTCAGTCGACAAACATGGCAAACTCTGTGGAAGAGTCCACCATTTCTGAAAAAGAGGTTATGGAGGACATCGAGGTTGCACTGGAAAAAAATTGTCAGAAGGAAAAAAATTGGACTCAATTGTGGATCTTCAGGCTCATCCTTGGGTTTGGAACACAACAACTTGACTTTTAAAACCATCAAACAACAGAGAAAGCATTGGAGAGCTAGGAGAAAATATACATTGAAAAAAATTACTCCATACTCATGGCGTAAACAAATAAACAAAAGAGCCACATGCTTTCACTGCAGAGCGGCCGTCTTGGCTGCAGACAAGAACAACCAATCAGCTGGCAGAATTATTCATGTTAGCAAAAACTTGCAACAATCATTTTTGTTGAATGACAAGTTGGGGAAGGGAGTGGTAGGACGAGTAACATTGCTCTTCAACTTGCACAGCATCAATGTTGTGAGACAAGTTTGGCAAAAATGTTACTCTTATTTCCACTTCTTTAGTGAATTGTAACACATTTTGCAAATGTAAAATTTTCCACAGAAAATGGGAAGCTATACACATTTGGGAGCAATGGTTGGGGACAGCTCGGTCATGGGAACACAGTTCCACTTTCCTGTCCTAAGCTTGTGAAACGTAAGTCATTTATGCAGAAGTTACCAAGCTCATGAAAATTCCTTTTCCATGCTTCACACAAGATGTTATTTGGTAGTTAGAATTGTTTTACTATTAATTTGGTACTGGGAATGAGGTACATTTGTAACAAAAATATCACTAACAGCCCAGTCAAAATGTTTTTGAGTAGTAGGCAATCTGGCTATATCAATACATGCAGGCAGCAGAGGTTGAACTCTGGCTCATCAAATGGTTGCATCTGGTGCATTTTAGGGTAAACTGAACCCCTACTAGAGAGCATTAAGATAACAGTAATGAAGAGTCACACAAGCACAAGACCTTCAGTTTTCAAATTAAAGTTATATTCCGCCAGAAGCATTATTGGAAAAAAGGATAACTATAGTACCAGCAAGTACTTCTTAACTGTGAAAGTGAGAAACTCAGTTGCTGAAAGTTGACTCATAATACAAATAATGTATTCAAGAGTCAGTTAAACTGAAAGCTTCAGATCTTCAAATCATTTGAGCAATATATTATCTCAATGCAAAGCTATGGGTTTCGGGGGCTACACACCTGATACCGTACAAAATTTTAGAAATTTGCGGAGTCCCTGTGCCAACGTCATGAGATCGTTTGGACGCCATCTTGTTTGTACCTGCAACAACTGTGACCGATGACCATCCATTTGGCTCACTTTCCCAGGCCACAAGCATGCAATGTTCAAGGCATTCCTATAAAGCGATCATGTGTGGCTCGGGTTTACGTGGTGTAAACTGGAAGTTTAGAAGAGAGACCTTATAGCCTGGGAAATGATGAAGTTAACAGTATGCAGTCGAAACGTAGTGATTAAACGGACAACATAGTAAAAAAAAATTATAATACTGTATTGGTATAATTTGTACTTTATGGTTTTACAGTGGTGAACAACAACTTGAAAAAACTGCATCCTGAATACAAGTCTGACAAGTGTGAATTCGAACTAAGCGGCAGAGGTTGTGTTGTAGGCGGCCAAATAGCCGGCTGCCGGCACATTTTGACTGGGTTGCACTAATGCAAAAATAAAGAAAAAAATCATTCGCGGCTGGCACATAAACTCACCACTACGTGTCTTGCCTTGGTTGTTCAAGAGGTGGATAATGCTATCCACTGAATAAATCATTATCCAGCACCCTAGTTGTTCAAAGGCTGGATAACTTTATCAGGTTGATAAGTCTCTATCTGTAAGTCTCAATCTCTGCAAAGATTTCAGTATTTGCCCATCTAACTGTGAATATGCACACTCTTGGGTCACCGACTGTACTTAAAAAGGGTGTGAGAAAAGCTTGGCCAAGGTTTAATGTGAAGTAATATTATTTTATACTCTGGATAGGGTAATTCCACAGTATTTGTGACACTAGTTCTGAGAAAAAAATATTGCTTAAGAGACTAAGTAATGGTATCAGTCAGTGTCTGAATTTACATTTTTCAGATGATGCATAAATTGTCATCAATTAACAGGGTATATTGATAAATAGGCCTCATGCATCTATGTTGAGAGGAAATCTAACATAAACTGTCAGGACATTTACATGTAGTTACCTACATGTATGTGGCTTGGGTACATGTATATGTATTAGAGAGATTAAGCTTTGCTTTTATGGCAAATGGCAAACCCTAGACTCATCATCATCATCATCAATCCAATTTTGATCCGGGTTTATCCCCGTAGACGGGAGTGGCTAGACTTACCCCACTTTGGCAGCAATCTCTCTAACTCCCACTCTCCATCTCGCTCGATTCATGGCATCCTTTTTCTCCAATCCAACACTCTTGCTCTCCTTCTCCACTTGCGTCTTCCACGTCTTCTTTGGTCGTCCTCGCTTCCTCTTGCCCTCTGTCCTCTTCTTCTCCATCACATTGCTCTCACCATTGCTCTCTCAGTCCTTCTCAAAATTGCCATCTCATTTTCCCTCAGACACCATGTCTCACTCCCACATAACATTGCCAATCTTACGTAACTCTGATAAACCATTTCTTTCATTTTCAGCGAGAACCTTTTTGAGTTAAGCAACTCTCCGCATTCCCTGAACTTCACCCAGCCAATTCTTGCTCTTGCTGTCACAGCTGCCTCGCAACCATCACTTGCATTCACCCTATCCCCCAAATAACAGAAACTTCTCACCGTGTCCACCTCTTCACACAACTCCTCCACCAGTTCCACTAATCCATCAACTTGCTTCTTGCATCTTCCACACACAAAATCTCTCCCCAACCTCAGGGTCACCCTCTTTACTTTCATTCATTCTTTACTTGCATTCACCCTATCCCCCAAATAACAGAAACCTCTCACCGTGTCCACCTCTTCACACAACTCCTCCACCAGTTCCACTAATCCATCAACTTGCTTCTTGCATCTTCCACACACAAAATCTCTCCCCAACCTCAGGGTCACCCTCTTTACTTTCAGGCATCTGCCATGGATCCATTTCCCGCATTTCACACACAACACTGAATTTGCCATTACTCGCTTCCCATAAATACCACATGGATCTACCTTACTCACAGACACTTCACCTTCTGCCCCACTCACTACCACTTTTGTCTTCCCAAGGTTCACCTTCAGCCCCTCGCTCTCGAATGCCTCCTTCCATTTTCAGAACTTCTCCCTCAGTCCCTCCATCGTTTCGCTTGTCAACACCAAGTCATCCGCGTACAACATCTCACTCATCAAACCATTTCTCACACTCTCTGTAACAACGTCAACCACGATCGCAAAAACCAACGGCGACAACACGGATCCCTGGTGCACACCAACTTTCACCAAAATTTGCATTTTGCCAAAAATAGAAGAAACCTGTTTGATATAAGCTCATTTCTTTCCTGGTAATTAGCAGCAGGTATCAAGAAACTTCTCAAAAGAAAGA
>BLFP01001861.1:278386-281747 GCA_014634505.1 Montipora efflorescens
TCTGCCGATTATGTAATCGGTGTGATGAATGCATTGACCACATTCTATCTGGATTCCCGGAGTTAGCCAAAACCGAATACATCAAAAGGTATAACAACGCCGCAGCGTACATGCACTGGAAGATCTTAAAGCACATTGTCAGTGGATGCAAGACAAGGTGGCCCTGTGAGTACACTGGGATATATGAAGGAAGTATGGGATAGTGTAATGACAAGTGGTATGACCATCAACCATTGCCAACTGCAGAAAATGGAGAAGTGGCAATTGCCTGGGACATGACTATCTACACAGACAAAGTGCTGAAACATAATTGGCCATATATTACTCTAGTGCATAAAGACACAGAAATGGACACTTATTGACATAGCTGTGCCAGCGGAGCAGAACATCACCAGAACTGAAGAGGAGAAGGTTGAAAAGTACCAGGAACTAGCATTTGAAATCAGAAGGATTCATGGAGCCTCGAAAGTCACGATAATACCTATCGTGATTGGTGCTCTTGGAAGCATATCAAAAGGTGCAAAGACCTGGTTTGGGAAGCTAGATGTACCTGACTTCCTTGGAAGTGTACAATTATTGGTTAACCTAGGAACTGCTCACCTGTTGCGGAAAGTGTTGTGTCTCTAAGCTACAGTACCGCTCAGAAATACGTTAACTGCGCATACGCAGTGTATACGCACATACGCGTATGTTCATACGCGCATACGCGTATATTCATACGCGTATGAATGCATATACATGCGCGTCTGCTTTTCCTTTGTTATTCAGTACCATAAATTTCCTTTGTGTTGCATTGTTGTGTAAAACAAAGCACTTTTGGATCTGAATAAAGCCACGAGCCGATAACAGAAAATTTACATACTCCAAAAGCTATCATGTTACAAACGTGCAAGTTGCTTCGCATCGCGAATTTACTGGATAACAAGTAAAAGTAATTCAATGTTTATGAATCAGAATGTAAAGAAAAATGTGTCTTAAGTTTGGCATTTAAATATGTGTATCATTTGTGGCCCTTCATGCAAAAAGGGGGTTTATAGATTTCATTGAAAACCGTGAAATTTTTTCACGGTCGCGGTGCATGAATTTCAATTTTCACAGCGTGAATACGCCGTGGTCACTCTACGAAAAGAAACTTTCACTCTTGGCGTGAAACTATTGATCGGTGAATGATCGGTGAAAACTTTCACGGCATGAAGTTAAGGGTAAAAATTGGGAGTGAAAAATAATATTCACAGTTTGAAATTGATCCGATTGTTCAGAAATCAGTCACGCCATGAAAATAATTTTGCCTCTTTTGTTTACCTACACTGTCGCCGTCTTTCGCTCTCAGGACAAAAAGAATGCCTGATCGCAGGGTACGAGAAATCTGTGAAAGCTCATCAACGCCAAGAAGAAGGAAAATTTTTAATTCCTAGAAAATAACGTTGCATTTTAAAGAAATTTCTGATGTCCACTTAATTGTTAAGCTACAACAAAGATAAATAATGCTACACGACTTATTATGTCGTAATTTCACCATAATCTAATCTTTTCAATAGAGCTTGAAAGATTTCATTCTAACCACTTTTAAAAAAACTGTTTTTTATGTCTGGAAGGGAATGTAGCCGGTTTATACAGTGCGACTTGTCGGCCCGATTTTTGGCGGTGGCTTTGAAAAAAATCGGCCCGACGTAAAAAAGATCTGTTGCAGCAACAGAATCGGGCCGACAAGTCGCACCAAGAACTGCAACGAACACTAGCGCCGGAATCAACCCAACAGCCAGATTTAGGTCCCGTATTTAAGCTTTGTCTATCCTTAAGAAGGTGAGCACGATGAGCGCCAACTCGAAAGTACTCGCTACTTTGGGTTTAGGGTTAGGGTTAGGGTTACACTCTCTTGTAACCCATAACCCTTATTATAGCTTACTTGCATCTTTGTAAACATTACTTTAATTCTGTATTTATGTGTATATTATTTTCTCTTTTAATAGTGTGAAACAAAATAACTCTGAACCCGAACTGCATGTTTATCGATGAAATAAACATCCTTTCGTGGGTTTGTATTCCGAACACGACAGCTGTTTGTGAAAGTGCGTCTTCGTCATGTAGTTCGTAGTCATGTACTATTGTATTGCTGTCAAGCTACGTGTATTGTTTAGAACAATAAGCAAAACAATAAGCAAGCTAATGAGGCAGACGCGTATATCTGTATACGCATATACGCATTTATATATACGCGTATGTACGTATAACCATACGCGAGTACGCGTATGGTTATACGCACATACGCGTATAGATATACGCGTATTATGCGCATATTTTGGTTAACGCATTTCTGAGCGGTACTGTATGGGGAGTTGCTGAGACACAATAAATATTACCCAGTAGAATACCCGACAACTGGAGAGAATCGAATAATAATAATAATAATAATAATAATAATAATAATGATAATAATTGACAATAAAGTTGACAGTTACTTGTGAAAATACATTGTTCATGGTTCGTCTTACGAAGCTCGTTTCATCCCGACTAATGGACTCATCAGAGACCTTTCTGCTTTGCAAACTCATTGTGTATCGCGCTTAAAGTCTTGTTCGCTAACAAAATGATGACAGCAATCTCGCCTTATATCGCATACGGATTCCAGACCGCACAAATTCACGATTGAAAATTGACAATAAAGTTGACAGTTACTTGTGAAAATACATTGTTTGTGGTTAGTCTGACAAAGCACATTTCATCCTGACCAAGGGACTCATCAGAGACCTTTCTGCTTTGCAAACTCGTTGTGCATCATGCTCAAAGTCCCGTTCGCTAACAAAATGATGACAGCAGTCTTGCCTTATATCGCATAAGGATTCCGGACCGCACAAATTCATGATTGAAAATTGATAATAAAGTTGACAGTTACTTGTGAAAATACATTGTTCGTGGTTAGTCTTACGAAGCTCGTTTCATCCCGACCAAGGGACTCACCAGAGACCTTTCTGCTTTAAATAATAATAATGATAATAATAATAATAATAATAATAATAATAATAATAATAATAATAATAATAATAATAATAATAATAATATCAAACAAATAATTACTGCCAAGCCTTTGAAGATACAAAGATATGAGAGCCGGAAAAAGAAGTTCCAACAGAATAGACGGTTTTGAGACTGCCCAGAAAAAGTTTTATTTGGAGCTAAGTGGAGATAAAAATCATATTGAATCAACACCTCATGCAAGGATAGCTAAGCAATTTTGGGACAGCATCTGGGCTGAAGAAGTGACTCACAATAGTGATGCAGATTGATTGAAGAAGTTGAATGAAGAAATGAAGGTCACATGACATTACACAAAGTGTCACAGTTTCAGAGAAAAGTTCTGAAC
>BLFP01001861.1:283339-293339 GCA_014634505.1 Montipora efflorescens
GTTGTGTTTATTTTGTGGAAAATTGTTTAGGTATAAACGTGTTATGTCAAGTGTAGACGTTAAAATCATGTAGCTAAAAATAATTGTTGCGGTGACGGTGTTTCGTCGACTTTTCTTGCGGTGATGCGGTGTTCGTTAATTTTTTTTGCGGTGTTGCGGTGTTTAGGGCCCTCCCGTGTCCCCCTCAATTTGCAAGACAGCGAAAATCAAAGAAATGACGAAACATGCACAAGACCAAGCAATGAGAACAAACTACGTAAAAGCAGTGATCACAGGTCACAGGCCGATCCCAAATGCACAATGTGCAAACAAAGCAACGAGACAATCAGCAACATTGCGAGCGGGTGCCCGAAACTGGCGCAAAAGGAATACAAAAAGAGACTTGAGAATGTAGCTTGGGTAATTTATTGGGACCTGTCAGGAAAATATGGGTTTGGGCGAAATGAGAGGTGGTGGGATCAGTGTACTTGAAAATGAGGATTGCAAGATGTTGTAGGACTTCAGTGTACATGTAAGAACAGAATATGATTTTGAGGCTAGGAGACCGGATATATTAATCATTGACAAAAGAGAGAACAACTGCCAAATTATAGACGTGGCAATGATGGAAGATGGCAGGGCGAGAGTAAAAGAAGACAAAAAGTAGAGAAATTCGAAAAATGTGGGGCATAAGGACAAAGGTGATACCCATAGTAACCCTAACCCTTATTTTCTTATGATCTAAAAACACCACTGCTGTTTCTACCTTTTAAATGCATCATTTTGCACACACTCACGTGGTGAATGTTGTTAACCAAACTTACCGGTAGTTCTGGGATATATACCTAGGAAAATAGCTCGGCAATATTTCTCAAAAATCTTGGACAGCCGTCTGCAAAGGACTCATATGAGGATACAGGTTAGAATTAAGTTTGTCCATTTCCTCTAGAATGTCAGGGTTATAATAGAGGCCTGTGGATAACTAGAGAACATTTGATTTTGGTTGGTTTAATAGTATTGTTGGGCATGCGCTCTTGAAGTTGGTCAGGGTTAGGGGTTATGTTCAACTCTGTCCTGTGGGCCTAAGTGTCATTGTGGCTGGAAACAGGTGGTTCTTACATGTACAAAAAAGTTATTTGATACTGAAGATTCAAAACGGGTGCTCGTTTTCCAGCCCTCATTATTACCGGTAAGTGTGTGTAAAGAAAAATGCATCAAGTTATTAGATTTTGTGGCATACCAGTACCATCACCTGCCTTAAGGTTGAACGCAACATGCTAACTAGCAATGCTAACTAGATTCTAGTAGCCAATGGAGATGTACATGTACCTGTAGGTTTCAAAACACCACCCGCTTGCCGTTTCATTCAATAGAATTTGAATTCAGTTGTCACTTGAAGCTTGCTTGTTTGACAACTTTTCCTGTCCGTGTGTAATAAAAGAATATTATTATTATTATTGATTCAAGCGTCTTAGCTTTGCATCTATTTGGATATGGACTTTTGAATTTGCACTTGAGAAACTTTAATGTTCAATTATCTTAATCTGTTTCACAGAATTCTGATGCCCCTAAGGCAATAGAATCCTTGCCTGATCAGTTGTACAAGATGCTTGCATGTGGATCAGACTTTACTGCAGTAATTACTTGTAAGTATAATTTTATGGTTTTCTTGCTCAGCACTGTAGATACGATGTTCTTTCGTGATTTTTGATCCTGAAAATGGTCTATTTAAAACTGTAGAATATGTAGAGTTAGACAAACATATAGTTCCGTAGTCTTTGTTTCATCCTGTTATTGTAAAGCTTACTACACTATAATACATGTACCTCTTCTTTTACTAACGGATAATAATAATAATAATAATAATAATAATAATAATAAATTATTTCACCATTCAGCATCACGCATGTATGCTTCTTATTCATAGCTAATTACAGGCTTCTTGGTCCATATTAACAGCTCATGGGCAACTGTACACTTGGGGATCTAGCAGTGAAGGCCAAACAGGTCATGGCAGTGAGGACTGTGAAGTACCAACGGAGGTGCAGCTAAAGTGCAAGGCAGTGGCAGTGGCTTGTGGCTATTATCACATGGCTGTAGCTACTGGTAAGATTTTAAGCCATTATTTACATACTTTTGCTTAAAGAGCATAGGAGCAAGGCAATGATGTTACATGTACCTGTAAGATTACAGGTTGAAATACGAAGAATGCAGCAATGATGATGGAAGACTGTATCTAAAAGAGTTACAAAATTCTTGAGACTCTCTTAATGAAAACAAAATCACATTTTCTATCCTAAATGTCCAGATGGTAATAAATCTGTACAACCAGTGATACATACCCTCTTCCTCTCGCCCTGTTCAAAGTTGTTTGATCTTGCATTGTTAGCAATTTTTTTTTAGTGGTGGAAGGGGGTTATGTGGGAAGCATCAGTCTGTGTTTCTCTGATGGGCACCAGCATAACAGCCAAAAATAAGTGGAGACCTTTGAGTTTGCTTTGGCTATCACGAGGTCTTTTTGCTCTCTTCCAATCCAAGCTTGTACACCTTGCAATAAATATACACATACCGGCAGTCACTTTTCTCATCATGTCGGCTGCTTAGACCTCAAAAACAAAAGGTGAATAAGTTTTCATGTTCATGACAGTTTTTTCATGAGCAATCTTCATAATCAAATGTAAAATACTTAACCCTGAAAGTCACAATTGTTCACTTTTTGAGGTCAGTCTAGAATATACATGTACATGTACAGTTATTTAATTGTTGGAGCTCAGTTAGAGATTTGTGGACTTTGTGAGTTTAGGAGTTTTTGTCAGAGTGTTACTTTAAGGCAGCTAGATCAGACATAAGATACAGTTGCTAATATATTTGTTCTTTTTTTTTCCTTTCGCTTGCTCATAATTTTTGCTTTATTTTTTTGATTGCACAAATTAGTTGTAATTTGCTTTGTAGTAATTTCATGTGTGCAGTAGTTGGACATTTAAGTTGATTTGAATAATTACCCTAACCTTCCACACTTTTCCACATTAATAAATATTTTTCACGAAAATGTTGTGGTACATTGTACAATATTGACATCATTTTTTGGTTTCAAGATGCATTCATTATGTTGGTATAAAATTTCACCATAGCAACACGAAAGGCATCCGAAAAGACCCTACACTGTGTATTATGTATTGAAATGATTCTTAAAAACAAACTTGGTGACCCCAATTTTTTGTTACGTGAAAGTGATCAGCTAGTGCCAGATACTCAATGCAATGGACACAGGGTGTTGTGCACTGGAGATTGTGAAGTGTTTCCCTGCAAGCAGAGTCTCTTTCGATCTCCCTAGATAAGTCGGGAAGAGGAAAGAAGACTCTGCCATCTGCCTCGACTTGCTCTGATTTGCTGCTTATCCAAAGAAATGGATGAGTCAGTCCAGTTTCGACTTGTCAAACCTGTTTTTTTATTTTTGCGCAGGATCAATCGCCACATGTCATCAATAATTTTTTTAAGTATACAACAGTGTGGCAAGTTCAAACTGTCTAAATTCCCATGAGTATTTCCTATGTTGGTTACAGAAACTAATCTAGGAAGATCGAAAGAGACTGTGCTTGCAGGGTAGTGAAGTGTCAACCACAGAGTGGAACATGTACCTACTAGTACATGGAAGGGTTGCGTTTACAAACGTTGGCCGTGTAGCACTTATATTCCAACAGACTTAACTGATTAGAGTGTAATGTGAAGTGCTAGTTTTGTGCCCCATATGAACCATGTGAGCGTTAGAGCGTTCAATTCCCACCCTGGTCAGAGTTTTTCTCTGTCCTTGTGTGGGCCCATTTCCATCAGTAGGGCTAATGCTCACATGATTCCTATGGGGCACAAAACTAGCACTTCACATTACACTCTAATCAGTTAAGTCTGACAGAGTGGAACGGTCAGACTCGTTTCTTTTAAGAGTAAATAAATCTCTTGCAATTTGGAAAATGGTTTCAGCCACTTTTCAACCATCAGTATATTCTGTAATCATTTTTTAAATAATTGCCATTCTCAAGGGGTATTGTTTTGTCCGCTTACCTTTAAAGACGTAGTCGGTTTGTGGGCCCATGGGTGATTCAAGAAGCCTGAGAAGTGTGGTAACAGAATTGCAATAAATAATAACCATCTACAATATAATTTGTAGAGGACGGAGCATTGTATACATGTGGAGAAAATGAAAGTGGAAAACTTGGACTAGATGACTCCCAGGTAAAGGATACCTCATGTCTTCAGAAAGTTCTCATAAATGAACATGTTATGTCGGTTGCATGTGGTGGTAATCATACAGCAGCCATTACATCTAGTGGTAAATTGTTTACATTTGGACTGGGAGACCATGGTCAGCTTGGTCATGGCTCTTCATGTTTAGAATGCCCTACTCCTAAAAGAGTGACATGTCTCGGTAATATTAAAGTTAGGCAAGTGACATGTGGTGAGTCTCACACTGCAGTTATTACAAAACATGGAAATCTTTATACTTGCGGAGATGGCCGACATGGCAAGCTTGGCATGGGAGAGGAATCATTCTCGAATTTATTTAAACTTGAAAAAGTATGGAGATTTGATGGCTTTACAGTACAAAAGATTGCATGTGGTGGGTGTCATACACTTGTTACGGCATTTAAACCAACCAACATCAAAGAAGGAACAGACCGTGAGGCTGAAGCCGAAAAGTATAATCTTGCAACTTCAGTTTCCTTAACAAAAAGTCTTCAAGATGTGGTGGATGGACCAGGTGGTTACAGGGGTGGACTTGCTGCCACATTTCCTGCAGGTGGGGTGGCCAGAAATAAGCGCCGACAGAAAAACATAGAGGTGA
This sequence comes from Montipora efflorescens, assembly GCA_014634505.1. NCBI lineage: Eukaryota > Metazoa > Cnidaria > Anthozoa > Scleractinia > Acroporidae > Montipora > Montipora efflorescens. The sequence continues at coordinate 288,159 of BLFP01001861.1, forward strand.
GCTGTATGCATGCTAACTTAATTTATATTGCTGTCTCTAACCTTGACCCAATCTGATGATCAATTATTGAAACTGTATCTGGGGATGCCACCTTTCTCTCACTATTGATCAAAAATCGATACAAAAAAACAGTGGACAGATGTTTAAAATTTGGTGTCGAAGGAAGTTGGGAGGAAGTCTCTCTAAGGGAGGAAGGGACTTTCTCCAGAACAATCTGATGTCTCTCAATGTGACCAAGTTTAAGAAGACAGTTGCCTTGGTCAAAGTCAAGGGACCTCTTTCCCCAGTAGTTTTGATGTACATTTTTTCTGTTCCAATGACTTTATAAATGGAGGTGCACATGTCATTCCTATAGTTTTCACAAAGCAACTTGAAATGTATTTCAGTTATTCTGTTCTTTGGAAGAATTTTATGCATACAGCATACATGTAAGTTATCAAATCATTGTAGGCTGATTCAAGAGGGAAAGTTCAAAGATCTGGGCTTGTTATCACATGTCTGATTATACAATCTTATTTTTATAAGTCATAAACTAAAACAATTACTGGAACTTATGACTTTAAACTGGTTGTCAAGATGTCAATGACAACATTGATTCATGCTATTATTTGCTACACGACTTCAGCCTTTTTACCGTGCTACTCTGTTGATTTAAACCATTTGTTTCTGTGTAACCATGGAATTAAGATCAGCTTGAAACTGTATATTATTTTCACGTACACCATTGTTTTCATGATTAGAGCCTTGGAAATTCATTGGGAGAATCATTACCTCCTATCAGCAAGTCAAATTTACCCCCATTGCCAAGGGTCCTTCCAGCATTGAAAAATGAATCATCTAAGGAGGAGGAGAAGGTACCGGTTAATCCTCTGGACATGTCTACTTTGCCTAAAATATCTTTGGAAAGTCAAGGTGAGTTTTTCTCCTGTCAATCCGTCTTGCTGCTGCCACTTTAGATTAGGAATACATATAAAGCATAAGGCACTCCACCATAAAGCACCTAAATTCAAAGCAAGTGTAAAAAAAATGACAAAAACTCTCTAATATAAGGAATACTAAAAGAGGATGACATGGCTTTGTGGAGAAAAATCAAAGGCAAACTTCACTATAAAGGATAAAAAGCTTTTTTGTAAAGGTTTGTCTTTAAATGTTCCAAGATTTCAGTGCTATGATCAGGAATCCATATTCATTTCTTATCTAAGTCATCAGCAGGGCAAGTATGTGTTATGGTATACTTGCCCGGACAAATTTTGGGTTCCCTGGGCAAAAATGCGGAAGTATAGAAAATGGTCGATAAAATTACTAGTAACTGCAATGTTCCAGCCAGAAGATTCTCCTTGAGGGCCAAAGTGGCCCCTACAACCCATATTCGGGGGCCAGATTTTTGAAGAAAGAACCATTGTACAGGTATCTTTCTAATATGCGAAAGAGAAGACACAGTTGGGAAATTAAGACAATGAAAATGACAGTTTATTTGAAGCTGATATGGAACATTCCTTTTTATGCACAATAAAGTAAATCTTCGGCAGTAAAGCAAACAGTGCATGTAATTCAATTGCTGAATCATGCATCACATTAAAATGAATAGAGATATCAATAAAGGTCTCAAAATACGTTTGTTGTTTATCAACTTTGTTAGATCAAAAGTAGAATTTAAACATTTTCTTTGCCCAAGATTACATTAAGATTCTGAAATGCGGAGGACAGGCAAAATTTGCAAGGTATAACCCTCTGATTCATAAGTACTGTATTTAATAGAACTTGAAATCAAGAATACACTGTACATTGTATTGCCTATTCTATGTCTTGTGGAAAATTCCTCCGTCCTTCTGTGCATTCCACACGGAGAGAGACTCAACAAAGTGAAATTCGTCAAGGGGCTTCCCTTCAATTGATATCGGCATTAGGCGATTCAGGGCTGCATCTCCGATTCTGTTTCTTGACTTGCTTTTGATTAGGTTTTGTTTGCTAAAGCCCCGCTCACAATCAGCAGTATGAATTGGTAAAATCAAAGCCAATTCAGCTAAGATAATCAGATTTGGAATGCTATCCTTGTGATTCTGGTACATAATGTTTCACAACAATGACATTTTATCACAAGGGTACTTCTGCTAAAGTACAAGCCGCTTGGCAATGCTCCACTCCCTTCCACATGCTGGACCATCAATCACAACTGCAACAACTCCATTCAGTGTTTCTTGATCTTTACCATAGCTAGAGTACCTCTAGCCATAATCATCAATTTCTGCACTTGGGATAAATGATAAGCATCTTAATGATAGTACTTCAAATGCAGAAATTACACTCATGTTCTCCTTAGGGAACCTCCTCTGCAAATTGACTTTTACAGCTACAAAGTCATCGTTAGTTTTATGGACTGCAGACTGTTGATTCCCATTGAATTAAATTACATGTTCTTCAAGTGTACTATTAGAGCCCTCCTGCTTTATCTTTTCTTTGAGTTCCTGTTGATGTTTTCCACGTTCACAAGCAACTTTAACACGCTGAAGAGTGGTTTCAACAACTGAGGTTACTGCTGCCAAGTCAAGGTCTTCTTTCTGAAAGACAAGGTTGAGTTGGGTAGTGAAGGGAATTATATCCCCTAGGAAATGAGTGATGCCAATAATTTCATATTTGTTAATCGTCTTCCAAAACCCTTTGACCTTGGCATCTGATTGAGCATGTGTTGCAAAGTACATGTATGTAACAAGTGCACCCCAGGAACAGTAAATGGCATATAGTGCATTGCAGAAGGAAAACCAACGAACACTGTGAACTTTCAAGCTCTTATTGTGCTCTCTTTAGACCAGCTGTGCGCTTGGCTGACTTACTGAAGAAGTAATAGATGTCAGTGATTATCTGCTGATAACCCTTGAATGCTGGAAATGTCAGTGGCAGTCTGGCTAGTACAGAGAGAAAGTCGATGTGGAAGGCAGTGCACATTTACAAGCACTGATTCCACCTTTCTCGCATGTCATAACTGCCGCTCCATCACTTCCTAAACCAAACACTTTGCTCAGTACAGGATGTGGAAGCCGTTTCTCTACCAGAATAGCTTTCAGGGTATCCAGTATTGTTGCAGCCTTTCCATCTGACAGATCAGGATTTTTAACAAAGCGAGTTTTGGGAACAAAATCCTCCGTCATAAAACGAACATAGACAACAAGTTTTTGAGTAACCGAGATGTCTGTACTTTTATCAGCAAGCACACTTAAAAACCTATTTTGCCGAATCTCTTTCTCTATTTCTTTTGAAATGACTTTAGCATATGCTTCTTGGAACTCCTCTGCTGCTGGGTCTGACATGTAGTTAGCATTTTCACCACAGCTAAGTTTGTCAACATGTGGGCAACTTGTCTGACGTAGCAGATTTATCAATGAATTGAATTTTGGGGTGCAGGAATGGCACAGTGGTGAGAGCACTCGCTTCCCACCAATGTGGCCCGGGTTCGATTCCCAGATCCGGCGTCAAATGTGGGTTGAGTTTGTTGGTTCTCTATTCTGCACCGAGAGGTTTTCTCCGGGTACTCCAGTTTTCCCTCTCCTCAAAAACCAACATTTGACTTGATTTCTGTTAATTGTTAATTTCTATTTATAGTGTCCCCAATTAGTGCTCCAGCGCTAGAACGACTAGACACTTAAATAAAGTTCCTTTCCTTTCCTTTCGTGTAGCCACGTTTTCTTTCGCAAGCCAATAAGCTGCTTTCTGAGCTGTCGTTATTCCCTCTTCTGGTCGACTGAAGGCTTTTTCCATGACCTTTTTCAGATCAGTTTGCATTGTGGCAGTCACCACGTCACACGTTTCTGCATGTCTAGATAACGAGGATGTTCGGTAGTTCTGCTTCAGAGGAGCAAGAGTGGCACAGTCGGTTAGTGCGTGCGGCCTTTTTGTATAAGGTCCTGAGTTCGATCCCCGGATCTCACATCCTTGTTTCGACTTCTTTCCTGTCAGTGTAGCCTAAGTAGCTTTAAATACCCTTAAAACGTAGCACTGATGAAAAGAGGAGGGTCAAATGAGCGCACCGTCGGCTTCCTTGGAGAGTACTCTCTAGAGAGTAAAGGAACTTCCGACGTTAAATAACCTGTACCTTTACCTTTACCTTTACCTTTACCTTCTTGCATCCTACGGTGAAAGGGTTTTGTTTACCACAGCGCATACAAAGTTCACACAGCATACTCTTGTCATTGTTATACTTCAGCCAGCTGAAATCGTTCAACCAACGTGAGTGGAATTTTTTTCCATGCGAGCTTGTTTTTGCTTCGGTTCATTTCCTCAGCTCCACTTCACCACCAAGATCTTCATTATTTCGCTTCTTCTGAACTGCTTCGCCACCATCCACTTTTTCATTACTTACTGAGAACAAAATTTCGATAGACCTCGAAGATGCGTTTGTCAGGTTTAACCATTTTCGAGACACCATGATGGATACCCACGAGCTCCTACGATATTTCAAAGACCAAGTTGAGACTCAGTGGTCTCCAGACCATTCACGGTAATTCAGGTAAACATGTTGGCCGATTTGAAAAGATTCATCGATTCATTTTCATGTTCGGAGTTCGGAGTTGTTGTTCTTTAGGTTAAAAAATTCTGTTTCATCGGAAAATTATTGTAGTTGAAGTATCAGAGACATTTTTAAGCCTGGGGAATAAAGAAGTCATCTCTCAATCTTTTGTGGGATTCACGCAATGGCGCACTCTGGCTGGAACACTGTTAACTTGAACAGGCATTTGCATTTATTTTTGTTGCTAAGAGGCATTGTGGGCCAGTGGTTAGGGCGTTTGCCTTGAGATCCGGAGATCCCGGGTTCAAGACCCGTCTGACCACTCGTTGAATTTGATCCTGGTAGTCCCTGATTCAACTTCCAGGTGCACTTGTAAATAGCCAACTGGTTTGCTCCCGGCCAGTCAGGATTCTTAACAGTTGTTCCGTCATTTTGTTGTGTATCATTGGCCCTGAGAAGCCCCTATGGGGAGCGGTCAATTAAATGTGTATTGTATTGTATTTTTCACTCTCGTCAGAAATTACGAATTTTGACTCTGGATTATTATGTTATTTGCATCGTGGGAACCTGATATACAGTGGTCCATATCTGCCACGGCAAAATGCACGTGAATATAGCTTACAAAGTTACAATTCTGTGTGGTCAAAGATGGCGCCCAAACATGAGATTTCACTGCTGAG
>BLFP01001861.1:298795-303795 GCA_014634505.1 Montipora efflorescens
ACAATTTTGAAGGGGTTTTCCCTATCGCTGTAATGCCCTGCAGGATACCTTATGAAAGCATCCGTAGCCTTCGCTAGCCTTCGTTGGCATTTATCTAATGCCTTAGATCACATTCAGAAGCGCACGTTGGCAATTATCATGCAAGATGTCTCATACGAGCAAGCCCCATATACAACTGGCTCGATTTCTTTACGGGATCGGAGGATAGCCCATCTGCCTGTGAGAAATTTGTGTCCAGTGTTCAACCATCCAACCCATTGTATCTTAATGCATCTTGATGTATCTTAAAGCACTTTGAGATTTTGATGAATATGTATGTATGTATTTCTCATTCTTAAAGCGAAAATACATCAATCTCTTTGATGTATATGTATTTCTCGTTCTTAAAGCACAATGATCAAGTGAAAAACAAAGACAATGATGTATCTTAAAGCACGATTATCGAGCAAAAGAGCTGGATGAATAATGAATGTACTTATTGTTATAATAAAGAATAATGCTCGAGCCGAAAAAAATGATGTACCTTATTTTCCGGTGTATAAGTTGACCTTTTAAAGTGCTACTATGATTGAACTCCAAAAAAAGATAAAATACGCCATTTAACGTTTGGAAATATCTGCATTGGTTCCGGAGATATTTGAGTTTGAAAAATGTGTAAAATATGCAAATGAGATTACTGATGACATCATTCACTCAACCCAATATAAAATCAAGTATATAAGTAGAGCTATTGAGACCATTGAAACTTGGTGGGCTAATAGTTATACAGGCACTGCACCTTCGGCTATGAAGAAATTGGTTCCCATGGCTACTCACTCTTTTCCAGTCCACTTCAACCGGATTCAATATTTTTGGTGATCATAAGCTAGAAAAACATTTAGCCAAGCAACAAACTGGACCTAACATATTTATATGCTTGCAGGAGCATGCAGATGAGGCACTATTGGCAAAATCCAAAATAGAACGCCAAAGGTGGCCAGCAAAGCCTTTGACATTAGGGAGGTCTGGAACCCAGTATGTTGCCATGGTAACTGGTATGCGCATATTGTGGAGCACATCCTCTAGAATAGTACGGCAAAGAATCAAGCATTTCTGCTACAAATTGGGTGGGATAACTTTTTCCACATACTTGGACATAATTCAGTTGAGTTTATGACGTCATCACTTGGCTAATTTGCATATTTTGAAAACTTGAATATCACTGGAACAAAAAGAGATTTTTGAAAATAGTAAACAGCTTTCTTCTTCTCGTACAGACTACATGTTTATGTCTTTAAATGGCTTACACTGTAGATAGGAAAGATGTGAATTTCGTCATAGTAGCACTTTAAGTCTTGAAAATCACTCCAAAAAATTGACCTCGACTTATACACCGACCAAAACTCAATGGGCGGTCAGCGAGTGGAAAGAATAACACTCCTAAAAGTTAAAAGGTGTGTTAAAATACCTTTATAGTGAATGTATATCATTGAATTTTCGAGATTTTTAACGTAATTCTCGCTGAAGTATGTCACTCGATCAGTTTTTTTCCTTGGAACGTTTTTACAACAAAATGCTGTGGATTTGGAACTCAGTTTATGGTAAAATCTCAAATTTGAGACTCAAAAAGTAGGGTCGACTTATACACCGGTTCGACTTGTATTTGTGCATTTGTGCGTGTGTGTGTGAGGGGTTTCTCCGATACCCGACCGGAAGAAGAACTCTGTGTGACCCGTGCCTTTCTCGCCGTAGTAGTTTCTTGACCGACGGCAGCCAGTCCCAGGACGCGGCCGTGGACCATGTGGCCGTAGACAACGCCAGAGAGCAGGAAGAGGAGAGACTCTCCTCTCTCTCCTGCTCCCGCCGTCTGATATGATAAAATATCGTATCATATCATATCATATCAGACAGCGGGAGCAGGAGAGAGCGCGACGAGACCAAGCCGCCAAGTCGGATTGCGTGACCCTGTTCTTTCCGGTGGGATTGGCCACCTCGCCCGAGCATCCGACCCAGTTTAACTTCGACCTGTTCCCGTGGGACGGCCTCAGGCTGTCCAGCGGACTGCTTCCCACCGGCGAGGGCTCTGCCATGGCCTTTGAAGACCTGGGCGATTGCCAGCGCTACTGCGAGCGCTTTGTGGCCCTGGTGGAGGCACGGCTGCCTGCCTCGCGCCACAACGACGGCAGGGAGAGCCGAGAGGAGAGGAGGCCGCTGTTCGACAAGCAGCGAATGTTCTACGAGGCCGGCCAGCCGCTGGGCGAGAAGATGAGGACGGGAAACGAGGCCTTCGATCGCAATCTGCACCAGTTGAGGCTTGATCGCTTCGGCAACGTGATGGCCCTATTCGCGCCTTCGTGGAGTGACCTGAGCGCGCACTTTGTGCACGGCTTCTCGCCAGCTGGTGACAGAGGCCCACGGGGGCATGGTGCCAGGCAACCTAGTGGTGGCGGCCAGAATAAGCAACCAGGCCATCCACAGTCTAGCCACCGGAGACGTGGCCTGCTTCCTCTCCAAGGAGATGGTCTGAGGTCTGGATCTCACCACCTCTGAACTGATGCTGGCACGCAGCGGGGCCCTCAAGTACGCCGGAAAGCGTGACAAGCCCGCGCGATTAGTGGGGGTCATGTTCAGGAACGGAGTGGACTTCCTGACCTTCGAGAGCCTCTCCAGGGAACAGCTACGCACTGTAGCCGACACCAACAGTACCCACTGGAGGGAGCTCCTCGACCAGCCGGAAGATCCCTCGGCTGAGCCCGGTTCCAGCAGCAGTGACAGCGATCAGAGCAGCACTCCCGAGCCAGAACCTGAGGTCTGCCTGCCCTGGGGGCCGGCCACGGAATGCACGAACATCCCCGATCCCCAGCACGAGCGCTACACCGGGACCGTTCTCTACCACCTCAATCATCTGGTGGCCTGCTACCTCAAAACGGTGGAGGTGCGACCCCGACCAGAAAAAACGGCCTCGGGACCCGTGGCCGCTTGCACGCAAGCACATGCCGCAGACAGCCCCAGAGCCTCGTCTTCGTCCGGCCAGCGCAAGAGACGCAAGCAGTTGAAACCGGCACGAGCGGTCGTCGAAGAGCCTGCGGCCCCGGATCCGCCCCCCTCCCAGGTGCCAGCGCAAGTGGAAGAGCGCCCGACGCCCACTGTCGACGCCAGACAACGGCTCTTGGCCGTGCGGGGCATTTTGCCGACCAGGCTTCCCAGCGTGGAGTCTTTGCAGTCTGTGCGCAGCTACCTCGAGCCGAATTTGCCACTGCCGGTGAGTGAAATCATTTATTATTGTCGTTGCTGTTATGATCATTATCATCGACGGTAAAAGTGACAGTGATAATAATTTGGACTCACAAGAATCTCACTTTTAGTGTTTAGTTTTAACCAATTTGAAAATGATGAACGAAGCATCGAAATGTCATTCCAAATTATTATCACTACATAATTTTTACTCTCGATTGTTTGTCCAAAACCTCCGTTATTTCATTATTATTATTATGATCATCCTTATCATCATCATCATCATCATCATCATCATCATCATTATCATTATTATTATCATTATTATTATTATCATTACTCTTGGTGTTCTTGATCTTATGATGATTTTCTTACTTGCGCTGATATTATTCAGATGAGCACTCAAAGATGCATGATATGATGTGAAAAAAATAAAAAATAAAAAAATAATAATAATTATAATTAGAATAATAAGAAGAACACAATTATATTCATGGCAGTGTTATAATTTTGCATTTGACAGGACCCCTGGCTGTGCAACTTTTCCTCAGCATCCATCTTAATTTAGGAAATATAATTATAATTGTTCATGATCTGAAGGAAACACAAAAACCATGAACCCAAATAAGAAAAAGACACCCCAATTATGACTGTTCAATTGTTACCGTCGCAGCGCTCCAGGGTGCAGGTGGAGGACGACGAGCAGCCACAACGCAGAAAGCCCCCCAGGCAGAGTTCGCCCCCTTCCCAACACGACCAGCGAGAGATGCTGGTGAAGCAGAAGATCCAGGAGGCGTGGAATGCGTGCAAGAGGAACTGTGTTTGCCTGGGCACAGCAATCACTGCCACCACAACAAGCTGTTCACAAGGAAGCCAGGACCAGGATCAGAATTGCCCTTACGTGCTTCTGGCAGAAAAAGGCGGTCAAGTTTGCGAAGCCACCTCGCGGTGCCGCAATCGTGAATGCGGCACCTGCGCACTGGTCAACCAGCTGGACATCGACGAACTGACCGGCCAGGCCAAGAACACTCGCCTGTCCCTCTTGCTGCGGCTCTCGGAGTTCGTCGCCGTCCACATGTTTTACCCGGACTTGACAGAGGACGAGCGGAAAGATCTGTCGGCGGCGCTCTGTTCCTTGCTGTGTTGCGGCACGAGTCGCCTTCGCAACATAGCCAACGTGGGCGCGTTGACCCAATTTTGCCCCAATCTGGTCTACGCGCAGCTCTCGAGAGGCTGGGGAGAGTTTTGGAACAATGTCTCCAAGATCGGCTGTGCTGTCGCTTACCAGGCCCTCCACAGAAACCAGCTGGCCACCTTTCTGTATCTGCGTGACACCTGCGTTCCCCGAGCTGACAGTCCTTGGCAACACTACCTGCAGACGGAGGACCCGGAGGAAGAGGAGGAGATTTTGAAGGTGATATTCGCCGGCTCCATCCCCGGACTGCAGGCCAACCAGGCTCGGGAGGCGGCCAATTCATCTCCTCCTGACACCTAACTGTCCTTTTTTCGGCCCGTACATTTTCTGTTCCCCATACAGATCATGTGATCCTACTCGTGAGGTTTGGTTTGTTCATTAACATGAGGGCATGCAAGCATGAATAATTATCTTAATAATAATAATCTTTAATACTTATAGAGTGCATAATCCTATGCGCTAAATTTACAACAATATAAAATATAAAAAAAAAATAAAATAAATACAACAATGATCTCAAGAATGTGATTACGGCCTGCATGCACTCTTTTTAACCAACAAAACAAAGGATCATTAGCCTCCTGAGTATTAA
>BLFP01001861.1:311295-313967 GCA_014634505.1 Montipora efflorescens
CTAGCCTGGTTGCCATGACATGAGTGAAACCTGCACAAAACAACAACTGATTTGTGTGTGGCATAGTTATAATAAATAATAATAAATAAATAAATATTTATATAGCGCCTATACTTTTTCAGTGCTAAGCACATTATGACCAATTTCCTCAAAGGCTGAGCTTAAACAAGTTGTATGATCTTCTCGGAGCTAACCGTCTGACCTGACGTAGACGAAGCATGTCATGTTTTCATTTCAGATCATGATAAAAATGATCATTGCACTCAATTAAGGTCCCCAGACCCAAAATGAAATAGATTGTGTAACTCATTCATTGTTGCCTCACTCTTGAGTAGAAAATATCTATTAATTTATAGTTTTAAGAAGGACAAGGAAGCCAAAAATGATATTGCCATAGCAAGCAGTGTGAGACTTTGAACTTCCTTCCTGTTTGCTTTCATCAGCTGATCAAAGTCAATGTGTGAAGGTGAAGAGAGTTCACACTTTAGATTCACTACAAAAATTGGAGGCATGGCTATCCTGGTCTGTCCTAACTTGAACAAAAAATCTTTGACCTGCATTGTGCAGCTGTTGACACGAGAAAGCAACAACTGGTCTCATAATGGCATAGTGAAGTAAAATATCGGAAATAAATAGAGAAACCCTTTTGCTTACATCATGCTAATAGTCTGAAGCACTGATCACCAAAAATGCATGCAATTCAAATCAAATCTTTATGTTAGCTCATTATGGAATAAAATTATAATGGGTATAGATCATCATCATCTCAACTTTGTTGTAATGGTAATGACATTCTGGTTAAATTGGTAGTAAAGTGCGAGTTAAGAGGTCTGTTTTCTTGCTAACTCCCCATAACTTGAGATGAGACAAATTCTTCCCAATTATTCCATGACCTGCTTGTGGATTGCGAGTCGGGAGGTCAGTAGTCTGTAACAGCCTAGTGGGTCCTTGACCGGTTCGACCTCCAAGGCGATGAGGCAGTCCACGTTCTCCTCCCACAGCCTCCCACAGTTCGCCATTTAATTCCAGTTTGTAGAGGTTATTTCGGACCGGCTTGTACCATAGCAGAAGCACCACTGTTTCGCTGACAAATGATGCCACTCGGCCAACTAGAATTCTGGGAGCATTGCAGGTGCTGTTGCCTTCCACCAGAGCGACAAAGTCTCCAGGTTTGAAATTGTGCTCTACTGTGTCTCTGTCCGCGGCAGCGGTTTCTTCACGCCTCTCCAGCTCCACTGGCTCATGCTTGGAGCCTTCCGCATATGACTTCGTCATTTGCACAGCCAATTCTTTCTTCTGGTTAGCGGTTCTCTTGTCATATGTCTGTTCCGCTTGCCGTCGTGAGTGTCTCAAGGCGGTTGCAAGGGAATTCTTCAGCGCATCAGTGCAGTCACTGCCAGAAAGGGGAAAAGAGAAAAAAACATAATAACTCGGTGGGTAAAATAATTATTGTAAAGTATGAGCTGGACACAATCATAACACATCATAACACGAGCACACTAGATTGCTGTGCAATTTAATTCCTTGTCTGGTTCCATATCACGCATTTAAATATGTAATTTTTTTGTTTTTGTATTTTAATGAACTTTTGTTATGCATTACCTTTTTTGCACACTCTTAACACGTGGGGAAAAAAACAAACCAACAAAAACTAAACAAGAAAAATAAATAACTAAATATAGTTGTTGTTATTACTATTAAAATAACGAGGATCGTCACCACCGGCCTGTCGTTCACATTTCATCTACAGTCCATTTAAACATGGAGAATACCTCCATGAAATATAGACTTAACAAGTCTCTAAGCTCATGGTCACTTTGAATAATTACCTCTTCCCGTACGCCCACGTGACAAACGCCGAACGCAAGGCGTTAACTCCAGCAATCTTTCCGGTGAGACCAAAGATTAGTTTCCGTAGGTGTCCCGAGAAGGAACCACTGGAAAATCTCTTGCCACTTCTGTTCTGTAAAAGAGAATAACAGATAGATTATCTTGAAATGGCATGTGACCCAGAGGAAAGAATGTTTGACAAGCAAGTTTCATCTTTAAGCAAGTCACAATCATGTGTGATATATCAATGTCCACACCAACTTGGAGCAGTTGAAAATGCATAAAGGCACAATGGACATTCCACAGAGATGAGAACACTAATATTGACACCCAAAGAGCAAACCAAAGAATGTACTTTGTATCCAAACCCTCACAGGAGACCAGTAGGGTGTGTTATTGCTCTAAGCACCCAAGCCCAGAGCAGAGTAATCTCTGTGTGCTCGTAAACACCCTGACATAAGATAGTAGAATGTTTTTGGGCTGTCACATCCCCAGCTCAAAAAAACGGGGGTGAAAACTCCAATCTGCACATTTCAACAAGCAAAATGAAGGGTGAATTTGCAAAAAAAGAAACCCTTGGAATGGGAGCTAATACGAACCCTTGTACTAATTTTTCGATAACAATAAATTCAAAGTCGGACATCTGGTGTTCAACCCTATTGAAATGCACGGCTAATTCGCACGTAGTCTTGTTAGTAAGCATAGCCGATTTGTGATTCCGAAACCTGACCTTGAATTCATTGGATGTTGAACCCACATACTGAACCTTACACTTCTTGTAAGTATATATATATATATATATATATATATATATATATATATATATAGAGAGAGAGAGAGAG
>BLFP01001861.1:320566-325566 GCA_014634505.1 Montipora efflorescens
CAAGAACTCCATTCCTTATTCTCAATTTCTTAGACTTCGACGTCTATGTAGTGATGACTCCGATTTTTCCAGCAAATCAGAGGAGATGTGCCAGTTCTTCGAAAAACGTGGCTATCCTGTCTCTGGGGTCAAAGCGGGCCATCATCGCGCCCAACAATTTGATCGACAGTCATCACTACAAAGGTCACAAAAAGATAAGAATGACAGAATTCCATTCACCCTTACTTTCCATCCTCATAATCACGCAGTCAAAAGTATCACTCTTAATAATTTTAAATTACCCCAAAATGATCCCGAGACTGGTAGAATCTTTTCGCAACCTCCACTTATTTCATTCAAACGCGACAAAAACGTAGGCAACTTTTTAGTTAGAAGCGCGCTCAAAACTAATGAGCAACCAGGCACTTTCAAATGCGCGCCCTCACGACGCAAAACTTGTCTTTTCATTGTTAACATTAGCAAGATATCGGGACCTAAGCGATCTGTTAAGATCACCGATCGTTTCACTTGTACCTCCGCAAATGTCATTTATTGCATAACCTGTACGTTATGCAATAAATTATACATTGGCGAGACAGGTAGACGACTAGTTGACCGATTCCGCAAACACCTTCGCGATGTTGAGAAGAATGACAAAGATGCATCAAAGCCAGTCGCTCGTCATTTTAATCTCCCTAACCACTCCAAAGAACACATGGCTATCTGCGGCCTTTCCCTACATCTACGCACGACGGAAAGCCGCAAGAATCTAGAACAAAAATTCATCTTCCAAATCGGCACCCTAAATCCTCACGGTATTAACGAACGCTTTTCATTCAAATAACATATTCCTATCTTTCAAGTTGCCATGTTACCACCAATAGCGTAGCTCCTACTCTATTGTAAAAACTAAACGTAACCCATAATTCCTCGATTAGCTCTGACGAAGGGCTAACGCTCGAAACGTCAGCTTTTAGAATCTCTGTACGGTGGCCAATTTACATTATCAACTCCGTTGATAAAACCAAATTTTGCTTTGCGTATCTCGTTTTCGCTATAGGTACAAAGGTTGTTCGGTTTGACGCCAAGGAGGTCTTGATGAAGAAGTTCTTTGATGTCGTCTACGGCATTTGCTGTTCTGATTTTAACCGACTGAATTTCTGAAGTAGTAGAGTTGTTCTTTTCAAACTGTCCCATAACGTACCAACCAAAACAGCTTCGTTTTGCAACAGGTTCCCCTGGCTCTCCAGACACTGTGTGGATATCAATGAAGGCTTCTACAAAGTCTGTACCGACAAGGAGATCTATGGCACCACCCGAAAGGTGTAGTTTATCACAAACGTGCTTGAGATGAGGGTAGTGTCGCACTAATTCTTTGGAAAGCGTTTTTGCTTTACTGCAGGGCCTTGTAACAGTGTACACTTGAAGGGTCTTCTTAATATCCTCGTCAGCAGGTGAGGCAACAGTGATACTGATTATCTGTGATGCTTCACTTTTCTTCTTCCCACCAGCCAAATTCATGGCCAGATGTGTTGCTGATCCACTCAACCCAAGTCGTCTGGCTGCATTCTTTGAGAGAAGACTGGTCGCCGAATTGGCTTTTAATATGGGATGGTTGACCATGACGGTGCCTGGTTAACCTTATCAGCCAGGTCACTACAAGAAAGGTCGCAATCTACTCATGGTACCCTTCGATCAAAAGGACCCGCATCCGGATTATACCCAAGAAACGTTCCGTGATGGATCGGGCTTTGAAGGGTATCCCAATGATTTTTCCGACTGTCCTGTGCAAGTCGTCACCAAAGGTCACAGATGGACGACTTTCTATCAGAATGCGCACTTCATGGTGATGGCCAAAGCCTTCAATTGGCACTTTGTACGTCTGAACGAAGCCTTTGCCAAATTCAAGGACACTCCATTGGCGGTGCAGACGGTTGAACGTCCCCTCTTCGTGTACGTCAACCTGGTGGAAAGTCAATGGTTGAAGGAGTCGTACGACGAAGTGCTGCGCACGGTCCCCTATAAAAGTGGAGGCGCCTGGTGGGAACCACAACAGGTGCACTACCATCGCATGCGCGGATCCAAGATCGAAATGATCCACGTGCGTGTGAACGAAGTCGACGGCCGTCCCGTAGCCTTTCCTAAGGACAAAACGAACACCCTCTGTCTCTATTTTCGTCGTCGTCATGAATCGTGTCGTCGTCCTCAGCGATCCTTCGAAAGAGTTTCCTAACAACACCACCAATGCGTTCAAGGTCTGTCTCCGTCAGGAAGTCAATTTTGAAGGCGACTGGGAGGTCGGGTTGACGTCCATCTCGATGCCCGATCGCGGTCTCGATCTCAACACCTTGTTCTCCAAAGACTCGACCAACATAGCGACGGTCAAGTATCAGCTGTTAGATGTCCCGGCCGATAGCCGTACGACCCGTACAGAGCATGTGACACGTGAGGTTCTCGTGAAGAACGAAGCAGCGATCGTGGATGGTGTGGGATTCACAAAAGCCCTGTTCGGCGAGATCGATTGGCAGATCACCAATACCCTGGAAGGGATACCCAATGGTCACATAGAGGATTCGCGTGGACCCACCTTTCGATGGGAAGGAGAGATGGCTGTCTTGGAACAAAAAGACGTCGGGGTTCTCGGAAGTCATCCTGGTCTGAATGTGGTGGAGTTTCGAGTCCTGGCCACTCGTATGGGATGGCTCATCAAGTCGACTAGTCGAACGTACAAGTTGGGACCTAATCTCTGGTTCAGTTCCTACGACAAGACTAATAAGAGATCGGATAAGATAGCCACGACCGAACTGACCTCGGGTCGTCTCTGGATCGCAGGCTCGGGTTCATTGGTTTTGAGTTTCGTATTGGAATGGCACTTTACGAACTTGTCCAAAGCGTTCCCGACGGTCGTGGCCCATGCCTCACGAACCTTACTGGTCTATTCGGATGTGGTGAGTAGCAACATCATGGGAGATTCCGAACACCTCCTGGTGCGCGAAGTCCACTATCAACAAAGTGGAGGAGGTGACGTATATTTCGAACCGACCCACGTTCAATGGTTGCCCATGCGACGTCGGTTTTTACATGTCGTCAAAGTCAGTGTGGCTGAGAGTGATGGGCGTCTGGCTATCTTGGGAGAAGGCACGAGGACCATCGTCACCTTTCAGTTCCGGAGACAACCGGACCAATATGTATAAAACGAAGAAACACCGTCGGGAGACCATCGTCATTCTCATCATGCGCGAGGGTAGTTTAACACGGTATCATCTTCCGTACCTTCGTGGAGGGGGTGCCACCGAAGATTTGATCAAGATTGCGTCGCCCGTGTTGTTGAATGCTATGCAATCGGGACTTCAAGCTGCCGCCAGTGGTCGTTCGTTCAGTGACGTAGGATGTGTGGTGGGACAATCGTTGAAACACGGTTTAAAACGAAAAGTGGGAGCGTTGGTGAAAGCCGGTCTCAAAGCCGGAGGACGGCAGGCCTATAAAAAAGCCAAACGAAGAGTGACGTCCATCTTTGGACGATGAACCTCCGACCGATGGTCGTGCATTCGCCGTTGCGTCGACAACGGGCCTACCGTCGACGTCAGACCACTCCTACCGGTGGTATATAAGGCAGGATACCCGTTCAGTACGGTGGTTGGTTGATCCCTCACGTACCAAGAAGACGACGATCTCGACGTAGAAGACGAGGACGATGAGTCTGGAATTATTTACCGTCCCTTCAACGGACATCATCGTCGATTCGTATCGGATGGTGCATACAGTCAAGCCATGACGGGCATCGTTCCCATCACCTTTACCGTTCCCGGTTTGGACGAATTAGTCGATTTGGGACGCAGTTATTTCGAAATCGAACGGAGATTGAATTCGGCGGCGACCAATGGGATCGTGGCCAACACCAATGCAGCCTCCGATGCTAACGACACCAAGTCTGTGTACGTCACCAACAACCTAGCCCACAGTCTCTTCAAGCAGGTCAATCTACAACTGGGTGGCGTGTTGATGAGTGAACAGACGGATACGTATATGTACAAGGCGTTTATTGAAACGGTGTTGAATTACAGTGGAGACGAAGGCAGTACCCTGTTGGCCCCTCAAGGTTGGGTGAATTACATGAACGTGACCGAACAATTGGCGGCGTCGGATGCCAACAACGACATTTGCACCACGACAGGATGGGCGCACAACGATACGAATGCCTTGAAGACGGCCACCAAACTCTTTCACGGGAACAACAAAGCCACCATGATCATGTATCCTCATTTGGCAGCCATGCGAACGGGACGTTTGCTGATCCCTTGCGTGGAAATGGTCGTGGAACTATCCAGCAGCCCGATGACCACGCCGTCGGGAAGACGGCCTGTAAACAGTTGGTCTTCCGTCCACAAAGTCGTCTTACCATCGAACGAAAAGGTTCGGATTTGACCTCGTACGGTCGGATAATTGGCCCACTGACGTTTAACATCGATCTTGGTCGTCAGCTCGTTGTACACACTGACATTTAGGTCGATGCGGCATAAGTGAAAGGTAACTTTGATATCCTCTCGACCCAACGTGACATAATTTTTGACCCCCGTGCCACTGGTCTTGGTCCCAAACAGAAAAAAGTCCGGTGTGTTGCAAAACATTAAGGCGTTTAATGGGGATTTGGAGTATTACCAGTATGCCTTCCAGGATTTTGGAGTGACGAGTGTCCGTCAACTGGTGGATGGGGAAGAATATCCCTATCCGACATTGGAATTGAATGGCACGAATACACGGAAAGACTGGCTGGGCTATCAACGTCTCTTGGAAACCAGTGGTTCCATGCAGCATCATCGCCCTCACATGATTCAACCAGGGGACTGGGGGTTTGGCAAGAATTGTATCTTGTTCACCTTCAACAATGTACCCAATGGCGATGCCGATTCTCCGTATCACCGAAATCCCTAACAAAAAGGCAAGCTGCGTCGGGAAATCCGATTTAATGCGGCTCCCAATAAGAACATCATCATTTTGGTGTTTGGTGAATTTGAAGACAG
>BLFP01001861.1:333066-338066 GCA_014634505.1 Montipora efflorescens
ACCGACATCTGGAACGAGAACGTAACGAGAAACAGGACCTCTACTATAAAACCAGGGAGAGACGCGAAGGCCTTAGTACCTCACGATGAGCGAGGTGAAGACCATTCCAGGGTTTGATAACAAAGTATTGATCGATCCCCAACGACTGCGTCAACTCGAAGACGTGTACAAGGAACGTCTGACGGAAAACATTCCCTTGGCCAAAGCCGCCCGTCTGGCGGCCAAACAAGAAGTCATTCTCATGTCGGACCAGATTCCTCCAGGTGTGAAGAAAGCGTTGGTGACCCCTTTAGCCAACGAGAAGAAAGTGTGGACCAAAGCCGTTCGAAAACCCGTGGGCTTTGGACTGGATGCCGACGAACGCGATGTCGAGGCCCACGCCTATGCAAAAGGACCCTTACAGTCCATGTTGATGCAGTTGGTTCAAAAGAAGAAGAAGAAAACACCCGAGACCCCGACCACACCCTCACCACCCCCTAAAGCCAAGAAACAGCTTCGATTCGTTACTTAACCTAAAGCAGCCCCACCCAAAAAGAAAACGAAGAAGAAGAAGACAGGAGCGTCGCCCCCCAAGACGCCGACCCCGTCAGTCGACTGGGGACACCTTCCGTTTCAAGGCGACCCGACGATGATGGGGGACAGTGTGACCGAATATGCGGATACGACCGCTCAATCGGTCAAGAGGAAGATTCGCAAGAAGGCAGGTCGCCGCCGTCCCACCGAAACAGATAAACTAGGTCGGTTGGATTTTGACAAGAAACTCAAACGACAACTGGATGGCGAGGACTACTAAGAGACACCGTCGACGACGACGACGTACCCGTCAACGGGGTGGCAAGTTTGACTTACAGAAGGCCTTGAGCAAGACGGGCATCGAGTTTCATTCGCCTGGGTATCAGGACATGGGTCCTGGAACCAAACTCGAAAAGCGACTCAAACGGGGTGATCCTGGCATCAATCGTTTGGACAAGATTGACAAGACCCACGACATGGATTATGCCAAGGCCAAAAACTTACAGGATAAGTGGAAAGCCGACAACAAGATGATTCGGTCCATCAGTAACCTCCCAGGCAAAAAGAGGAAGATTGAGGAAGTAGTCAAGAAAATCATGCAACTCAAACGTAAACGCAAACTTTAATTTCTTCTTCTTAAGGCAATTTTGAATTGAATATTCTTGTTCTACGCCAAGGACCATAAATGTCAATAAACGGCACCAAACGAAAATGTCCGTCTTTAGTGTTCTTCTTGATCTGTTTCTGGGGATGCCATATGGGTCGTCTCCGATAACGTCATGCTTCGTGGAGGGCGTGTGCTGTCGCGCAGCAAAGCAGTTCTCCCCAAGAGTTGGCCAGATGACGGCACAGAATAGGTTGACGGATCTAAAATGAAAAGAGAAAATGATAGTGTCTATCCTCCCTTAGAGCCACACGGTAACGCCAATAACGCCATACTTCGATGGCTCCCTCATAACAATGGAGGAATTGATGACATCGGGTAGGACAACAGGCACGGTAATCCTCCGTTGGCAAACACAAGCGATCCATCATGACATCCTTGGACACCGTACACATCTAAAACATATAAAAAAAACATCCTTACTCAGAACAGGAACAATACGGAGGCGCAAAACTATGATAACGTCCCGTACGCACATCCAAATGTCCCTCGGTACTCTGGTAATCCAAATGTCCCTCCTCGTTGCGGACCATGATCTGACGACGCCATACAGGTGGATCCAGATAATAAAGGGGCATGCCTCTATCCTCTTCCTCTATCTCCTCATACAACAAATGAGTATAGATGACTAGGTGTCCGGCGGTTCCTGCTATCGGATCCGATCCCACATAATTATAAGACCCGTACCGTGTCACTACCGAATCAATGATGGCGAGTCTCTGGACGGTGGTATAACTTTCTCCATCACACTGCACGCGGTAGTACTCTCCTAGCCCGTGTATCCTTCGTACGTAATCAGGGGTCTTGGTCAGGATGCACTAAAAACATAAACAAAGAGGGTCCTGTCAAACGTTCTTCCAGCAACATCAGTCGAACCTCTGGCATCGATCGGCATGGATCGGCACGCACCAGGATCTGATTGAAAAAAATCATTGTGTAAGGTCCCATATGGGGTGTGATTCATAAAATCCCCTGTACGAAAGGGTATAGGATCCCACCATCACACCCGATTCCCTGCAAGGCCCATTCGTCCCTTGACAATGTCGTCCGTGTTCCCGCGGCGATGTATGTCTATCCATTCGGTGAAGACAATGCATGCATGTGATGGGTGCAAAGGAACAACAAGGTGAGTCCCAAAGCATAAAGCCTTCCCCATTGGCGTACACAGTCATGGTCTATAAAAGAGAAAGCATGTTTTTGACAGATCTCCAGACTTGGAAATGGACGCGCTCTTGTTTCAGGGAGCGTCGTTTCCTACACGAATAAGCCGTTCAATATTCAAGTAGACTGCACCAAGTCTATGAAAAAAAAAAACCGGAAAAAAACTCATAAGAAACGACGTTGGTAGAAGAATCGACAATCGGCGACGGCGGCGACGACGACGTCTAGGCATGCGTCCATCTCCATCAAATCCTCTGTAAGCATACGGTGTAGCATCCATCACTAACCTTCATATATCCATACGAATATCTGTCTCCTTGTCAGTCATTCCATGCGACAACGAATAACACATGAACATGGAGAGATAACACCACATCAAATAATAGCAGGAACGATACGTACGAATCAATAATGCATCCCAATAGAAACCAGTGACACGAGGACGGGCCAAAGGGCCGCAACATCCACACCCTTCCTGACAATTAAAAAACAAAGAGAGAAAGGATCGTCTCAAGACGGTGTGTACCACGGTAAAGCTTCGTGAACCAAACGTCTCCTTAAACGCGACTCCTCCTCCCTGGTGCGGGTCGCCCTGGTGTGGTGGTACGTCCTTATCCTCTCGATCACCAAACGACAAAACAACTAAACCGAAAAAAAGCTTCAAAAAAAGGGAACTTCATGAAAAAGAGACGGACGGCGGTCCGTATGACAACGACTACGTCCATAGGAGACCACCAACCCATCACATCGACAGCGAACAAGACATCCGTAACAAACATAATGAAAGGGATTGCAATCCAACCGTTTCAAACAGTGGATGCACGTGGCGGCTGATTCAACGCATTGCAGACACTCCCACTTGATCCAACACCATCGATCCCCTGGACGATGTCGGTATCCCTTATAGGTCCTATGTTTTGCTACCACCATCTAACACATTAAAAAAGGAAAAGACGTCGTCAAGGACCCTGACAAAAAATGACACCAGTCCCCCAAGTCACGACGACACGGTGGGAAACCATAACCTACGTTACACCCACAGATCATGCGTCCTGGACGACAGCGACGTGCGTAGGAGACCGAACAGAAACAGTCGAACTTCCCACACGTATAGGTCGTGTAACTACAACGACCCATTCGACCCAATGATACTCTCCAGAGACCACCATGACCTACAAGAGACAACGACAGTGAGGGGTTCGAAGGAGCATACAAAGAAGACCCCTTCTGTAGATGGGGTGCCGACACCAACGAAAAATGACAAACCCCTCTGGACGACGACGAGAACGATAGATGCCTGTACAATAACGATACCCCGGACAGTCCAACATTCGACCAAGACAATACCGACATAACATGATTCGGGATGCCATCGGGGTACGACGGTTCACGGGTGGAAACCGACGACACAACCCGCTCTCAAACACGATAGTCGATTCTCCTACGAACGTCGCCGTCATCTAAAAGACATCAAAAAAGATAAACGAGTCTATCAGGTTCGCTTCAAGATCAGTCAAACAGAAATAACAGGGACGTACCCTGCGATGTTGACTGCAGCGTGGTAGACGAGAAAAAAAAGGAAAAGGAAAAAGGAAAGGAACTTTATTTAAGTGTCTAGTCGTTCTAGCGCTGAAGCGCTAATTGGGGACACTGTAAACTGAAATGAACAATGAAAGTAAATCAATTCAAATGTTGGTTTTTGAGGAGAGGGGAAACCGGAGTACCCGGAGAAAACCTCTCGGTGCAGAGTAGAGAACCAACAAACTCAACCCACATATGACGCCGAGTCCGGGAATCGAACCCGGGCCACATTGGTGGGAGGCGAGTGCTCTCACCACTGCGCCATCCCTCTTCATGAACGGGTTTCCAGCATTTCCTTCGGTCCTTCTCATCCTCTCGGTCTCTAGCCTCCAACACGTTTTGACGCACTTCCGGAGGTAACAGATCCCAATACAAAGCCTCGTCTTGGGTCGCCGGGGGCTTTTCTATTTTCTTGTATTCTTTCCGCCAGCGTCCATTGTCTTGCTTGACCCATACGTCTTCCTCGTACTCTGGGTCCTGTCCGATCTCCATGTGACACCTCGCCACAGCGAACTCTATCATACGTGTCTTCGGATCAGACGCCATGATTTTTGCTTTTTTCTGATACCCCACTCGATCGGGCTCGCTACTCAACAGGAATCGTTCCACCAATCCCCTTTCATCTAGGGGTCACATGACTCTCTGGTGGGATACCCCCCATCCCCCCAGGAGATCTATCTCCCTTCGGATTGGTCCCATCCATGATACACGTCAAGGTCCTTTAAGGTGACAACCCATCTATAAAGGAAACGTTGTCTTTTTTTCACAACTCATCTCATCATGGATAGTGACGATGAACTAGCTCAAGCGCTCCACGAGTTTGAACAAGTAGGAGGTACAGCCCCAGGACGTTTCGTATTTCAAAGACAACCTGTGGTGGAACGACGTAGTGTACGTCTAGGGGTTCGTGAACGGGTCTTTCAGCTTCGCCCTTGACGGATTGGGGCTTTCATTCCTCGACAACGACTTGCCGATGCCCTCGTGCAAGGTCTTCGTGCCGCTCTGGACGATTTGATCAATGACGAAGACATCCCGGACGGCGATCGGATCTACATCGCTCTGGCCTCCAATCGTATTGCCA
>BLFP01001861.1:343066-353066 GCA_014634505.1 Montipora efflorescens
CTCATTAAAAATTCCAATGGACCAATCACAGCCCGATGGCTTCTATTTTCCCATAATACTATTGTGATGAACAGCATTTTCTTGGATGTTACCATTTGATGTACTCGAGGGGGCCTGGCACTGACTTTGGAAAGAAGATGTTCTTGGATTTGGACTTGAGCTTGTTTCACCAATCTTTTCATTGTAAAGAGAACGGTGATGATTTCTTCTGCATTTGTCGCATGTTGAACCGTCTGCTTCCCTGCAGTTGCTTGTATGATGCTTTCTAAGACATTTACGACATCGCCAATGTTGCTTTACAATCTCCCATCTCTGACTGATAGCTAACTCCTGGAACACAGGACAGGCAGCGAGGGGATGTTCTCTTTTACAGTTAAGTGGACAGGTGTCATCATCAGGTTCTTCGCCACTTGCGGCATTGTTCTCAGTTTAACATGGGATCCTGTATCGGCGACTCTCGTTTCTGTCTTCAGACACGGTGTTATTCTTGCCCCTTGAGCGGACACTTGCTTCTACGTGCAACCAGGTGATAAGGTTACTGACAGTTTCCTCTTTACCTTCTCTTTTCATTTCTCTTCCAAAATGAGAATTATCGTTCGGATCGAGCTTGGACAAAAGTTGAGACATAAGAAATGGCGCTTCCGAAGACTACAACACCGGACATCCATTATCTTCCATATCATTTGCGTAGGATGATATTGTCGTGGCGAAGTGCGTGAACGACCTGGAGTCTCGTTTTACGGGCTTAAGGCTATTTATTTCGAGGAGCAGTTCGTCCATTAGTTTACGTTTGTCTGCAAATTCTGTGTCCAATATATTCCACGCGCTATCAATGGTTTTGCAAGTTTTTACCTGGTCAGACCACCACGATCCTCTCGGCAATACATTTCGGAACCGTTGCAGTTGTTCATCTTTATCTTGATCGTATTTCTTCATCCAATGATTGAATTCTTTTTTCCAGGTAGCATAGGATCTGCGACTGCCGTCCCATGTTGGTACCAGTAATCGTTGCAGACCACTAGTGTTTGGTTTTGACCCTAAGGTGTCAGCCATTTTCGTCACTGCTGATGTCAAGGATGACATTGAAGCTGTCAAGGTCTTCAACGTTTCAGAGTCTTTTGAAGACGTTTCCGTGGAATCGAGTTCCTTTTGGTAGGCAGCAAATTTTAAGGCAATCTGAAGGAAATCAGCTTTTACTTTGTCTCCAAGTTCCTTTGTTGTCAACAATGGTTCCTCCTCTGCGGTAATACCTTCATCAACCAATCTGTCTAAAATGGTTTCTTGTTGCTTCTTGATGAACCTGTATCTTGTCTCTACTTGATTGAACGCTGCCTCTAAGGCTTTTAACTCTGGTCTCACTGAAAAGATTATCTCAAATTCTTCTATTAATTCGTAAAAGATTGTTACCGCGTTTTCCATTTTCCCTGCGAGGGTCTTTGCGTCTACTTTAGGCGGCATCTTACTTTGTAGGCTCGATGCAAAGTTCGGAGATTCGGTATCTTCGGCGTGGATGATATACAGCATTGATTTGGCGGGATCCTCTGGACAAATTTCGACTGATTTGCACCTACGTTCGAGGCACTATTTTATGGCAGGATCACGCCAAGACCCTGTAGAATTTTAGACTTTTATCCGTACTAGCTGCTCGATAAGTCGTTGAACTAGTCGACTGAAAGAAAAATATTACACAAGTAGATTAATGTTTTGGAATGCCGAAGATAGGCTAAAAAGGAATGGAACTGATTTCGTGAATATATACTTACAATTTGTGTCTTCTAATCTACACGATCTTATGGTTTGATTTCTTCTGTTGACTGTCTTTAACGTTTTTGATCGGAGAAAAGTGAAAAAGCAATTTGCCCGTTTGCAGTACACTGTCGATTTATATATTTCTGAATTTCTAATTAATTGTCACCTTTCAACTCACGCAAACTTGCTGCGATAAATAAATTGCAAGAATAGTTGCATGCATTAAACCAGTAAGCGAAATAACTTAACGCGTGAGGTGCGAATCAAGAGTCATACCATTTTTGGGAGTGGTGATGCAGATAGATATGCTGGCGTTGGCTTAGCCATCTCCAACAACCTTAATCATATTACTCCTGTACCCATAAAAACAGGTTAATGACAGTTGGTATTCCACTCAAGGACAACAATTACCTGACTCTGATCAGTGTTTACTATGCAACGTACAACAGTTGAGAAGGAGAGTTTCTACGAGAAGCTCAGTGATTGTATTGATAAAGCAAAAGGTGACTGCATAGTTGTCCTAGGCGACTTTAATGCTCGTGTTGGGAGGGATTGGCAGTTGTGGCCATCAGTCATTGGAAAGCATGGAACTGGCAAAATGAATTCAAACAGTCTAATGCTACTGTAATTCTGCACTCGCCTCCATCTTTCAATCATGGGAACCATGTTCCAGTTGAAAGCTTATCTCAAGAAGACCTGGCAACACCAGCGCTCAAGACACTGGCACCAAATTGATCATGTACTAGCTGACAGAAAGGTCAGACAATTCATTAATGTGACTAAGATTAACCCCATAGCAGATTGCCTTACAGATCACAAACTTCTAACCGCCAAATTCCGTTTCGTGGTCAAGAAGAGAAGAAAGACAAAACCACCATCAAGTCCAGACATCTCACTAAATACTGAAAAGCTAGAACTTTTCCTGGAAGAGAAGCTCCTTGGCTGTGAAAAATCCTGAGATGATCTGAAGGACGTGCTTCAGAACGCTGCTAAGCACGTTTTTGAAAAGAGAAAGAAAAAGAATGCTGGTTTGACGATCAAGACCATGAGATTTAAGGACTTCTTAAGGACTATAAATTATGCGGAGACATAACTGGCAAATGCAATCCAGACGATCCTGGATCAATTAGAGAAATCCAGACGGATAAAAAAGAATTCACATGTAGCAATGGGGAGAACAAGTGAGACGTTCTTTCCAATCCAACCCATTACTTCCCAGATGGAGTAGTTTCTTGCCTATCGGGAAAAGGTAAAATTTGGGAGAACGTGAGGAGTGAGATATTGATATGCTGACTACCTATCTCCTATATTAAAATTCGATATTCGATGTCACAGTGGCTATACGGCCGGTAACGGTCAAGTTGTTAAAAACACTAAATGACCGGCAGTCAAAACTTTTTCAAGTTATGGATTAGGCCTAAAAAGCACTCGGGTTAGCCTTAAGTTACTAGCATTCACCTGAAAAGCGCTTTGGTTAGCACTAGAACTCCTGTCATCGCCAAGCTACAATGTGAACTTTTCTGTGAAGTGATTTCAAGGTAAGAAATTGAGACAAGTGTATTTTTTCTTCACAGAAAATTCATTTTGCCTGCTCTGGAGAAGGGAAGGACAGCTATACTTGTTCGCTGGGCAAAGGATACAACACACCTGCAGTCTTCCTTGCTTTTAAAAATATCGGGTTACTTAGTAGCCAAAAACAATGTTCTCCTAGCGTGATAGTCGCCGTGCAGAATTTTTGCGTGGTATACGCAGACAGAACTCACTACACAAAATTTTTGCATAGTGAGTTACATGCTTTGTCAATGCACCAACTCAACAGATAGCTAGCACGCAGGTTTTTTGCGTAGTAAACATACTAAGCGAACACATCGATGTATGGCTTGCCTAAGCCCAAGCTTGTATCAGCACCCAGATTTGATGCATTCTCCGATGTTTAATTTTACTTAAATAACACTAACTTCTGAAATGAATTGTTAAAATAAAGGTTTTTCTAACTAAAACAAATAATTTTAAGTAAAGATATGTAGTTTTAATCTGACTCCAGTTAACACTTCGACCGATTACCCGCGTTTTTAAAGAAAAATGCCTATTTTGGAAAAACACATTTTACTTTGGAACACGTTCTAGGTAAATTTATTTTGCCAGTTACATCGATTGATGGCGGCCTTTGAAATCACTATGTGCATGTAAGTAAAACAGCTTTTGGCTGTGTGAGCCAATATGATTAGTTCAGATAAATAGGATTAAGCATCTTTTTGATAAAAAAACCCTTTCACTAATTATCAATAACTTTTTCCTAAATGGCCTTATTGCTCCTCAGCGTGGGGTAATACAAACAACTGTAATATACACAAACTGCAGTTGGTACAGAACTTTGCAGCCAGAATTGTGCTAGGACCGAGAAAGTTTGATCATTTCGAGGGTCCAATGTTTCAGAGATAATTTTTTCTCACGATTTGGTTTCAGCTTTTAAAGGCATGAATGATGGAATAGCCCGGGAGTAGTTTGAAAGCCATGAAAGAGTTTTAGGCTTATTTATTTTAACCCGGAACATATCAAATAAGTAGCATTTCTTCATTTCTTGCAACAATTATTGTAAATAATCCTCGACTATATCCTGATATTCATATTTCTGTGGCAATTATGTCAGGTGCCAGTTATATAGAGACTGAGAATGCCCTGTCTGGTGAGTCACAATAATGTACGTACACATTTATTTACTTTCAGTTCCATCTCGTCCCTGCCGCGAAACTTTTTTGTGTTATAATTGTTCAACTGCAGACGGACATGGTCGCCGTTCACAAAGAACAAATTTCTCTGGCTTGTCTTGTGACTTCGCTGAGATTTGACTGCCTCCACGACCTCCTCCCTAGCGAGAAAAAAATTCTACTTATTGACAATACAGTACTGCAAACTTCATTTCAACTGCAATTGTTCAGTACTTAGTTATACAGCTAGTTTTTCCCAGCATAATAAAATAGTAAAATATCATAGAAAGGCAGATCATTCCATGAGCCGCCAAAGGAAAGGAGACTAGACTATGACAAAGAAGTTGTCTAATTGTCTAATGAGGGGGTGAGAGAATTTTCTCTTCCAGATCAGAGCGAGTCATAATTATTATTACTGTTGTAAATTCATTACTGAATACAATGCGTAGTTTCTCAGTAAGCTTAGACTCTTTAAATAAGAGTGTCTTTAAAGAATAATTGGCTGATGTTATTTAATTACCCTATAAGTTCCTGTGATACTTTGATTGTAAGTGACCAATAATGTTGTTTGCCGACGAGTCAATGATGTTTCGGTTTGCTAAGGTAGCATTTCAATTACCAGAAGTAACAGTTATTGTTAAAACCATTAAAATAATACTCTTTGTAGATCACATTGCAGCTTCTCAAGTCTACTAAGCATTCCAGGTTGTTCAGGACAGGATAGAATAATAATAATGAATTTTTCCATGAAATACTTGGAGCGACCCTCCAAAAACATGCTTTAATAAATGACTCACCAGGTGATCCAGCGATTAAGCGCTTCCAAATCCTCGAGCATTGATGGCCATTCAAGGTCTCCTTCCTTTTGCAAGATAATCACTTGGGCACGCAATTGCTGGACGATGACCACATCTTTGAATTCCGGGCAGTACTCTCGGTGAACGAATTTTATGGGGTGCAGCAGAGCTGCCACGTGATTGGCGCAGGTCGCCGAGAACAGTTTGCGTTCACCCTACAAACAGGGAGAAGAGATAATTACGCTAGTAGAGTGATATTGAATAAATATCAAAACGTGTCAGTAGTTTTTTAACTTCTTCAGTGTGAAGAAAACCTTTTTTTTAAATACTGACACTTTGATATTTATTTTATATCACTCTACTTATGTAGTTCTTCTTAAAGTGTCACGTATCTCCTACAAAAACGTTTTGGTGAAAGAATTACAAAGCCAATCATTAATCTCTCAATCCTAGCTAAAAGCATTGCCTTCAAGAACAAATCAATGATTGAGTGATTGAAAACACTTCAAAGTCACATGCAAGGTGTCAATTCAGAGAGAATCTAGTCAAAAGAATTGCTGAACATTACTAAACACATTGAAGGTATGCCCCAATTAAATGTTGCTCTGAAATAGTTAAATAAGGTTTTAATACAAAATGTAAGATAATGGAGATTAAAGAATGTCTATGTTGATCTTAATTTGTCTTTCAAACAATTCTCTTTGCATTCACATTGAGATGAAGCTTGCAGAAATTTGAATTTGGGCTGATTAAATTCAAAGCCAACCGCTTTCAGTGAAGGTCACATTCATTTTTTTAAACAACACAGAGATGAGCACATTTCCCTATCACAGATTAACTTTCTGCCATGTCCGACAACTGGAAATTACCAATGAGAACCGTTTCGAGTCAAGAATTCTCAATTAATAAAGATCAAGAGACATACAGTGACCCAAATGACTTATTACAAGAACAATACTTCAATATTGCCTTAACTTGTACCAGAAATAAGTCACTGCGCTTGAAAATAAATTTGCCCATTGCCTATTGGTCCCTCTGTCAGTTATATTGCTATCCAGAACGTTTTACACCAGGAGATTGCAGCCAATGTAAGAGAAAATTAAATTCGCAACCTCCAAAATAAAACATGGCGGACCACACGAATAAGGGCAGGTCACGGACGGCCTGGAAATGAGGAGGCGGCGCCCTATCAGACTCCTTTTTTGGAAGTACTTTACGTTTTAGCGCGCGGTTAGAAAAAAATTCTACCTCTTAACTTAAGAAAGTCAACATAAGATTCGATCAGTGACTATCTCAGAAAGCAGTATTGTGTAAGTGGACAATCCGGTGGCGAGGATTTTCTTAGGAAGCCGAGAAAACTTGAAGACAAAAGATTTGAATTGGAAATCACTTGGGTTTCAGAAAAATGTCACACCTTTGATTGTCATTGAATGGCATAAAAAGTACTTGTAACGTTAAGATGAAGTCAAAAAAAGGCTTAAGAAAACTAATTAAAGCGAACATTGAGCGGAATACTTTGAAAGCAACCTTTCTTGAACTTTCTTGAAAATTCCCTGTGACACAGGAGGTCTCTGTCGCGAGATGCTGACCGGTTGTGTGAAGTACGATTTAACGGCCCCAAGAAAAGTATCCATGTGTGTAGGCAACTGATCCAACAGCAAGGAATACGCTGTTCGCCTTCTTTCGGGAAATGCGACTTGGTGGCTAATTTGTTCTTGCTGTTGGTCATCGTCAGTAACATCCTCGTCAAGATCAGATGAAGCCGATTGAACGCGGCCTCTTGCATGTGCGCTGATCCGTGAATCGGGTTGATCTTCACCCTCGGAGTCATGATCATCGGAACTGCTTTAATTTGCACGACTTAGGAGGGAATCGACGCTATTCTTAGCTTCGATCTCCGGAAAAATAAGGAGAGAAAACAACGCAGACAAGAACAGGATATCTTTATGCTATGAGAAGAAATATTGAAGTGAATCCAGTTTAAAATCGTTTGGATAATACATTGCATGCGTGCTCTCGCTGCTGCGCCTTAGTCACGTGGACAATTGCTTCACGTCAGTTGCAAAGAGGGAACTGGGTTCTACACAGGAAAGAAAATAGATACCTTTCAGCAATGTGTTGCATTGCGAGTAATATTGTAACACTGTCATATTTAACTTAATTACGGGATAGCTCTAACTCTCCTGAGTAATCTGTGCATCAACAGCTTGGCAAGTTAGATCCTTTTCCAATGGCAGTCATTTGACTATAGCACGTTGCAAAATTACATCGCATTCCTGAAAGCCAAGACTAAGGGCTAGAAGTAATGCTGACTCAGCACATTTACTCTCATGACATCATAACCAACGTACAGCACATTGTCCGCTGAACATGTGTAGCAAGTTTGAACGCCAGACCTTAAGACGTTAAGACGTTATGAAGGTTTAAGTTGGGTTTGGTAGCTTTTGTGCATATCAGAAACGCCTCTAAAACATGAGTATAGGGTAAGAGTCATATCTTAACTGCTGAAAAAGCAAACCCAACTTTTAGTTAAGGAAAATGTAGCCAATGGTCCAATGTGTCACCGAAAGAAATTTGAAGACAATTCGTTAAAATCCAAGAACTTCAAAGAAAGGCAAAGTTGCGCAAATTTGCTCGTCAGTTTGCATAGGGGAGCTGGGTTCTAGTTTTAAAAGCCAAAATAGGTGGTTTCCACGTGATGTCATCGCCGCCATGTTGGTGGACGAAAACAAAAGATCTCTCAGCTTCTTTTGTTCGTCTACCAGAAGTCGTACATTTCTCTATTGTTATTGGTGTTCCTAGAGGTTGGTTGAAAACGTCCTATACTGCGAAATTGTGACGGCTTATTTGGAGCGAAGGGAGTGATGTAGTAAGAGGGAAAAGTGTCTGTGAGGTTGGTAGTAAAGTGTAGAAGCGTCTAAGGGCGGGTTCGATTGACCCAATTCCGGAATAACAATACGTGGAGTAATGATTTAAAACACTATGTGTGGCGTTTTACAGCAACAAGGATAATAAAGCTATGTTTAAAATAGCATTTTAGCAGATGTTTGACAATATTAATATGAATCTCCACAAAAACGAAGGATTTCACACTTGTATTTATGTATTCCTATTCCGTATTCCTACTATGTATTCCTATTCCGGGATACGGTCAATCGAACGCGCCCTAAGTTTGATGGAAAAGGTAGAGCTTGGAGAAGAAGATATTGTGAAATACTGGCAAACTGTCGAGTTATTGAGGCTAGCTATAGGTATGTGGAGAACACATAAAAAAGTGAAAAACGAGAAAACAACGATGCTCTGGGCTGGGAGTCGAACCGCCTACCTAGCTGGTGCAGAGAGAAGAGGCGTTAGGCGGTGGCGCCGCAAAAAGCCAGTTGCGCTACGGAGACGTGCCTTGATAAGCGGAGTATAGTTAAAGTGGTGAATTTGAAGGGTCAAAACTTTGGAGGCATTTTACAGGCTTAAGAAAAGATTTGGGAGACGGCAAACTCTGCATCCTCTTGTCCTGGACGTAAAGAAGCGGATGGCGCGTATTTGAAAGTGATGGGTTAAAAGGATGATGACGAATGGAACAATGAAAGTGAAGTGAAGTGAAGTGGAGTGTTGAATAAGTCATATATATAGGTAGATTGATTGATAGTGGTTTGACAAATGGCTTATTTATTTGTTATTGAATGAAGCTTGGATGGCGCAAGCAAAGCGCACAGACTGTAGAAGTTAAAATGACACTTATGCCAGACTTGTTGATATAATAGTTGTGAACTCAGTCACGTTTTCAGGCAGGGGGTGAAAAGTTGTGCATTACATAAGAGGAGCAAATATCTTGACTGGAATTTGGGTGGGCGAGCCAGGATGTGTCAAAGAATGAGTGTGACGAGCGAGCTTGAGTTTAGGCAATGGGATAGGAATGCTGTGAACATTCAGTGAGCCATGCTTTGCAAGCGGAAAGCAAGGAAATTGCCGCGTTTCGTTGAGGAGCAATGTGATGTGGATGAGCGCGGGTGAGTTGTTCTAAGATTTCATTCTTTCTTTGTTTCTGGTAGAGACGTGGGGATCGGCGATGAATGCATGAAAGTTGTTTCTTTTTCTCTGAGTGAGACTTTAATGGTCGTGTTAACGATGTGGTGAAAGATTGGCCCATTTGAGGTCTTCTTTGAAAAATGGTCCAAATTCGGAAGACCAGCCCATCGAATAATGATAATAATATTGTTTCATGCTTCATTTCAAAGTGATGGCGAGATTTTCTCCTGGCTCTCTGTGCTGTATTAAAGGAGGAAAAGAGAAACAAAATTGTTTTGTTGTTGATTTTTTTGTTTTATTCTTGCTTTTAGTGGAGGTTTTGTTGACCACAAATTCCCAGGGGTTTTTGCATTGGGGAACTGCCCATGGGTGGGGAGAGTAGTATAGTAGTTGGGGTAAAAGCGCAAAATACAAAAAATGAG
This sequence comes from Montipora efflorescens, assembly GCA_014634505.1. NCBI lineage: Eukaryota > Metazoa > Cnidaria > Anthozoa > Scleractinia > Acroporidae > Montipora > Montipora efflorescens. The sequence goes on from BLFP01001861.1 coordinate 352,766, forward strand.
TTCAAATAAAAATAGAAATAATAAATTCAAAAATGAGTTCAAACAAAGAATTACAAAACAAAATTCTTGTTATATATTTTTATAATTTCAGACAAGGAAACAAGTAATAAATCCAATACTGCAATCCAATATGTTCAAATATTTGCATAATCAAATGGAAGAATCACAAGGCATGACATTATTGAAAACTAAATAGAGGGGTTTTCTCATTATTTTTAACCAATCACAACCTTCACATTTTTACTTCAAAATTGTGAAATTTTTCAGTGAAACTTTTCAAATTTGTGAAGATGCATGCATG
>BLFP01001861.1:363663-368663 GCA_014634505.1 Montipora efflorescens
AGTTAATCATGTCAATTTAACACTTTCATTGTAATTTTCCTCGTCCAATACCCATTGTCTTCTCATCATTGTATTTTCTATTACCTCACATTCACGTTGTTATTTAATCAGTACTCATGCATTTTATTAGCTATCTTTATATATCACCGACTAGCGGTTCACTTGTATTCACAACTGACGATGGATGTCGATCATCCAAAACATGTTTTGTAACTTTAAAATTGTGTGTTTCTATTTGAAAGTTATTTCTTATCTGCTATTAGTTGGAAAGTTTGGAAATATTATATTTTAATTATCATTCAACACAATCAAAAATTATGTCGAATGATAAAGATGAACAAAAATGACAAAAAAAGGTTTAATTATAAGGTATTATTTCTTTTTACTCGGGCCCGTAGGGGCACGAGTTATAAAATACGTTTGATTTCAGTTTTTTTTCCTGTGCAGCAAAATGCACAATAGAAAAACGTGGCGGTGTTTGATTGGGCAATGCACAATAGAAAGCACGTGGCGGTGTTTTGATTGGGTAATGCACAATAGAAGCCACGTGGCGCTGTTTGCATTGGTTATTTAAAGCAAACCACGTAATCCAAGATCATGAAGAGCACTGTGATGAATTGTTTCGGATTACTGAAGATCGATGTTGCGTTGGCTTAATCGATTTCTTCTTGGGGCGCTCAAAACACATACAAAGAAAGGCATAGGCTTTTCGCGTTAGACCCACACTAAAAGATGTCAAGCGTCAGCTTTGAAACAAGTCGTTCCACGAACTGAATGAAACAAGAATATACTCGAATGTAACTGAAATGGACGCAATTATTGAAAGTGATACAAGTCAAAATACAAATTCTTTAGTGGGAGAGAGAGAGAGAGAGAGAGAGAGAGAGAGAGAGAGAGAGAGAGAGAGAGAGAGAGAGAGAGACTTTATTTTACGAGGGTAACACGTGACAGTAACTAACATTACTGATGAACTTGTGGCCCTCTTAAGGAACAAAATTGCAATGTATAAAAACTACATTAAGAATAGATACTATTTACAATAGAATAAGAAAACAAGCATTCCTAGAACTCAATTAATAACTAGACAAACCGATTTAAAAACGAAATGCATACAAAAGACTATCCATTGTCAGTAATTTATATCAAACGATCCCCTTGTCTTATGAGAATTTAGTACTCTTTTCCATAATTTAGCCTTAAAGGATTATAAAGACTTACTTGTTTTTAATGATCGAGGCAAATTGTCCCATTCCTTTACCGTCCTTACGGCAAAGGTGCGTCCACCCTCTGAGATGTTTTTATGGAGGGGGCACAATAAATTTAAATTACAATCTCTCGTGGTTCTTTGGTGTACATCGGAGTTTTTTCTAAGGGATGTATTTAAATAGTTGGGTAAAGTACCATTTATCCGTTTATAGGCCAGTTCACAACGCTTTATATACGCTTCATTATAAAAGGGGATCCAGCTTAAGTTGTTAAACAATGTTGCTGTTCGACTGGTGCGTTGTGCTTCACGAATAATACGTGCGGCCCGTTTCTGCATGTGGAGAACTCTCTCGAGTGCCTCCTTGTTGCACAATGTCCATACTTGGCTTGCATACATCGTAAGTGGTTCTATTATTGCGTTTAAATAGATTATTCTCTGATTTTTCTTTAAGTAGGGGTGAATATGGTGTAAGAGGCCAAGGCGCTTTGAAAGTTTATTGCAAAGTTCGTCAACATGCGCTTCGTAAGTTAGACCTTCATCGATGATCATACCAAGAAGTTTATGGTTTTTAACCTTCACAATTTCTGCATTATCCGTTTTACTTCCACTTTTCCTGAATCTTGAACTATGCGCTTCCGTAGACGCTTCCCCGTTACCAACAGAGCTTTTGTTTTTTGCATATTCATATACATTTTGTTTTCTCTGGCCCATCTCTCTACTTTACACAGATCTAGTGACAATGCTTGATTTAATGATTGTATGGTTTTCCAGTTTGAACTCGAAGACAAGGTGGTATCATCTGCGTAAATGTCCATATTTGACTTTCGAACGTGAAGAGGCATATTATTGACGAACAAAAGGAAAAGCACCGGACCTAGAATGGACCCTTGGGGCACTCCTTGCTTTACCGTCAACTGTTCAGATGGAGTTTTCCCTAACAAAATAAACTGCTTCCTCTCAGACAGGTAGGATTTGAACCACGCAACAGAAGAAGGAGTAGCATCGTAGATCGACAGCTTTTTTAGAAGAAGTTCATGATCAATCACATCAAAAGCTTTTCGAAAATCTATAAGAACCAGACCGGTCACGTTATTATTATTCATGCAGCGGGTACCTTATTGAGAACTACTTTAAGATGACAGCGACAAAGAAAATAGCTCCACAAACAAATGGACGCCGTATTGGAATCTTCTGAAGACAAAGTAAAAACATTGGTACAGCGAACAAATGGCCTCACGCTTGTACCATTTTCACCGCGGACAAACAGCCTCCCACCCAGTGTACCATTGACTACGGAGATGAGTTTTTTGTCTATTGCGTTTTTTTGTTTGTTATTGTTAAATAGTTTGTTTCTTGTAGTGGTCTAGCTTCTATCCCTTCTTCAACTAGCCATATTAGCGATCGTGTTCACTGCCATCTTGTGTATATAGTTCTGTTCTAGTTTTACAAGATTTGATGTCATCAGTGGAGAGTGTGATCAACTCTTTAGAAAATAAATTGTGATGTAGTTTGAAAGGCTCTACAGTTATTTGATTCTCAGTGGTAATAAAGACTTGATTCTAAAGCAGGTTACAGGTCTCGATAAGCACTAGTGTGTTTACTTTAGTTGTGATTTGCGTGTGCATTGACATAGACGTGCCCGAGAACCGAGCAGAATTACAGAGAAAAGGCTGAGACGTCTATTTTACAACAGCGGAAAAAGGAGAAAACCTGCTGGAACGTATTTGGTTAACAATGTACCGAGGTCATCCACATTTCATCGTATAACTAGCCAAGGAGATCACTTGCTCGTAAACACAACTATAGGAGCTACCTCAGGTATGCGTTTAAATGTAAGCACGTGGTAGGTAACATTTTTCCAAAAGTGTGGATGAACAGGTAAACATCGAAGCATGTTCCTTAAATTTAAAAGTGTGTTTGTATTTTCAAAAATATTAGCAACACTTGTGCTATCCAGACCATTTGGAAAATGAAAGTTAAATTTAATACAGAAATCAGGAATATCCGGTACGATTTGTAAAAGAATGTTGTTATTTTGTTTTCTCAGAAACGGAACGTATTTATTTTGAATTTAGGGTGAACTATTTACACAGTGATATAGAGGGACAAATCAAAACAGAGTTTGTAATTGGAAATGTAAACATCTTCGAGATACAAAAACAAACTTGTGAACACGTAAACCTGAAATATTGCAAATCATAATGCTGACAAACCCAAAAACGAAGGAAATGGATCATGCATAGGACGTTTTAGAAATCTGAATGATTTTGGGTTAGATTAAAGGATATATTCTTAAAAATTCCCAAGTGATCCCTTTTCGTGTTAATTAGTAATGTAAACAGGTCTTAGTAATAACTTGGATTAACGAGGCAGTGATTGTAAAGCTATTAATTGCCATGGTTCGTATGTAACACATGTAATCATCAGAAGATTCACGGAAAACGGAATTTGAAATGTTATGCAGGGGTAAGTATTTGAAGGTATTTGTAGACTTTATGCTTCGATGTATTGTGCACGTAAACGAGTATCTGTTCTTCTCTTTAAATGAGATTTTACTGCCCTATCAGTAACATACGGTTAATGGAACGTGACCGTACTAAAAGGGCTATTCATGTCGCGATAGTTATCTTTGCGTTCTTTGTAGTCGGCCGTTCAAGGTCATACAATCAACGGTTTTCTTGTAAATAAAACGAGCACATAAAGACTTTGTTCCTAGATCTGAGATTATAACGTACACCTGCATTGGCCAAATCTGTTAAAGCCTCATTCATTAGTGCTAAAGAGCACGGTGTAATGCTTACCTGCTACATGGTAGGACCTTCGCAACTGGCTATTTTAATAGACAGGGTCTAGCCATAAAAGCCTCAGTTAGTCGTCCAAGGTGCACTTGGCAGTTTGTCTTCTGTAGTAAATCAACTAGCTGTTTGCAATTTGTCAAAGTTCTCCCCCTCCCTCCCTCTCTCCCTTTGGAGATGGGTTGGATATATCGCTTTGCCGTCATTAAAATTGGGTCGCTCCTGCGTGGTGTGGTTACGTCTGCGCAGCTACTTCCCCCAAGCTTGTTGGCTCGTTGCCTTTGTACATTGCTCACTAGCCAATACTTTTGTCCGATCCAGCACTTCCTGTTTACCACTCAGCTTGTAGTGCTGGAGAGATAAGTGAGGTTGTTCTTTGTCACGCAATCTGGAAGTCGCATATGCTAACCAGCCACAAGGCAGTGTTTCCCTCAAAAAACCCCAATACGTCTGTTGTCTCGTTCCATTGCGCCTTGCATTATGTGTGTAAAAGCTAATTATGCATGTTGATACCAAGGAACAGTGACATTAATGGTTAATATTCCTTGACAGGCTTCTCACGGTTCAGAGAGTTTGCGTTCACATTTCTATTTCAAGAGAGTTTAAATACACGAAGCGAAATAACAATGACAGGCCAAGTGACCGACACTGAAGTATTCTATCTTTTCTCCTGCCCTTACCATTCCGGAAACGAAACACAATTTTTTTGACACCAACTCCGTTTACGTACAGAGGTTATTTTTAATTAGACAAGAGGTTTGGAAACAGAATTCAAATAAAAAATATATCGTTCTTTGAAACGTTCAGTTTGTAAGTCGCTTTAATACTGCATTCGCTATCAAGCGCGGTGCAAGTCGACAATTAAAACAAGTGATTTTAAAAGAGAATGGGAAAGATAGAAGAAAAAAAAAGGTATTTACCAGCAAAGGGTCGGTCCGTATAGCAAAAAAATGTTATATTGGTCTTGAAAAAGCCGCCCTCGACCTGCGGCCTTGAGC
>BLFP01001861.1:392329-409079 GCA_014634505.1 Montipora efflorescens
AAAAAATGTGTAAGTTTTGATTGGTTAAAAATCACAGGAAAACTCCTTTATTTAGTTTTCAATAATGTCATGCTTTGTGAATCTTCCATTTGATTATGCAAATATTTACACATTTGGATTTATTGTTTGTTTCTTTGTTTGAATTTTTTGAAAAATATATAGAAAAAATTTTGTGTGATATAAATTTTGTATTGTAATAAAATCCCCAATACAAACTCGCTGCATCGCTCGTGAGATTTTAAACAGCTCGCCATCCCCTGCTCAAAAAGCTAATGCTTTTTTGCGCTGCGGCTCGCCTAAATCTCTTTACTATGTTTGTATTTGTATTGGAAACTAGTATTTGTATTAAGATTATTATTCAAGGTATAAAAAAAGCAGTATACTGTATGTAAACCCAAGTAACGAGTTGTTTAATTTTTATTGGCATTTTATGTTGGTTAACAAATACTAATAATATTGCTTGGATATCTCACTTCATTCACCATCCAAGCAATATTATTAGTATTTGTTATTCATCGTTGTATTTTGCGTTGGTATTTATCATTTGTATTTTGTGCTAGTACCCTCAACTACTATACTACTGATACAGTGTGATAGATTCTGTACCAGACTGGTAGACCTCTTTCATTTGGGTTAGTGGGTGGTCACTGATGCATGTAACTGCACGTTTTATGGTCAGTCTGCAAAACTGTTGAGTTGTAAATTTAAGCGTAGTATTTAAGTGCTACTATGACCAAAAAACCAGACTGTTCTTCTCTTTTTTGGATTTCAAAACTATGTTAAGTAAACACTAAGTGGCCCAAGTGTTAAGCATTGATTTCAGAAAGACACCTTTTAACTGGAATTTTCCTATTTTATGGTTTGCCATTATGAACTTTAAAATCTTGAGAGAGCTGGATCAAGGAGGAAATGACTTCAAAGACTCACTAATTTAAATAAGAATGCAATGTGTGTGTACATGGCTGAATTAATATGCAGCACTGGAGTTTCGGGCTTTCACACTTTTTTACTCGTGTTTTGCATATATAATAAGCTGCATTAATATGCTGAAATTTTAATCTGTTGAGTAAATGACATCATTTTTCCCTGGATCCAACTTTCTGAGGTTTAGTTGGTCAGTTTTGAATGCGAGTGATGGTGGACAGTGAAATCCAGAACTTACACTCAAAGTAAACAGCCTTTGGATAAAAATCAAAGCTCAAAATTTTGCTTGTCAGGTGTTAAGCAAACACAGTTTTTAAATATGAAGATTAAAAGGAAGTGATTTTTTTATGCTGTAGGCACTTTCATAAATAACAGGGCCGTCTTACATTTTTATGGCAGATCACCTGGTTGATAAACAACCCACTGACTTCGATTCAGACCCGGAAGAAAGTGTGCTTTACATAGACAAGGTGTTCTCTTTGTCTAGCGTGGGTGGTGCTGAGCAAGCAGAAAAAAATTGGGAACTGTATGTAAGTAATGAGAGCTCAGAGGATGCCATAACAGTTTTCACAGGGAATATGGGACAGCTCCTCCTACAACCAGGGAACGAGAATTTAGTGATTCACCAAATTACTGATGATGTTAAGAAACAAGAAAAAGAATGTACTGGAAATGTCAAATGCACAGATCACAAGAAGTGCTTTTCACTCCCAGAGAGAGATGGTTCAGCTTCATTGCCCCCAGGCCTGTCTGAGGCCTCCTGCGTGGCAGTTGTACCTTTGAATCAAGGCATTGAGTTGGAAAAAGTCAATGATGCAGACAGTTCTTTCATGGAGTTTGTTGTAACAGAAGGTCTAGGTCTGGAACCTGAAGCAAAGAGAAATATTGTAGAGGTTGTCATGTCCCAGTATTCCAATAATCTGAGAAAAGTTAGAGACAAGCTCTCACAGGTTGGGCAGCGGATGCTAGAGGAAGAAAGTGCTATTTCTTTGAAGAAAACACAAATCAAGGACTTGGAAGAGGAACTTGCATTGTTGAAGAAAGACCTTGTTGTAAATGAGAAGTGTCTTGAGGATTTGAGAAAACAAAGTAAGGTGTTGGGTAAGGAAGAAAAACTGGTGAAAAGAAAAGTGTCTCTCTGTTTGGAGATGCAAAATCAACTGGATGTGAATTTGAAAGTTAAAAAGGTGCGCTTAGAGTGAAATCCCTTCTCCCTGTTATTGCCTGATTTGTAAAGCCCTTAGTTAACAGTGAAACGTCATTGGCAAAGGTTTGGATGTGTGGCTCAACATTGCCCAATGTTTCCCACCATTATTTAAGGTGAGATGGCCCTTTGGCTGAGTTTTGAAGCTATTTGGTTGGCTAAATAGTCCAGCGTTGTTCCATCTAACGAAAAACTTTGTCAAACTTTCATTAAATGAAAAGTTTGGCTAGACAAAATATGCAGTGCTAGACATTCCAGCGGCTTGAATGACATTATTTTTGTAGGTCAATGCTAATACAGTGAAACAGCAACAAACAGCAATTAAGGACGGTGCCTACTAATTCAAAAGTATTTTTGCGGGGTTTACTGAATATGCGGGAAAAGTAGATCTTAACAAGTGTTATTGGCACCCAAAAAGAAAATTGGGGGTAACCACGCATTTTTCTAAGATAATTAATCAACAAGTAATATTTGTAAAGTTTTTTACCAAATTGAAGCTTAATTATCTCTGAAAAATGCGTGGTTGCCTCCAATTTTCTTTTTGGATACCAAGAGCACTTGCTAAATTCTGCTTTCTCCGCATAATTTTGAACCGCGCAAAAGTATCCCTGTATTAAGAAGCTCCACCCATAGGAAATCCGAGTATCTCGATATGCGCAGAACATATGCGCAATAACAATATCCTTAAGAAAGAATACTCGGTGGTATTTTTCTCTCAGCTGCTCTTAATAGACCCTCCACGGTTTTTGGCGCCATCTTGGTTTGGGGTCAAACACAGCAAAATTTACAGTAAATGTGTGGAATTTTGGCCAACTTTGAACCGCCATAGCGCCGCTGAAAAGGGACAGATTTCCACAGTGATAGTGCCTTTTAAAAGGCATTTATACTGAGATTATTTTCATGAAAAATAAAGAACAGATTCAGGCTACAAGGATCATAAACGAATTTTTAAGATTCCCTACAAACCCATCTAAAATCATCACGGCAAATTACCGCGAAATTAGGAGAAACGCGAGAAGATTAATTTATTATTCGAATTTACGGATGTCATACCTTCCTTAATGGCCTTATTTTCTGTTGACTGAATGATATCAATAAATTATTTAAAGTAGTAGCAAAAGTTGGAAATCTGTCTCTTTTTAACGGCGCTACAGCGGTTCAAAGTCGGCCAAAATCCCATACATTGGCTGTAAATTTAGCAGTGTTTGTATCCCCAGCCAAGATGGCGGTCAAAAACCGTGGTGGGGCTATTGTTAAAGTGGTACTATGATCAAATTTTTACCCCTTGATTTTTTGAGTGTATCACATAGAATTCCATGAAAGAACAAAAACGCCATTTACCGTTTGCAAATACCTGCATTAGTTCCGGAGATATTTAAGTTTGAAAATGGGCAAAATATGCAAATAAGATGACTGATGATGTCATACACTCAACCCAATATTATATTGAGTATATAAATAGAGCTACCTTGGCCAATTTGCAGCGTAGATTATTGAAACTTGGTAGTCTAATAGTTCTACAGGAAACACCTATGGCAATAAAAAATTCTGTTCCCAAGGCAACTCACTCTTTTCCAGTTCCCACCCACTTGATTTCAATATGTTAGTGATTTTCAGCTTGAAAAATGTTAAACAAGGCTACAAAATCGAGCTAACATATCTATATGCTTGCGTATGAAGTGTTGTTAGCAAATATCAAAATGGAATGCCAAAGGTTGCCAGAAAACCTTTTAATATGGGGGAGGTCTGGAACCAAGTATGATGCCATGGTAACAGAACAGTTAAGCTCATATTGTGGAGAACAATGAGTAGAATCTTACTGCAAAAAAATTTCTGATACAAATTGGCTGAGATATTTCTTTTTGTCATATTTGAACAAAATTTGGTTGAGTGTATGACGTCATCACTTGGCTAATTTGCATATTTTAAAAACTCGAATATCTCTGGAACGAAAAGAGATATTTGAAAAAAGTAAACAGCATTTTTCTTCTCACACAGACTTCTTGTTTATGTTTCAAAATGGCTTAGATAGGAAAGATGCGATTTTCGTCAGAGTAGCCCTTTAAGTCAAAGTAAGATACTTCATGACCATTTGACATTTATGACACATTTATCTTAGGCGCCCTTCCACACGTATGTATGTATTCGGATATTGTTGAATCCGCAACTTTTTCTTTGCAGATTTCCCTTCCGTAAACACGTATCCAGCATGCGAATCCGCAACTTTTTAGATCTGCTCTCCAGAGTGGAAAGTTTTGAATACGCATTTAAGAATGTGGAATCACGTGGATGGTCGAATCCAGATATTTTCAAATCCGATAATGTTACAAACTCAGATCCAGTCTTTACTGTGTAAATATCCAACATGGTCACTGAACGAAATGCCATCGCTTCTCTTGTCGCCAACTCGCACGACTGATGGAGCATGCTTTGTTGACAATAGTCGCAGAGGAGTCCTGGATACTAGAACAAATCCCGATACGTGTCGACGGGCAAATTCGATTTAAATACGTTACGTGTGGACAAGGAGATTTTTGAATCTGCAGAGAAAACGTTGCGGTTAAAAAATATCTAGATACATGTGGACGGAACCTTGATGAAAGATTAAATTTTACTGTGTCTAATTCCTGCAAATAATTTCACAAGTTGTAAGTATGAAGTAAGGCATCACTATGTCAAATTAGTATCACCCAGCTAGTGGACTAATGCAAATCCTACGCTACTAGAGGACTATTAGTAATAGTCCTCGAGTAGCGAAAAGCGTGACGCTCTCTTTCGTTTTGTTCCCATATAAGTATTTCTTCAACTTGCATTTGCTAACTTTATTATTGCCTTTTCTGTTCGACTAGTTGGGTGATACTAAAACAATTAGACCCTTCGCCCTCAAGGGCCGAATGGGCCGAATGGGCTATTGACCCGTAGCCCTTGCGGGCTACGGGTCTAATTGTTAAATAGTGTTTTATTCAACTGTGCTTCCCCTTCAGATTTGCCGTTGGTCTCTGCAGCTCTGTGAATGCTTCGTTTGGCTCATTTCTTGAAATTTATGTCAACATGCTTGCCTAAGATTTTAGGCATGTCAGTTAAAATTTAAGACTTCTGGGAGTCTGGCACTGCTTATTTTAAAACTTGTTGGTTTAATTTCAACCATGAAATTTTGTGTACACAGTTATCAGATAAACGATGAGATTTCTGAGAGTCTAGGCAATTTTAAGAGTTGTTGGTTAACGTGTCAGCCCTGGCATTTTTATACACGTCATTCGCATTTGTCGGAAAAGTTTTTTTTATTGGATCCGGGTAAATATGTTGACCTAGGACTCTGTGCATACAGTTTTCACAAACAAATATAACACTCCATGGCTTAAGTTTCAGCCATTAGATATAATAGATACGGTAGCCTCTTCACGTTTGCTGGAAAGGATAATTTTCATGGATTTGTGGTAATTACTGTACTTACTTAAAATTTTATCTACACGTTGAGCCTGGTTTTCACTAGCGATGCAAGCACAAGCACAAGCACAAGCATAAGAAGCTCATGCTAAGTGAAAACGAACGTCGACATAAGTATGCATCAAAATCAACCAAGGCATCCGCCATTTTGTTCAAATGCTCAGACGCGGGGAATCTGGAACGAGCGCTTTAATTGGCCAGACGTAGCAAATTTCCTTGTGCTTGTCCTGCGTTTCATTTACACACGACGCAAGGAAAATGCAAGCATAAGCATCCTTGTGCTTTGTGCTTGCCCCAACCCCGTTTTCACGGTGAAGTAGGCGCTCTTATGTCTGCGCTTTGTGCTTGCGTCGCTGGTGCAAAACAGGCTATATCAGTTTTATTGTAGTGAAAAAGAAATTGTTGGCTCGAGTTTCAGCCATGAAAATATATTTTATACCTGGTTCATGTTCGTTGGAAAAAAAATCGTAATTAATAAGGCGAGTTCATTTATATGCTTGCAGTTATGAATTATATTTTAAAATATAGCTGTGTGACACTTCTTAGAATGCTGGCATTTTGAATAAAATTACTGCTCTATCAGCCTACCATAATTATATTAAATTGCTGGTTACTTTCCTTCAAAAAGACTTTTTCTTTGGCTTTTGTCAATATGCTTTCCTCAGATATTCCGTATACAGTTATATTATTATTCGTTTTTTTCCGAGACTTCTTGGAGTCCAAATGTTGTTTTTTTTTTTAATTATTATTATCGTTGAAGCAAGTCATTTTTTGATGGTACGTTCTCGTTCGTAAGAAGTCAAGATATTATTTTTATGGGTCTGTCGCAAAATTATTCTTCACTTTATACTTTTAGTAAGACAATATTGTTGTATTTTTATCGTCTTTTTGTTACCAAAAGAATTAAAAAGCGTTGAAACAATTCTCTGTCCCTTTCAATTGTGAACATTGTTCGCAATAAGACACGGCAATTTTGCATAGTAACCTTTTAGACTGATATTTCTGCCCACTGAGGTAGATATTTTACAGTTCTGAGACATTCGCTGACAAGACAATTTTTTCCATCTGCCGTCATTCGCAACGTCAACGATGGAAGCAGACTGTAAAAGGGGCCTCGCGTGGGTCCTCGCGTCCCTTCTTCAATAGGGAAGATATCTGTTTACAAACATTACATTTGTTATTCCAATAGAGCGGTTTTGAAATGAGTGTCGTAAAACCAAAACGATGGTAATTACTTTAACCAATCAAAAAGGACGGAAATAATCCAGTAAGCCAATCAAAACTCGAAGTAATTACACGTAGCCGACACAAAAGGCGGGAAAATGTGCACGCGCGAGCCACAATTGGTTTTGGTTTCACTTCTGATTGGTTGAAAAAGTGGTGCGAAAACTTTGAACCAATCACTGAGTGAAGTAGCTGCAAAACCAAAGTAATTAGCTAATTACTTTCGACACTCAATTGAAAACCGCTCTATGCCAACCAAAGGAACAAAAGACCCTTTTGTTCCGACAGCCAATGAGGCACATTGGCACATTAATGACAATCGGTGGCGTCAGCGATATCTTCCCTATAGATAGATCTAGCATTACGTTTCACGTAAAATGGAGTGACTTTAGCTTCGCGTGATCCACGGCAACTTGGAATTGGACTATGTTAATCTCGAGTATTTAGTTAACAAAAGACAAAAAGGCGGAGTCTTTTTTACTGAAGAACAAAGAATATTTTTAGACTCCCTATTTGGACTTAGACTTTTTAATCTTTCTTTATTTCGGGTCGCGCCCTGGTTGCGCATGCGTAAGATTTCTCTGTCTCGTAGAAACCAGTTTAAGTGGGATTCGAACTTCATCGCGATTGCCTCTGAAGGGAGAGATACCAAGACTACGTGACAGATTAATGGGGAAATATGTATTGAAGAATTGTGTGCGTGACCGGAAATGAGTCGAACAAGTGAATGTCACAAAAACTAACAAGGTTCACCTAAGCTTTGAGTGCCAAATACAGCTATTGCTGGTCAAAGAGCTTGAAAAGTTACACAAATGTTATCTTAACACTCTCAGAAACAAAGGCGGAAAAGCTTGTGGTATTAAAATACTTGCTGTAGATACTTCAGCTCAGCTTAATTCGAGTTAATTAAATTGTTGGATAAACTGATTTATGCTAACCCGTGCGGGCCAACCGCGGGAAAGCTAACGCCACAGATGACTACGCTAACATAGTCGGTCTTACAAACTTATCAGAAATAGCCGCTAAAACGGTCCTCGTGTTTCCAGCAACATCGGGGAAAATTGGGTTTTCGCCTGATGCATTTTCTCGTGGGAAAGGTACTTAAATTAACTGCGACGGACGAGGTTGTTTGCGACACTTAATTTAGTTTGCACGTTTCAATTTCCTACTTAGTTCTCAGCATCGCAATAAAGCGATCGTGAAAATATTGCTTAAAATATTATAAAACTAATGATGCTTCAACCTCTGCCATTAACTTAACCCTTTGTTGAGATTTTTCATGTACTTGCTAGTAGTAATCGCGTTCGTTGGGAGAACTTAGGAGGTTAAAATCACAAGATGAGCCGAGATGCTATGAAGACGATGCAATTATGTAAAGAACGTCGATCGAAAGTATGAGGCTTGTGGAATGTGGCTAAAAATGAAAAGTTTGGAGTGAAGAAGTGATGACGTCACAAAAAATCTGGAATCGTTTGAAATTGTCTGAGAAGTTATTACTGAAAAATGTCCCTTGCCAATCAGCGTGTTGGGGAAAATTGACCCCATACAAGCAAATACGAGGTGCGCAGTCGTCATTTGCGCATATGACGTATCAAAAACCAAGATGCGCAAGCACATATGACGTAATTCAAGATGGCAGGGGATTAAGTTCACACTATGCACAGGATGCCCAAGATTAGAGGCTGTTAATGAAACTCTACATTATGACGTCATGAAAGCTAACCATCATTTTAGCTCTGACTAATTGGCATCAATCCCAAATTTGTTGCTGATCGCACACGGCCTTAGATTTCTATGTTCGTCAATAGCATGGTAGCGCAAAAATACCACACTCCATTCTGCGAAAGGAACTGCAAGATCGAGCACCACGATTTAATTACCGTGCTTTGCCTTGACAGCTCGCAAAAATCAGACGAGCTCCCGGACCTGCTGAGGGAATGCATCAATTCTTATCAAAACTGGGATCCCAACGGTGAGGTTCCAGATCCTCTGGACGAGCTTAGATGCCCGCTGATATATTTGGCGTCTGCGTTTGGCAAAGCGGGGCTTGTAAGAGCGCTGCTGCGAGACAACTTTGATGCGCGCGCTTTGAATGCCAACGGCGAGACAGCGCTTCATGCAGCCGTTCAGTACATTTACCGCACGGGTACTTTGAAGTCTCGTGGATTGAAAGTTGCATCCACTCTGGGACCTATCAAGAACAGGATGAAAGCGTTTGAGCAGATCCTAGCAGCCTTAACGGAGAGTGATCCCAATATCATATTTGTGCAAGACAACGACGGTAACACGGTCTTCCATGCGGCGGCTGAAAATATCTGGAATGATCGACAGAACGATCGGCTTGGGAAAAGCGCTTGTTTCTTCCAGGTTTGTCTGAGGTCCATGTTAACACGACTCTCAGAGCTTGAAGAGGCCAAGAAGGTGTCGAAGGAAGAAATTATCCAGACCTTAAATGCGGAAAACAAAGATGGTGATACTATTTTTCATGTCTTGGCTCGAGATTATGCCTATGGTTTTAAAAGCTTGAAGTATGCCATCAACAAATTTTTTCCGGGTCAAGTTCCATCCAAAGTCAACAAGGAGAACGAAACTGTGGCCAAAATCGCTTTGGAGCGCAATCGAACAAGAGCCTTGAAGGTGTTTCCTGAATTCCGGGAACATGATCAAAGTACGATTCATTTTGTTTCATTTTGTGTTGTAGTTTGGTTCCAGAGCGCAACCAGTTCAAAACTATCGCCACATTTTGACACCAATTCAAGTGCCTGCTTTCATCTGGACGAGAACGAAGCAAATTATTTTAACTAATGCTCTGCGAAGATCATACGATTTAGTGTGGTTATCAGGACATCAAGATAATTCCTTTGAAAATGACGTACTATCCAGATTTTCGTCAAATTTGGCACAATTGATATTCATGCACCGGACATTCAAAAAATGCAATAAAATGATAGGGTCACCGTGCTTATTTTCGTGCTGCATTTCCTTTATTCTAAGTGTTTTTTACTAAATTACGCGAGAAGCGTTCGAAACTTGATCAACCGGAAAAATTATTGTTATATAGCAAAAGCAACTAAATATTACTGAACACTTGAGCATACATGTTTGTCCGGGCTTGTCTTTCAATAAAACAGTTTCCAATTGCTCGATCTTGCAAAGAAATGTAAGCAAATTGGACCGCTACATCATCAACTCACACCCAGTGTCTGGCTCCAAATGCAGTTCACGTAGGCTCGATTTCCGCCGCTCACTCCAGTTCGGGTATCCTCCCCGAGAAGTGATTTCGAGAGTGAGCGCTGGCTGTAATCAAGACTAGTTTTCACGTCATTTATATATAAATACTACAAAATTCTACTACCAAACTTTTTTTCTCCTTAAAATACGTTTTCGTGTATCTATTACGAGTACATAACATCATTAAAAAGGGGGGTCACCGTGCTTGATCAGGAGAAAATAGGGAGTTTTAGCAAAGACGACAGCTACAGCAACGAAAACGTTAGTCCAAAATATAACTTAGCGCTATCGCAAGTCTTTCACGATTAATCCGTCTTGTTCACATTGTACAATACAGGCGAACTATCCTGTAAATGGATGGGTACGAACGGTTTTAAAGTCAAAACTGAAAATGACTTTTTCATTGTTATATGCTCACGTTGTCGTCAAAACCTAAAATTAGGTGATTTCACGTTGTTTTTTTGTGGAGTACGGCAAAGAAATGCACGGAAACTCGTGTTACACGTGCAGCACGAGCATTTTCCCTTTTTCAACCAATCATATTCTTGCTTTGTGGCGTTGCCGTAGCCGTAGCCGTCGTCTTTGCTAAAACTCCCTAATAGCTATTTCTAGACAGATTAAGCTTGGCGTGAAAACCCGCCATTTTATCAATGTGCGCGAGCTAGTGCGCGAGCTAATGCGCGTGCCAATGACGCAAGAAATAATGCGCAGTAGGATTGCGCAACGCAAAACGAGGGAATCACCTTAATTAAGGAGGTAAGTCTAGGAGGTGTTAAAAAGACATTGCGTGACTTTTGTGTGACGCGTGATTATTGCGCGTTACACGTAGCAGCCTTACCGTACCCTTACATATTAGAGCCAACTTATATAGAAAGCATAATTCTGAACTCCTCTAAACTGCAGTGTTCTGTTTTCTTTGAAGGTGACATTTCAGTCTCTATCAGCTCCGATTCCGCTACTTCCGAGAGTGATTTACCATCACCCAGCACTTCAAAGTATTCTGAAGGATCTGCTTCCATCGCTCAATCCACAACCCAGAGGCAAATACCAATAATTGTCATCTCTGATTACGACATGCCAGGGGTCCCACATTCGATAGTTGAAGAGGGGAACAGTTCAAGCGAAGTGTTAGGCAGTTCCCAGGAAAATGTCAGTGGTTCTAGTGAGTTGAACACAGACCCGTTGAAAATGGCAAAAGCTGGCTCTCACGACCTGATGACAGCTTCAGATGATAGAACACTGGCGAACGCATCACAGATGCGAGCTAAGGCTTTTTTACCTGATGACAATTTAGGTAACGCCCCAACGGAGGCAGAAGTGATGTGTGTAGCTGATACAGTACTCTGCAATGAGCGTGTTATCGAGGATACCAGCGAGTCCACCGTGCCTTCCATTCCAGGTACGAGCTTGTCTCATGACCAATCTGACCTTTTAGCTCCGTTCAGCATTACCTTCTCGTCCAATGATTCCAACGCAATTCCTATAGCAAGAGACCGAGCCTCGCCCACTGAGGTACCGCCAAGCGAAGAACGTATTTGTGACGAACAGAGCGCTTGCCGAGAGCAAGACCGAGGTCAGGAAATCACAGATTCCGTCGTTGAAGCCGCTGACGATAGTAACGCAACTTTGGAAGGAGTCATACTAGACACGGAGGCATCCTTTAACATGGAAACGCTAAATAAAGTACTTGTTGCGGCTGCCAATCGTTCAACTGAATCTGACTCTACGGAAATTTCACACGACTGTGTGTTTTCGTCTGATTTGCTTAACTCTGAGACACCACCAAATCCTTCACAGGTGAATCGAACCCAATGCGAAAAAGGGAACCACTCTTCTTTACGAAGCAAAAGTAGCTTGGGATCCGTACCAAGTGAACTGTTTGATCCACCAAGGAAACAACTCCGAGGAACTGGGGACTACTTGCAGCTCTACACTTGTCATGCGCCAGATACGCCAAACATCGCTTTGCAGTACCAGCCAAATAGTGTGAATGACCACACAAACCAAACACTTTCGTCGACTTCTCTTGCTTCAGCAAGCACCGAGACCATCAACTCTGAGGCCTCCAACCGTTTGGACCTCGGCACTGAGGGCTTGCAAGAGAAGAGCACCATATTGAAGTGCATTACAGACAACACCTTCTTGGAGTTCCTAATCACCGAGGGCCTGGAGCTAGACTCGTGTAGCAAGAAAGGAGTGGTTGATGTGGTCATGTCACAATACAACAACAAGCTCAGCAGTGTTGAGAACTCGATTCCTAAACTAGCCGCACAGATAAAACACACTGAAACAACTGTTGGTCAACAGAAAGAGAAAGTTAAGCACCTTCAAAACGAGCTGGAGTTTGTGAAAGGAGACATCGTGAAAAACGAGAGGCTATTGCTAAAATTGAAAAACGAACAACAAGGATTAAGCAAACAACGCAAAGTGTTGAAGCGAAAAGTGGTTCGTTGCGAAGACACCATGAAGAATTTGCTTGTAAAAGCTAAAAAGAGTCGTTTTGATTAAACGTTTGCTTGTATGGCTTCTAGAACATTATGATACTGAAGAGTGAATTGTAACAGTCTTATTTTACCGATCGAAATGACATTGCAAGCTTATCCCAACAAGTACTTATTAACCTGCAAACAGATTGTTTTAACAAGAAACAGTGAATCATCCATACTTTTACTTAAATGACGTCGATGTCAATTCCCAAAAGAGCGTTGATAATAAATGAAAAAACGAATCAAGCTCTTCGTCGGTCGCCATATTTGTTACGCAATGTTTACTCTTGCTAGGACCGCGCAGCACAGATTTTAGCAAGCATGTTTCAGTGCGGTCCTCTGCTTAAGTAAAGATTCTCTGTTGCATGCTTACGTTGCCGTCAAAACCTCAAATTTGGTGATTTCACGTCGTCGTTATGCAGAGGACCACTAACATACTTCCTAAAATCCGTGCTGCACGTGCAGCATGATTATTTCTGCTCTTTTAACCAATGATATTACTGTTTTGTGGCGATGTCGTATATAGTCGTAGGCGTCGACGTTTCTTAAATTTCCTCTTCCCTTAAGGCCTGGCCAAACGCTCGCAACATTTCAACGCAACACTGATCTTGCAACATTGTTGGGCACAATATGTTGCGTACGTTTGGCCACGCTGTTCCAATATGTTGCGTGCGTTTGGCCAGTCCATTCAACACATGTCGCAACATCATGCAACAATGTTGCATTGAAATGTTGCGAGCGTTTGGCCAGGCCTTAATATTCAGCACGGGATTTTTTTTAGACCAATAAATTCGTGTTTTGCACATAAAATACGCTCCGTTTCAAGCTAGTGAGTAAATGACGTCCCTGTTTCCTAGGTCTAACCCTCAAAGGTCCAATCGGTCAGTTTTGAACGTGAGAAATGGCGGACCGTGAAAGCTCAAAATTTTTCCAGTCAGGTGTCAAGCAATCACACCACAGAATCTGAAGAAAAAAAGGAAGCGATTCTTTTTATCATAGCAGCACCTTAAATATACCCCTTTAATACTTTTCTGGGCTTTCTGTTTTCTACGTTTGGTCCAAATTTGGCCCAAACGGCGAATCTGTTTGACTCAAGATTGAGCCAATGACTATTTCACCTTACATAAATGATATATTCATCAATTTTTATCGTTTCATTTACTCTTATTTAAGTTGATAATAATGATCCCATTTCTTTTCTAACTAGAGTTTACCGTAAGAAAGCCTTTACTGCATGGGTTATTAACTAATTATTTCAATTTCATTTCGTACCCTTACAAATTGGTTTCTCATCAGGACTCTTATTGATAGGCCCTATAAGATTAACAACACCTGGTTGGGCCTACACGAGGACATAACTAAACTTATGAAAATCCTAAAAAAGAATCTTTTTCCTGCCCATTTAATCGAAAGGGTTTTAAACCGTAATCATTGTCCCCAGGGTTCCCTTTCCACTTCGCCTATATTTTATTTTAAGCTACCTTACATAGGCCATTTTTCTGTCGTAACTCAGAAAAAGATCCGTCACTTTATCAAGCGCTACTGCAATGATTTGGACATCAAACTAGTTTTTTCCTCCTTTAAGATAGACAACTTGCTTGGTGTGAAAGACCCTATCCCTGGCGGGCTTCGTTCACGTGTGGTTTATAAGTTTGTATGTGCGGGCTGTAATGCCTGTTATGTCGGCGAAACAACCCGGCATTTTTCCACACGCGTGCGTGAGCACTTAGTCAGTGATAGGGCCTATCACATTTTCAAACACCTACAGAATTCCGAACAATGTCGCGCCCTGTCTTCAGCGGAATGTTTCCATATTTTAGATCACGCCTCTACGACTTTTCAACTCAAGATAAAAGAAGCTTTTCATATTCAAAGAGAACAACCTTCTCTTAATCAACAACTGCATCACGTAAATCTAAAACTATCCTTTTAATTCTCAAATTGTCACGTTTTCCTTTTTAACTTGTCTTCACACAACCACATTTACGTTGCTAAGTATCTTTTCTCCATTAGAGATGATTATTACAAAAATGTGGGAGACACCACTGTCCTGGCACGCAAATGTTCTCTTCCGGTTGCTGTCTGCGTCTAAAAAACGTGCGTGCTACGCTTCCAATTAATTGTTACAATTCGTGTATGAATTGGGGGCACAGCTATTCTTAGAGTTATTTTCATAGAGTTATGTCGTAGAGTTAGAGTTAAGTTTCTAAAATCCTGAATTCAGGATTTTGGCAGTCCAAAGTCTTGAATTCAGGATTTTGGCAGTTCAAAATCGTGAATTCAGGATTTTGGCAGTCCCAACAGGATTTTCGCAGTCCAAAATCCTGAATTCAGGATTTTCGCAGTCCAAAATCTTGAATTCAGGATTTTGGAAGTCGTTAACTCTAACTCTAAGTCATAATTCTACTGAAATAACTCTATTGATAGTTAACCTCATGAATTGGGACTTACAATGGTCCCAAGAGAAAAGAAAAACAATGCTTGTGCAAAATTTGGGGGGACAAACAAAGAGTATTATGGTATTTTCCGAAGTGGCCTATTGCCTCACATCCACCTTAGATAACATTGTAACGCAAGTGAGAAAAACTAACCGTGAAAAGGGCTATTAACGAGCGGAGAATGGGACGTCCCTCCCCATTCTCCCCGCCAACAATACCGCCAGCTACGGGCGGCTAGGTATGGCATCACGATCGATACCTGAGAGGCATTAAGCGGGACTGACACCCCCCAAAAATACTGTTTTTTTGTCCACTTTTCAACAGAGTCATTGCCATACATTTGCCCGGTGAAATTTTAAGCCTTACCAGTAATTTTAAGCATTCAATTGCCTATTTTAACAGGTGTTATAGACCGAATGCATAAATGGCGGCCCCAAAAAATATTCTTTTGTCTATGTGCTAATTAGACTGACTAGCTTCGCTCTCAAGCAACATTTCTTTTGTATTTTGTCCATGCAAACGAAGCTAGTGAGGCTAATTAGCACATAAACAAAAGAATATTTTTTTGGCTGCCATTTATGCATTCGGTTTATAAGGCTTAAACTTGTGGAAGTAGCACACTGATCAAGTACGAAAATATAGTGCGAAGCAATGTTTATTCAGACAGAACAGCAGTGGACATGATTAACAAAAGCTATTTGCCTTTGCTCATAACAAAAACCATGATGATGAAACTGGACAACACGGGTAACACAAGAGCCAACCATTTTTTGAGTCATTGAAAAATTAACGTTGAACTAGTAGTGACAATAAACACGCGCGAGGAGAACGATGCATTAACCCATAAATAAATATCCTGGAATACTTCATAATTTATTTGTAATAATTATCTCTGACAGAACAATCAGCCTCTTTTTGGAGGCAATGTGGATGAGTAGTTGGGATTCTACAGTACTTCCCATTGACAAGATTATTTGTGTTATTTCACACTAGCTATAATACTGGACAAAAGTAGTTGAGACCTTTCTCAAGTTTAGCCCGTTTAGACAATAACTACGATAAAAGCCCTGAAAAATACCCCCTTCACCTTCCTTACCCAACGCAAAAGTGAAAAGCGCAAATAAATGATATATCGCACAACGTTGCTTGTTAGATGATTTATTTCATTGGAAAAAATTGTTTAGATGAGGAGAATTGTATAGAAAGTGTCTCAACAATAATTTTGTCCAGGATTGCAGCTTTTTTTTCCAGTGTTTCAAGTTCATCACCATAACCTTGAGCATCAACATGGAATAGAAACTTGGAGGGAAGGATACAATATTATTAACCGAGTAATACACTTCACGTTTCCTTAATATTCCTTTTCATAGGTTAGATATTGGTTTCTTACTTGGCTCTTGCTCCAGCTCGTTTCCAAATAAGGAGCTTGTAATCTGGCTCACTCTACAGGGGTGGGGTGCTCAATTATTTACACTGAAGTACAGTATGATATACAACAATATTACTTCAACTAATTGATGGAGACTTTTCCTTGACAAATTTACCTTGCATGTCACAAAGACTAAAGTGAGAAAGTAGTAAATGCGAACAACAACAAACAAACCAAATCACCTCCTGTACATTTTTAAAGCTGAATAAATGTTAAACATGAACTTTGTAAAAAAATGTAATAATTATTTGTAAAGTGGTGATCATGACCCCATTGACTCCTGGGAGTGAGACTTAACAGATTTTACTGTCGTCGTCAACTGGGGGTTCCTAGGGCCCTTGAGGGGTCCATGGGTTAATCAGTCAAA
>BLFP01001861.1:413995-436495 GCA_014634505.1 Montipora efflorescens
GACAAACGGTTCAGAGTAGTTTGAAATGGCTTATTTTATCTGCAAATGGTTAATCGTGAACCGCAATGGTCTAGCATAACATTGATCGGTTTACCATAATGTCAAACGGTTTAGTGTTACCCCAAATGGCTTAGCGTGACGACAAATGGTTTAGTAGAAAGCGAAATGGTTAAGTGTTGCAGCAAATGGTTTGCGCCGGAACCGCCAAAAATACAAAAGTGAAATGGACAAGTCAAGATTGAAATAGAATAGTCAATGTGTGGTCTTACGTCACAACCCATACGTCATTCAGATAAATATTGGCGCGTATTTTCCACAACGAGGTTCGTACCGCGAAGTGCACAAGTAGGATCGGGAACAGGTTATTTCCACCAGTACCGCCTCGTTTACTCGACTCAGTGATCCTTGTTCCTCCAAGAATCCTTCTTTGTTTTTGCCTAGTTTAGCTGGATTGGTAATTTTTCTACTCTGATCATTTTGCCGTGATATCGGCAAGTTATATACATGAATGTGGATCAAAGCAAAGTAAGCACAGGAGACATGGACAGGCCGTGTTTTTCTTTGTCTTCAACTGTACGCTAGTTAGCCACTGACAATCAGTTTCTGAAAATGTGAGTTTCTGTAGAAACCTGAGCATATTTCTCTATCGTTTCAAGCCTTTCCTTGAACCTCTGAATTAAAGTTAAATACACTTGCTACCCGTTACTCATAAACAGCTTCTATGGGCATAAACGCCCTTAGTCGCAGTCGGAGACTGAATCAAGGGTGCGGACCGAAGGAACTGTGCTGCCGGCTAGGCGCTCGGCCCCTGAACACGACCCATGTATGACCTCGGAGCACAGCACCACAACCAGATGGAATAGGCTGGGAGTCGATTTTGCTGAGGGAGGAAAACCGGAGTACCCGGTTGAGATCGACTGAAACTCAGCCCACATACGATCTCGGGGCCGAGAGTTCAACCCGGGTCGCATGGAAGGTACGGTTGATAACCACTAAGCCATCCTGACTCCCCTTCCTAAAAACTTCTTCTGCTCTTCCTAAAACCCGTGTATCAATATTTTTTCACTTTTGCATCAACATTTGTTTTTCATAAAGCAGGCTAGCAAGATCTGTACCTTGCTTCGTTCTCATTTTTGAGCGTTAAAATAGAATTTTCAGTGCTATGGTTCTCACAGCAAGTGGTATATTTTGAGGTCTCTCATGCAGATACTAACCCCGCCCGACAGGGATTAACTGCAGTGAACTTTTGTCTTGGAAAGCTGTCAGATGAGCAGAGCACACCCTTAAACTTACTGTGAAAAACAAGTTGAAGCAAACTTTATGTCTACCTCGAGGCTAGTATTTCTCGATTCCCTTCTATTTCCTTTTCCGGGTTTAGTATTTTACTAGTAATTCTTGTCTTCTCAGGAGCTATTTACCTAAGACATCTACCATAGCACTATAATGATTTACGGTACCAAAGCAAAATTGTGCACTATTAGAGCTACATATTATGCAAAGTTAACTTGAATCTCCTGGAAAACAAAACACAGCTCAGTTGACAGTTATAGAATGAAGCACTGTGTCACGTTACTGCACTACTGACACGTACGCAATGCGTGCCTATTTTTTTCATTTGTTAACTGTTCAAATACCCTCTTATCTTATTGCTTATTTATCATATCATGCCTTGAGAATACTACAATCTTGGACAACCTCGTTGGGAAAATGTGACGCTCTAATTTGTCTGTGTGATAAAGAGTAAATTCATCCTAATTTCCCCCCTCCCCCCATTCCAATGTTGTTTTAAAAAGTGACCAAAGGCTTGCACAGTATTTTGCATCACATTATCAACATTGGTATGGGGGGAAGGGGGGAAGGACCAATACATTTTGTGAGTGCGTGCCAAATGATGCTTAAGCTAGAATTTTTCCCAAGAGTTTTGGCCAAGATTGTAGGTAAGGGGCAAAGCTCTATATACCCAATCATAATTATTGGAATTTATTTTTTGATTGCATGCTGCAAAAGTTCCTATTCCAAGCATGACTGGCTGGAGTAAAATCCAAGTAGCTCACAATGACACCTATCATCTATTAAAAAAGAAAAATGATAAAAAACGGATGGCTTACTGTTATTTGCACTAGCTAATCTTCTCCCCAAGACCAAACAATTCCGTCAGGGGTGAGTCATACTATGGCAAGCTGTTTGTAGCAAAATTTAATCTTAGATATGTACGTTCAAGTCATAAAAGGCATTCAATGCAATCCAATCCTTAAATTTTATGTGTAATGCAATACCACGATTATTGATTCAATCCAATCCTTGAATTTTATATGTAATGCAATCCCGAGACAACATTTGAGAACTTTGACACAGAAGCTGCAGAAAAGCAGGCCGAAGTTCTTGATCAAACAATATTAGCCTGATTAGGTTGATGAAAGAGTGTTGCAACCTAAGACATGAGGGATAAGGAAAAACTCAATTCCATCGCTGGGGCCTTAGTAGATGTGCTTAATTAATGTGCTTCGTTGCAGGACTATCTCTCCATCTACTGTGGCTGTGGATTCAGGTATGATAGATAGGGAAAAAGGGAAAAATTCCAGAAGACCATCTCTCAAAATTCCTGTTGAGATGCTAGAAAAACTGCGAGGACTGGGAATTCACTTGGACAAGGATTGCAGAGATGCTTGGAAGTTTTGAGAAATGAGTAGCAGAGTATGGTTTACAAGATATGAGGGGCTTTGATGAATTACCCGATGAAAGACTCGGCCGGATTATTCAAAACAACCATGGGAATGCTTCTGGATGCAACATAATAGCCGGTCAGAGAGTTTCTCTGTCCTTGGGTGTTGCATAAGAAGTTCCTGATGCTGTGGACCAGCCAAGGTTCTTAATACATCATATGCACACAGTAGCATTGGCCTCACTTGAATTCTCTTCACACATATACATACGCTACTTAGGACAACATTCCTTTACAATCCCAGAACTGTTTCGGCTCTATTATTGGGACTACATGATAGAAAGATTAATCTTCTAGAAAATCTGTCTATGCAACCAATAATTATACCAGCTTCCACCT
The DNA here is from genome assembly GCA_014634505.1 of Montipora efflorescens. Taxonomy (NCBI): domain Eukaryota; kingdom Metazoa; phylum Cnidaria; class Anthozoa; order Scleractinia; family Acroporidae; genus Montipora; species Montipora efflorescens. The sequence goes on from BLFP01001861.1 coordinate 417,057, forward strand.
AATCAATGAGTGATGTCCATCAAGGCGCCAAAGTGAGTTTGGCCAAGGCACCTGGTACTTCCTGCGCTGTATGGTAGCACCCCATCTCAAGGCATTATTTTCGGGATCTAGCTTCGCCAACGTTTCTCTGACTCTTCAACGTTGAATCCGTAACCCAATTGATTTCAGGCAAGCGGCTATTACGTTGCATCCAGAGGCACTCCCATGGTTGTTTGTGTAATCTTGAATAATCCGGTGGAGTCTTTCATCAGGTAAGTCGTCAAAGCCCCTCATATCCTGTAAACCATACTCTGTTACTCGTCTGTGAACTGTCCACCTCGCAACTCCGAGCATCTCTGCAATCCTTGTCTATAAGTGAATTCCCAGTCCTCGCGGTTCTTCTAGCATCTCAACAGGAATTTTGAGAGATGGTCTTCCGGGATTTTTTCCTTTTCCCCTATCTATCGTACCTGAATCTGCAGCCACAGTAGACGGAGAGATAGTCCGGCGACGAAGCACATTAAGCACGTCTACTAAGGCCCTAGCGATGGAATTGAGTTTTTCCTTGACCCTCGTGTCAAGGTTGCAACACTCTTTCATCGACCTTAGCAGGCTAACTGTTTGATCAAGAATTCGGGCCTGCTTTTCTGCAGCTTCTGTGTCAAATTTCGCAAATATTGTATCGGTTATATCCACAACTTCTCCTAGAAACTTGGGAAACTCAACTTCAATGTCAAATTGTTCTATACCTTGCACAGTTTACTTTAGTTCTATATGGCCGCGCTCGTCCCAGGAAGATCTTTCGTGGATTGAACAATGTTAATTCGTGGTATTGCATTACATATAAAATTTAAGGATTGGATTGCATTGAATGCCTTTGATGACTTGAAATTAAACCTTTATGTAAAGGATTGAACATATGTATCTAAGATTAAATTTTGCTACAAACGGCTTGCCTTGTAGTGAGCTAGGGAAAGTATGGTGTACGCGAAATACGCGCGTGAGTGCACGCGAAATAATTCTCGCTTCTCTGCGCATGCGGAGACTCGTAATTTTCACCGGTTTAGCTTTGGGCTTCGAAAAACCCCAGCTAAAAATGTCATTCACGGAACATCCTTAATTAATTAAAGAACAATAATCGAATAAGGGGCGATTGCGTAAGACCCGGCCCACAATAATCGTACTTAGCGTTCCCAGTTAGCAAGTTCTAAGCCTAATTTTTTCACAGCATGTGACTTGGAAGACTGTTCATTTTGAAGGCCGCAAAGCCGCAATTGTTATTGATCAAGCAAACGAGAAAATCTTGAGAAGGCATGGCAAACAATGGAGTTGAACTGGAGCTTCAAGACGCTGCAGAAACTGGTCGACAACGCACAAATTACGACTCAATCAGGGAACTCAACTCGGACAATGGTGGGTTGCAACTAAACTTAAGAATAAATTGAAATTTTATTTCAATTAATATAAGGATTTGTTTTTGGTTTTGAGTTTATGCTTAAATGATTCTTTGAATCTTTCATTGCAGTAGCTGCGTAGATAGCGTAACGACTTTGTAAGCTAATGTCTTTTTATGTTTTGATTAGTTGCTTCTTCTTATATATACCATGTACAATTTGTTGTAATCACTTTTAATTGCATGACTTGATGACACATAGAAATTTGTTGAACGAGCGCACTCTCGAATAAGCGTTCGCTACGATTAAGTGCAATCATAATTACTGCGGTATTATAGGTGTAAGAAAAGATCTCTCAGTCTCCTCAAAATTAATCACCCTCCACTAAGATGTAGAGCTATACAAAGCTTTTGCCATAATTTACATACTATAAGATCAGGTGTCTCTAAACGAAGACCCCTACCTAAGACCCCGAAAACACGAATGAAGTACCCCAAAACCCTCAATTTGGCTAACCCTAGGCCTAAAAATCAACTTTAGGCCAAGGGTTAGCCCAATTGAGGGTTTTGGGGTACTTTATTCGTTTCCGAGTTTTTGATTTTTCCGGGTCTGAGGGTCTTTGTTTTCGAGACACCTGTCTGAATCTGGTCAGTCACCTCTGATATTATCTTTATACCAATTTTCTCAACCTACGTATTAAACTTCGTCAAAAGCGATATTTCTTGTTTACAAAAAATTGACGTCACGTAATTTCTTGTGATATTCAAATTTGCTAACCACCGAACAAAAGAAGCAAGGCTGTGCTCTAACGTTGCCTGGGCGACCAACATTAGGCTTCAGGCGAGTGAGAAAAATTACCCGGCCGCCTGACCAGGCACTCTGGCTTATTGTATTTTGAGCAGATAAGCAGGCTAAAAATTTCAATATGCTGGTCGCTACAGTTTACGAAAGCTCTCAGAAACGAAACAATCGGTTCAAAGGCCGTTCCATATGATTTCACGCATAACATAATCCGTGACGTTGCACCACAGATTTTAATCCCTTCTCAAAAAATGTAATTATAAATTTGGCACTTGGAGTTTGGCATTTATTGGTTCTTGTTGAAAAAGTTGTTACTTCTACTCTGACTAGGGTAAGTACAGCCAGTGAAGCAGTGCAATTTATTTTTGTATGAACCAGGAATTGCAGTTTATGCAAATTTGATATTTTTACGATTTTTCGCTGCTGCGCCAGCTTGGCTAAAATATATTTAGGTTATGGTTGTTTTCCCCCTGTATATGACATAAGGAAAGAAAAAAGGGAAAGATCATGTTATTTGTTGCTGTTTTAGAAACATAGCAATCTCGCGTTGTCTTTGGTGTCATGACAAATCATGGCATGTCCTAAAAATAAATACGCAGACTAACGCTTCTACCAAATCCACAAAAAGCTCATTCAACTTAACATTTACTCATACTATGTGCTGTAGCCATGATTTTCGTCCAGATCAAGATAACTTGTTAAAAAGAAAAAAGATAGCATGTGGGCTGCCATCACGTTTCATTGTTTCACGGCAGTTTTCACAGACTCAAGGGACATTGATTCATGTTTTGAAAACTTTTTTCAACCTAACTAACCAGTAAAAAGGTTTACCTGTATTAAAACCCTTCAGTCTTTATCAAAATTACATAAGCCTGCCGCAATCTTTACTTGTTTATTTTTAAACCTGAAAAACATCAGCAGCATTGCCACTTTTCTCGTCTTTCCATGTATGGCGTGAAAAATTTGACGGGTTGCAGGTTTTTCTTGCACTAGCGAGTTCGACGATCTCCAGAGCAGTAGCAGCAATGTTTTGTTAAGAGAGAGAGAGACGGATGAAGATCTTGCTGTGTTGTTGATCTCAGATGATTAATTATTAAAATAATTACTTAATTTGGGCGACCGACTTAGAGGGCCAGGCACCCCAGCTGAAATGCTTGGGAGCGCGAAGGGCTCCATGAAATTTTCCTTAGAGCACATGCAGCCTTGAGAAGTCGTTGTTTCAATAGCCAATTGGGTTCTGGTTGGCATATTAATAACAATGGGTGATGTCACGAGAAACATTGCTATACCCTTTTTCCTACCCATTATTTCTCTTCTCATCTGCTCACCTGTGCTGCGACTCTTTTTGCTGAAAGGTGGTCAAATATTTCTGATTCAACTTTATGGAATAGTTTTTTAAATAGTTCATCTCTTTTGACATTAGATAAGAACAAGGAATTGTTTTTTCAAGTGCAAATTAAGATTTATTATTAAAAGTAAGCGTTTCAAGAAAGGTGATTAACACTTTTGACCTCTTTTCAGCGTTTTCATTTTCGTAATTGTCTGGCCCTTATGCATTCTTATTAATGTAAAATTTATTTAGAAGTGAGCCCCCTAGATGAGCAACGTGTATGCTCTTGGGGCGAACTTCTTTAAATAAATATGTTTAAATTAAAAAAAAAAAACTTTTCTCTTCTCCCACTTCTGCTTCTTTTTTGAATTTCCACACCTATCACTCCAGACTTCTTTACTACTTCTAGCAGCCTTCTCCCATGTCTGTTCCGCACGTCCCATCCAACACTGTTGTTCACTATTAATACACCCTTCACAGCTTACTAGACCAGGTCCACCTCTTTCTCTTGGCAAGTTAATTCTGTCAAAGTTCATCACTGCAGCATAGATGGTAATTGTTTGCCACCTCTTCCTGTCCAGGTCCTTTCAATTACTCTTCTTTTATCTACTTTAAAACTCTTGCCCCATAGCATAGTAACGCTACTGTCCATGTGTTAATTGCCATCATTATATTTTTCCATAAGTTTTGATTTGAAAGATCAGCTGAAGGCTCTTCTTATAATTTTTTGTTCCTTATAATTAAAAGCTGTTGTTTCATTTCTTTTTTCTTAAATAATTTATCTAGGGTATTTCAAGAATCCCCAGATTTATGTATCCTTGCCTCTTTTTCTGTCTTTTAATTTAATATCTTCACACTTGAGAGTTTCTATGATTATTGTCCTCACTCATTGTATTCAGTGCGGTTTACAGTACATTCCAAGCAACTTTAAATCATTCTTTATCATTGTGCCTCCTGTGGCATACCTTTCATTTAGTTCAGTCTGAGGGAACACTTAGTGTTAACACTATGATAATTAGCTGCCAAACAGTGATGGATGGGGCAAACTCTCACCGTAAAAGAAACCCCTTCAAATGTCAAAATTTCCCACTAACTCAGCCAATGGTGACGATGGTGATGATGATTATAATAGTTTAATCACTATAAATTATTATTGTCAACATCAACACGCTGGTCTCTGATCTTGAGTTCCAGGTTGTCTCTGTAGGTTTAACCTGCATTCCTTCAGATGTGTCCTTCAACATTCCAAGAGCTTTCTTAAGATTCAAGCTGTTCCAAGGAGGGTGTTTTTTTGCATGAGCTCGATGACTCCAAGGTACAAGTATTTGTAACCATCACCCTCTTTCTGTGCCTTGATTTTGTTATAATCAGGAAGCTGATTAGTCCATCCAAGTGTGTCACCTTGCCTCTTTTTGGGATAAGGACTGCACATTTTATCTGTTCCAAACTGCATTCTAATATCTTGGCTAAAGACTTACACTGTTTCATAACGGACTCTATTTGGGGTTTGTCTTTGGCACACAACCTCAAGTACTCCACGAAAAGTAAATGGTTAGTCTTCATCTTATCAACTAACTGATACCCTGCTACTGCCTACAAGTTCTGAGGATAAGTTAAAGGGGTATTTGCGAGGGCTACTACAAACAAGAGTGATAACAATGAGTCCCCTTGAAAAATTATATTTTTCACGTTCACCTCAGCTCCCTCACATCCCCTGGCCACATAAAGTGTTCATGCGAGAGATGTCTGTGCTGTCCAGAGCGACCAAAATTCCATTCTTTATTTTTGAAATCCCCATGATAATAGCAATAGTAATAGTAATAGTAATAGTAATAGTAATAGTAATAGTAATAGTAATAGTAATAGTAATAGTAATAGTAATAGTAATAGTAATAGTAATAGTAGTAGTGAACTACAGAAGATTGCACTGCTAGGAACATCTCGCATCCTAAGAAAGACACTCTCTATCAAGTAGGATAGACTTCTACCTCATTTTAGCCCTAGGCCCAAGGAATGGGCTCAGCTATTGTGTTGTAAATGGGCGTAAAGTTATAGGAGATAGAATAATAATAATAATAATAATAATAATAATAATAATTACACAGGGTATTAACAATTTCAGTTATACAACTGGTATCAATATGGGCCCTGTGAAACTAATAATAACTGTAAATAATACAAGAATATCTAATAGAAAATAAAAATGAGAGATATTATTATGCACTAACAATTACAATTAAAAATCATTGCACCTTTATAATAAAATCCATGTTTTGAAATTTCTAAGTTGATTTTATCAACAAAAAGGTTTCCTCTGGATCTAGTGTTATAAGAATGAATGTTGCAATGCTTGGTATTAAAGTCAGGAGCAAGGCCCTTAAGTCAGTTATTTACCAGTTCCTTAGTGTGCTTTTCTCTTCTTTTTTAAGAGTGGCTTCCATCCTAGTTTCTCAATGATGGTGTCACTTGTCAAAATTAATCCTTCGAGTCGTTAAGGACAATTTGGCCAGCTCGGGCAGCAAATCTTTCCTACTTGCATAAACTATTGTTTTAAAATTAAAGCTCTTAGGGGCACTGCATATTCCTAAGAGCATTTGAAAACAATGGTTTAAATGCAAAATTTGGGGGGCAAACAAAGTGTATTATATGGGGAATTTGAAAATAGAGAATACTCTGTACAGGATCCAGTCTTTGTAATGTATGCAATATCACAGAAACATCACAACAGTCATTGTAGCGGCAAGTAGGAAGGATTTGCCACGGCAATGATTGGAAAGTGTCTGACACTGTATTCAAGAAAGAATTATGTCCTTTTTTGAAGATTTTCCAATATTTCAATGTTCTTTCTCGCCCGAAGGCTGCAAACCCCTGGGGCAATATGAGGCAGCTGTATTTGCAACCTTGTGTTAATACTGTTGCCAGTTTTCAGTGCCACATCTACTTGCCAGCAGGGTCTTTATGTTGTCCACCACTCCAAATGTCCCCCAAATACTCTAGGATCCAAGGGTGCAGGATCATATCAAAGGCTTTTTCATAATCTATCCAGCCCATGGTCAAGTTCTTTTTGCACTCATGACTTTCTCAAAGTACAGTACACTTTTGTCAATACATATTAGGTGGTTGTTGGTACCTGGTGAGCCCTTTCTATAGCCTTTTTGTTCCTCTGGTAACAGGTCTTAATCCCTGTCCAGAAACTCTTACAATTCCTCTGCCCTCAAGGTGATTCCAGATAGCATTTGCAAAATGATTAAAAGGCACTTTGCACAGGGACTGGACTTAAATAGTACCTTTTTTTGAACAGAATTCAGTTTAGCAACCAGTAGTTGCGTAGTCAGCAGAATGGTTTATCTGAAGATGTTATCCGTTAAACTCGATTTCACCCAGCAACAAGAGAAAAAAAATTACCGGTATATATTATTAGGTTTGCAGTGTTGGGTTACACTGTATACATGTAGTTTATTGTTGCATTCTCCTTCACTTGAAAATCTCTTTGACAAAACTAATTGTCTTGCCTTTTAATTTGAATAATTTGAAATTATTTTACAGAAAGTTGTATGCAATCATTTTATAGAAATTTCTGAAGAGACCTTCACTCTGTCAGAAGCAGTGGAAGCAATCGGAATGGGAAAGTATCAGATCTTGCTCATACTTATGGCTGGTTTTGTCAATGTAAGCATAATACAGTCTTTACAGTGTAATCTATCTCAGAGCACTCACTTGAGATGTTTTTACAAGTCCCATTGGTCTCATTGATTCTATTTCAGATGTGTGATTCAATGGAGCTATTGCTGCTTGCCATCTTAGCACCAACAATTCACTGTTTGTGGCATTTATCATCTTGGGAGGAGGCTTTTATTACTACAGTAAGATACAGTCTGTTTAATAGAGTTTAATTAATTAATTTATATGATATATAATATAACTTAAAAAGAATGTGGACTGGACTAGTTCTCGTTCATTTTAGTCGATCGAAGCTCCATTACTGTTGAGTACTCTCCAGGACAAATCGGACCATATCCAGTATAATATAAATAATATTATCTATTATTATACATTGAACTCACTATCTCTTCTGATTGGCCGAAAGCGTACAGTGAATTTTCGAAATCAGCGCCAGTGATGTCATAACTGCAGATTATACAATTATCATGTCAAGGTCACGGGTTGTCATGTCATGTATGACCGCAGTGCATGATTTCTAAGGGTAACCATGTCAAGTTCGCACGCTTTGTGATGCTTGCCGTCAGTGAAGAAGCAAAAAAATGACTTCCAGGTTTGTTTTCTTCAGTTACTTATTTATTGCTATTTACTTTCTCATCAAGCTTTTTTTCAATTTTGCACATATTGTCTAATGCGTTAAATTTTTTGTCAATCGAATTATGTGCCGCTGATTTGTATATCATGTTTACTCATTGACAAATAAATTACCAGTTCCACTCACTGTCGTGACCATTTTTTTTCGCACAATGCACAATTATAATAAAACATTATTATTAGATTCGGTTTTTGTGATATCCAGAATAATCAATGTCTCGGTAAGGGTTATCAGCCTCAGCCTTCGGCTTCGGCTGATAACCTTTACCTCGACCTTGCGATTATTCTGGATATCACAAAAACCTCATCCAATAATTGTTTATAAATACGTAGTCTAAACCTTATCACTGAGTTGCAGAGTGCTCTACAGTCGTGGAGCTATATTATACATAATTATATATATATTGACTGAGTAATTCTGATCATAATTAAAGTAATAGTATAATATTAATATTGTAGTAATTATAGTATAGTTATATTATTAGTAAGAGTAGTAATTCTGATCATAATACTGTAGTAAATAACAGAAACACATGATCTTGAAGCACGTAACTTGCAACTCTTTACCTTGGAACAAAGCTGCGGATCTTAGGACACCAATTTTATGCCCACATATGGACAAAAATAAGATTGAAGCTGCATGTGCGGGAGAATGCATGAGCTATGCTACTTAAGCAATAGAAAACGTTTTCCGTGTTTACATAGCCTGATATAAACATGAGAGGTGTAGGATATGACAGTTATGCAAACCCTTGACTTCATCTCTGGTTTGCATAACTGTCTCGAATTCTCCCAACCCCTCGAGTGTCTATATCAGGCTATGCAAACACAGGGAAAAAGTTTTCTATTGCTTTTACAAAATATTTCTCAAAGATAATTCAACAAATGAAGGAAAATGGTGGTTTTTTCACTTTTTGATTGAAACAGATTTTCTTGACACGCTGTCATATTTCCTACCAACCAATCAAAACGCGCGTCTGACAATACATAACCAATCAAAATTCGTGATATGTCACAGCCGCGTTTACATACTCTCATCTAAACATAGCTATTGACCAATGAGAGTGTGCGTACTATTTTATAAATCCAAATAAAGAAATGTTTAAACTCAAAAAACCCCAGCTCTGAACCAGAGTTAAATGCTTCAAGGTCACGAGCTTCTACTAATAGACACCTTAAGATCGAGGTTTTTCGGCATTTCCTGCGAACCGCGAACATCAAGAAGTCACCTGATCAGTGCGTTGGCGTCAGGTTTGCAGTTTGAGGTTCAGGTTTGTATGGCTAGACCACGTTCTAGAGGTAAGTTATTTAACGCAAGGTTTTTTGCACCCTAAAACATCACAATTCCATGTTTGAGAGGAAATTCTACTTTTAAAAACTATTTTGCTTATTAACTACATGTATCAAATTCTTTTTCATAGAAACGTAATTTTGAAGTCAATTTCTCAGCTAAAACAGAAGTGAACGAATGAATGAAAACAAACATAGCAGCCGGCTATTTAAACCGCAAATCGTAAGTCCCAAATATGGGCAGACAGCTAATGTGAAACCGCTAACCGCAAACTGAAGGGTGTCAATGGGTTATGGCTCTAGTCAGTAAACAGCGAAAAAAAAGCCATTATTTTAGTCAGTAAACTGTTAGAAAAAAGGGATTTAGTCAGTAAACAGTTGTAAATAGTCAATCTTCTTTTATGCGTAGTCAGTTCATATTTTGTTGTTTATTATGGTTACGACAGCCAAAAAACGTCTTTATACACTAAACAGCTAATCCCATTGACACCCTCAAACTGCGGCTTGCCGTTTGCGGTAAGATCGCCAAACCTCGATCTTAAGGTCTCTAATAAAAAAACAATTATAGACATAATAATCATCACTGTCAGAGGTTTCAAAAAATTCCGTAAGTGGCTGACCACGGTTAAATAGGTTGCTGTGATCGCTTTACGAACCCAAACACAAGAGCCAGTGTTGTAGGCTAAATAAACAGTGGTAAAAGGGCCTATAAGCAGCGGTAGATCGCAGGTAACCGGCTTTTATTGAAACCCCCGACTGTTAAGATCTTCTACAGAGTGGAGTTAAGAGAACAATATTATTATTATCATTATTATGAATTAATAATAATAATAATAATAATAATAATAATAATATTATTATTGTTATTGTTATTATTATACAATTTAGTATAATTACATACCCGGTTAGGTGCTTATTGAAAATTCTCTGCGCTGATTGGTTGTCCTTGAGGTGATTATTATGCGATAATCACCTAAGCAGTTTTTTCAAAATGGCCGCAAGCTGTTTTGTCGAGGCAAGGGACGAAGAGATTAATTGTTTTAATGACCCATGTGATTATATACTAAAACAGTAATAATTACAATTGTATTCACCTCAGGCTCGGTGAATATCGGTAAATTAATACAAACTTTGACTTCATCTTGGTTTTTATTCACCGATATTCACTCCACCTTTGGCTAACAATAATTATTATTGTTAAACACTATGATACAGTAATTTGATAAATGGTAGAAGCTTAGCACTCTGGCCATTGCACCATTACTGCGCTTTGCACTAGTTATTTTGTGTTTTGTTTCTGACAATCTCCTGTCAGATCATTAAATTTTTAATTTTGGAGCCTCCTGACTCTTAATCTGTTACCATTTTCTGGTTCATTTTGTTGTTAACAGATTGTCTTTGTTGGTATGGCTGTTGGTGGTCCTTTATGGGGTTGGCTGTCTGACAATTTAGGAAGAAAAAGTGTAAGTTACATCAATTGAAATGTTCTATCGCTCTTCCGAATACCCTTTGAAACTGGTGAGCGAGTTACATGTAGCTGTGCTTGAAACTGGGGGGAGCTGCATAACAACAGTTACTATAATTACTATAAAAAGATAATTATTGTGTAAGACCTTCGTTTATACTGTAGACTGTTAGAAAGTAAATAAATATTGTTATGATGAAGAGTTGTTTTCAAACATTTTACTGCCTTATTAAATCAAGAGTGAAGTTACCGGTAACACATTTTCAGAAAAACAGTTGACTGACATTTGGCCAACAGCCATCGGCCGTCCGCTGACTGTTGGTTGACTGTCGGCTGACAAGGTGACCAAAGGCTAATAATTGTCAAAATACACATCTTGCGTCCGTTATATGTTGGCTACGTGTTGGTGGTGTGGTGTTGTGTTGGCATTGTGCATGGTTTAAAACTTACCTTTTCAACCTTCTTTAATCACTGACTGAAAAACTGTGCCTATTAATACTCCAGCAGTTGTCATTTGGTCATGCCTTTCATGGCATTAACCTAAACCAAGAGTTCTCAATTAAATATTTAGCAATACTTTGTCATGGAGAAGTCAAGTAAGTTATATTCTTGGTAAAAAGATCAAGAGAAGCATTGGCATTCTCTCTGAACTTTGCTATTTAGTCAACTTGAACATTCTGGTAAATTTATCATTTTATTATGCTTTCATACATCCTTTTATTTTATGGTTTAACTTCCTGGGTTAATACCTATTCTTCCACTATCCAATGTCTGGTTACACTGTACATTGCAAAAGCAAGCAATCCAGATTAAGACTTTTTCTAATGAGCATTCCAGTCCAATTTTCAAAATTTTGAATAATTATTGTCTAGTTGCCTGTTCCTTAATATTGCAGTTTTTATTGCAGTTGCAGTTCAAACACTTTATTGGTCATTAAAGTTTTACAATAACTGTGTAAAAGGTCAATGGAGCGTGACATGTTTGGTTGTCATTCCTTTGACCCATTATAGTTTGTGAACAATACATAATGCGTACGAAACGTGAATGCCCATTCCTCATCTCTTGAATGCACATTCATAACATGGCCAATACAATAACCAAACTGTATCTAACCCATGTACTGCAACATTTATCTCAATTGTTTGTCTTGGCTAAAACAGCTATAAAATGTCTTGTTAATTGCTGGCAGAGTCGGCTATGAGTGCTGGGGAGATAAGGAGATTAGAGCTATTTTTACCACCTACGCTCTTTCCATTTCTGGAGGTTTAGCTTTGTAGTGCAGTGGAGAGCTAGGTTTTTAGATTGTCAAAATGGCTTTTACCTGCCTAAAACTTGTCCAATCCAGTACAGTCTGCAAGAGCACGGGGGAGATTAGGCTTTATTCATGCTAGGAAGTCATCTGTCATGCCGAAAGGGGCATGGTCGGTGTTCCCCCTTTATGCCAAATGTGTGTTGTATGGTTCTTTTTTTGTCGTCTTTCATAATTGCAGTCATCATACTCTAAATAGATACGGGAAATGCAACATTAATGACTTTAATATAATTATGTGGGGGGTACTAATTTGTTAAGTAGTTCTGTCAGGGGCTGCGCAGTACGTTTGAAAGTGGAGGGCTAGGTTTTGGTATGGATCATGGAAGAGTGAGGGAAGGGGGAGAGATTTAGGAGAAAACAACACGGAGGAAAAAAAATTCCCCCAGTTCCTCCCTCTCTGCAGCCCGTCTGTTGCTGCACTGGAAACTATTCGACAATATCGTCCAACAGCTGGTTGAATTCTCTGTCTCCGGCAAAGTTGGTAGAGTATTGGCTGACGCGTGGGCAGTGTGTCGGTGAAATGTTGGCCCGCCTGACAAATTGGCCAATGCGTATGATGGTTGGATCAGATTTGTTACCGTAAACCTTTGATTACATAACTAACTAAAAGATAATCTTTTATTCATCACCAGTCACATACTGTACAAGAGAACATCCTGAAGAAAACCAATACACAACATACTTCAAAACTTTGTTAGGTCATAATAATTATTGTAAAGCACTTACTGATCTGGTTAGGTCAGTTCAAATGGGAAGAGACAACTCTCAGTTAGGGCACACTGCTCTCAGTGCATATGTTATGACCTTGAGCCAGATATTTTCTCTTCTGGCTCTCCTACTCAGTCAATATTAAGTACAAATAATTGTTCCTTGAAGGCATTACCTTTAATATCACTCCACACAACAGATACAGTTTGTATTGCTAATGATATTTGGGGTGCAGACAATGAAATATTATGGTTGCAAAATGTACAAAAGCTGCATTGCTTATTATTTTTGAGCTCCAACCATAAATGTAATTCATGACTGTTTCAATTTTTGTTGCCTCCTTTAGATGATTATTGTAAGTGCAAGCTGGCTGGGTTATTTTGGTTTCCTTAGTTCCTTCTCACCTCATTATGTATGGATCATTGCGTTACGCTCCTTGGTAGGAATTGGTATTGGCGGTATACCATCCATGTAAGTATAAATATCACCACCATTCCATAAACAGAGTTGATCTTGATCTCGTTTTCACTGTCACGCAATAAAAACATAAATCGAAAACCATCCAGTGGAAAAAGTCAAGAATTTGTGATGTTGTAGAAGATAAATGAAGAAGACACTTCTCCAAGTTTTAGGCCTGTGCGTTTGCCCAAACTTCAGACATTTGTCAAAATGTTTCGCAGAAATTTACAGAGCCCAGTATGAAAACGCCATGTTGGTGTACCTCTGTGGTGCACCAATATGGCGGGCGCAAAATAGTGTCAACATCTGTTACTTACTGTGGCTATCTAGGCGAGTGATCAACTATGCTGAACAAACAGCTTTAAAATTGCAAATGGATACAAATTTACCGCCTCTTGTGTCTGATGAGGATAAAAACTTTCGTGGCTCTTTTGTTTTGGATTTTAGAAAATGATGACGTCATGTGAAAACGATCCATAGTCTTGCTGTTTAAATGCATAGCTCTGAACATTACAGTTGAAGAGGCGTAAGTCAAGAACACTAGTCTTGGCTGAAATTTTGCATGACTGTATAAGTTTTGCCGTAGTTATTAGTAATAACCATTGTTTTTAATAAAAGGTCTGGTGAAATTTTACCTTTAAAAATGAAAAAAAAACCTGTGTTATCATTACATGTACAAAGTACAAGATGCCATGTAATTGTTTTCACCATTCTGTGACAAGAGGTAACTTTTTTTACAGGTATACTCTCTTGATTGAATTTTTACCGGTTCATATGAGATCATATATCATATTGTGTCTTGCGGTAAGTGTTCTTATTTTTAGTATTTAGATACATCTAAATGTATGCATACTGAATCAAGCATACTACTACTACTACTACTACTACTACTACTACTACTACTACTACTACTACTACTACTACTACTAATAATAATAATAATAATAATAATAATACCAACTTTATTCATTCAGTACAATGAAAGGGAGAGATACCAGAGGTTATCCCTATACGAGCGTATCCACCCGGATGTTAATGATCTAGAGTCGATTTTGATGAGGGAGAAAAACCGGAGTACCCGGAGAAAAAGCCTCTGAGTCAGATTTAGATTGACTGAAACTCAGCCCACATAAGACCTCAAGGCCAGGGTAGAACCTGGGTCACAGAGTTGGGAGGCGCGGTTGAATTAACCACTTAACCACCCTGACTCATTATCTGACTCATGCAGTTAAACTATTAACCCATTCATCCCTGAAGTGTCTCCCTTTAAAGAGTAAATTTGCCTCTTTCTCAGGACTGAGAGGTTTAAGACAGCATTGTATACATGCAGTGAGTGTTTGACAATTCCAGAAAAGATGAGAAACCACAGTCATGAAAAAGTGGAAAAAGTGTGCTCAAGATCAACTTTGGTAGAGTGGGGTGATAATGATGAGGATGGTTCTGTTTTTGTTTCTTTTGACCAACCCATAACACAAATCTATTTGTGGGTGTTCTTTGATTAACTAATGGAATTATCCAGTTGAGAATAGTAAATGTTTTAGTAGTTCTTGTAAACAACTGGCATACTCTTTGTGTATCAACATGCCAAAACTTACTGTTTGATTAACTCACTGGCTTCTCAGGTGCCCTAGGATGCTTCCAGTTGATGAGTAATTTAATCATCTGGCATTAGACAGAGTAAAATCTGTTTAGTCTCACTCTCAGGAGTCAATGGGTTAATTAATGGGGGAGGGGGGGGGGAAGGTTTGACTAGGGTAATGGTGGGGACATACATGTAATACTAGTATTTGATTGATTAACCCATGGACCCGTCAAGGGCCCTAGGACCCCCCAGTTGATGAGTTAAATCATCTTGCGTTAGAGTAAAATCTGTTAAGGCTCACGTCCAGGCGTCAGTGGGTTAATAATAATGGACTGGTAAAGATAACATGGCCATTTCACGTATACAAAAGGATTGACATGAATCACATTGAGTACATTAAAATATCAGCAACTGGGAGGCTCTGGTTGGTCTTGTCGTACATGACAGCAATAATGAAATACTGTAATTAGTTTTCTATAAGGGTCATTATTTCCTATGTTTTAAGCAAACTCTTTAAGAAACCAGGCAAAATCAAACCAAAATTACCGGTATATTATTTTTTGAATTATTGTTAAAGGGATTTAATTTTTTTTTCAGTTTTTCTGGGCACTTGGTTCAACATTCCTAGTATGTATGGCTCTTCTTGTGATGCCAACACTTGGATGGAGATGGTTGACTGCACTTGCCACTTTACCAGTTGTTATATTTATCATTTTATGTAGGGTAAGGAATGGCTATTTATTTGAAAAGAGAATGCAAACAGTACAGTTTCTTTTGATTTTAGGAGCTGTAGTGATCCCTTGCTTATTCGGGGCTGGACCCTAGGACAGGAAACTGAAATCGGGGGACTTTTCAGGAGTACATAACTATGTGTTTGTGTTCCTCTGTAGAATTATGCCAACTCTCCCAGATTGTCTCTGAGTCTCCTGGATGTGGAACCAATCTCCCATTCTCCGAAACGGGTCATCAAATCTCCTGGATAAAACAACTTTGAACCTTTTAAAGACTTTTCTCCACTGTAGGCTCAAATTGCATCCTCAAGTTAAAAGAATTGTGATTTTTTTTCATTTCACTGTTACTTATTGCATTTTTTCATCTGGGTTTCAAATGCAAGTTGACAGAAACTAAGCAAAATGGCTTTCTTTATCTTCGTTAGTTATCGCAGCCATAATTATAATAACCGATGTCTGATTGGATCTCCACTAATTTTAACCAGTAAAAATTCTTGACATAAGTGCCCTGTTTTCCCGCAAATGAGCCACGCAATACCACCCCTTTGATTTGGATGAAAATTATTTTTGGTAGGTGGGTGAGTGCATTTTTGGGGGAGGGGGAGTCCGGATGGAAAAAAATCTCCAGATTTGTCGAGAGGATGGCATCTCTGAGTGTATGTAACAGCAACTATTGTTGCTTTAGTTTCTGACCTTAGTGGCCCCTTAGAAATACTTTGGGGGCCATAATGCCTAATCCCAAAGTACTGTTAGCAGTATAAAATATCGCTTAAAGGTATATTAGTGTTTATATTTTGTTTATTAAAGTTAATAAACCAAAGATAAATGGTAAAATTAATAGCAATTTTGATAGGTCATGTTGGCCATGGCTTGCAGGTTGTTAGATTATCCAACTAAATTGCCTTCATTTTGAGACTGTCACCAGCTGGAAGCTACAGTACTCCGCTATAGGGCATCGCATTCTGATCGGTTGTGCTATATAGCCATTATGGTAAAAAACTGGTAAAGACAAAACATCACTTTTTTGCATGTAGATTAATAATATATTTTTTAAAATTCTGATTGGTAAATGCACTCTTTTCAATTTGACACTTGCTTGCAGCTCTTGTTTCCTTCAAAAATTTGATGACCAGAAGAAAGAATTGCCAATCAGTTTTCCTTGTTTTTGGTCAAACTGAAATGAACTGAACATTTGCCCGTAATCTTTATATAGTGTCTTACAAGAGACTTTAAATTCACTGTGAGGCAAGAAAAGTAGATTTTGATGGACTAGTAGGCTACCTTATTGTGTTGCTTTGGTGTTAGGTTTTTTTATTAAAATGTGGCAAAATGCTTTAAATCTATGATTCTTGCTTTGTTTGACTGTCCTAAAATTTCATGTTGGTATAGGGATCCTACATATATCCTACCTACTGTATATTCTATCATTACCCAAATAACCTATTTTTAACTTAATTAATGTGTAGTTTCTTTAATTTAAAGCCTTTTTGAGCTTCCTTAAATATCAGTTGATCTAATCGCTCAAAATACATACAATATTATTTATTAGCCATTATCACCCTCATGTGTCATGTTCGGTAATAGTGAACAATGGCTCCCTTTTTTAGCTGTCAGTCAACGATCAGCCAATAGGTTACCGACAAATTACCAACAGTCGCCGACAGTGTTAAGTAGACCAAAAATTGTCTGAAAATAGAGTAAAATCTGTTTCCATTGAAAACAGTAAAATAATAGAAATCTGTCTATTGTATCGTTCATACCTATCAACTTGATCCTCGTTGAATTGTAAACTAGGTGCATTTATGGTAGGTACTCCATCTCCTGACTATACATACCAACAATCGGCCGACAGCCGGCCGACTGTTGGCAATATCTTTTGGGAACTGTTCTTCACTTTTACTTCATGTTCTGTCCTTTTCTAGTGGTTGCCAGAGTCTCCTCGTTATCTCATTGCTGTTGGAGAAAGGGAGAAAGGCTTGGCTGAGCTTCAACGCATGGCTAAAATAAATAAAGCAAAATTTCCTCAAGGAACTCTAAAAAATGAGGCAAAGGTATTGGTGAGCGTTTCGAACTATTTATAATACGTTTAAAATATGACACTTGAATCTTGAGTTTGCTAAGTTCTGTAAAAAGAAATTCTGGGACTAAAAATTTAATAATATTGTTGTTTTATTTTCTTCAAGTGGTACCATAGCTTAAGCACTGTTTGTCATGTAGGATTTAGTTGCAATTTCCTCTCATGGCAACATCCTCACAGAAAAATTGTGAACAGGTGTGAGGAAATATATCGTATATATCGATTCCCCCCAAACCCCCTCACTGAGGAGCAGCAACAACAAAGTAACATTGCACATCTTGGATGTTATTATTAATGCAGTTGGTCCTTCCAGTCTAGTTTTAAATTGATAGAGATGGCTGTCAGCTCTTGAAAATGCCATTGATTGTAATAGAAATTTAATTTTTGCGTCTTGTTGTTTAATGAATTTGTTGATTCAGGTTTTGACGTTGTTGTATTTTTACGAACTCACTTTCCATTTCTATGCAGAATGTAGGGCATGGAAACATCTTTGTTTTGTTCAATGAAGAATATAGGTTAACAACACTACTTCTTTGGTTGATCTTGTAAGTAAACATCAGATCATACCCCGTCTAGATTCACAGAAAGTTACTGTTACCAATAAATACTTTTAGCAGAGCTCAGCCAGCCCAGAGGGCTGCCAAGGGAAGCACCACATTCTTAGGAACCCATGAATTACCGCTTTTCTCATGGTAATCATGGCTAGCGGTATTGCTTGTGGGCGTGCATGCACAACGATGAAGTCACCTAACAATTAATAATATTCTAATAATAATGGCTAAATGAAGCACTCTGATTGGCTGGTTTTCAGTTGGGATTTTACAGTACAGACCATTACAGTCTGTTTCCGTATTTTTCTCTCTCCCAGGAAATTGAAGTTGAGCGAAACACAAAAATAGTTTTTAAAAAAAGGAATTTAATTTTTTCATCACAGCGGTACAAATATAGCAAATGGAATTCAGTTTTACATATAAAGGTTCAAAGTTTGCTGATGGAAGACAAAGATAACGAACATTCACCAAGCAAATTTTACTATCCAGGTCAAAATGAGAAGAGTGAAGAGGCCAGCGAAAGCCAGTAAAAAAATGATTATTTTTTAATCAGCAGAAAAAAGTACCAACACCACCAAGAAAACAACAACGCACTGATAGGAACACTCTACCGTTACATGAAAACAATTGGCCAGCATGAAGGAAAATGTGGAAAGCTTACCTGCGGCCAACCTAGATCTCCTCTTGTGCAAGTCTTTTTATAAATATCCGCTCATAAAATCGAGAAGAGTACGAACCAAATACAATATCTGGTTTTCAGAGGTATTTGAAGATGATCGACTGTTCTCCTTTCAACTCACAAGTTGGCAATTTTTTCTTATGTTGTTAACTCTACATTTTCAAACTCCACTGATTTTATGATTCGTAATCTTTTGACATGGAAATTTTAAACATTACATGCCTTTGAAAAGATTTTCTTTAAGCAAAAAATGAATCTCATAAATCTTTTAAAACTTGTGTTATAAATCGTTCGACTCATTTTTGCGATGCAAATTGCTCTCGTCATCAAAATTCCCTCTCATCTTTAACACTGCACCGCAAGTTGATGTGAATGAAACAACCGGAACTGTCCAAACACTCAAAGAAACAATGCCATATAATAAACAACTGACTAACCTCATTTGCTCAGGACCGTGTTGGGGAATGTTGGCCTTGGTCGTTTTTGTATGGACCGTGCGCAGCCACGACCTCGGCCCAATATTCCCTAGTACGGCCCTCGCGCTTGGTTAGTAAGAGGTTATACTTGTGCCCAACATGGTGGCCATACTCCAGCTAGTTTACAGTGTGTATCAGTTCTTTGATACAATTGGACATCCATGTTATGGTCAATTGACACTTGTCAAAACAAGGTATCCGCTAACCAGTATCACATGACCATATGACAAGCTCAAGTTTAGAGCTCATCGAGGTCAGCTGTTTTTGACCGCTGACCAGGTACTGGTTTTC
>BLFP01001861.1:438995-468008 GCA_014634505.1 Montipora efflorescens
CTGGTGCACACAGGAGAACATTTATAATTAACCCGCAATGGCGTCGAAAGTCATTGTAACGCGAATGGCGTTTTAGTGGATCTTTAAGCAAAATATACCCTTATGGAGCTCAAGAATGGAACGTCCATTGGATGAACAAGACAGGCAGTGAAAAATAAATATCTGGAATCTTTAAAGTGACGAGTAATGATCATTGACAACAATTTCATTTTTCGCTGTTGGATATCAAGTGAGCTTTGTTTCTAATATTTTACTAACTTGGTATTATATACAACACCGAAATCAAATGGCAATTTTTTTTATGGATTTAACAAACATTGAAGGAATCGAACGCCTTGAATGGATCACCGTGTTTACTGAAGTTGCAGCTAAGTTGTCTGGCAACATAGTTACTTTTGTACTCAACTCTGCAAAGGTAAAAAAAAATTGGAAATGTGACAGTGAAGAATTATTTGAGTGAAAGCTTGTTGTCTCTTTTGTGCTTTATTATTTACGGTCAAGGTTCTTTCGAAAAGGGTTTGATGTGAACGGTCAGAAATTTATTTAATTGCATATGCTTTGTGGCACCGATTGTGAGTCTTGTTTGCACACACGCAATTGAAATGGGAAGGGTTTTTTGCCTCAAATAGCAAATAAATTATGTTGTTTGTTTCAATAAGTTTTTCACTGGAAAACATTTTTGTGAGATGTTCCCCTTTTGTGAATTTTATCATGTTGTGTAATTTTCGAGCTTAACAAATTTGCATACATGCATTGAAATAATGATACGGGAGGATTTTTGTGGTAGTGCGCTGTAAGCGGCGCATAAGTCACGAAAGTAAACAGGTCTGTTGGGAGCAACAAAATGAGCCCCAAAATGGGCAAAAAATTGTGACGCTGATGAATAATAAAGTAGCTGCTATTCCCAAAACGATGGAATTACCTGGTGATAAATAACCTTGTCTTGGAGAGTAAATTTTTGACTTTACAGAAACAATGGTCAACCTCAAAAGTTGGGCGATTGTGATCTTTGTGTTGAATTCGCACATTTCTTCTCAAACTTTATAACACTTGAAAGAAA
Source organism: Montipora efflorescens (assembly GCA_014634505.1). NCBI lineage: Eukaryota > Metazoa > Cnidaria > Anthozoa > Scleractinia > Acroporidae > Montipora > Montipora efflorescens. The sequence goes on from BLFP01001861.1 coordinate 440,056, forward strand.
AAGAAAACTAACAAAAACAAAAACCTGGTATCTTGCCAGCATTTGACACAGATGCTTCACTGTTTCAGGAGTAAACATGTCGCAGTAACTTGATCACGGTGCCCGCTGAATTCGATGTCACTTTCGATTTTCCGATTTACTTGTGCAGCCAAAAGTACAATTAACAAATTTGAACGTAGCAAAAATCTCACAAAATGTCTTTTGCTGATGCAGTTCAAGATTAATGTTGCTTTCATGTCGTTAAAGTGGTACTACGACCAAAAAAACAATTCTTTTTTTTCTTTGGATTTCAAAACTATGTTAACTAAACACTAACTGACCCAAGTTTTAAGTTCTGATTTTAAAAAGACAAATGTTTATTTTAACTGGAATTTTCTTTTATTGGTCCGCCATTACTAACTTTAAAATCTTGAGAGAGCTGGGTCGAGGAGAAAATGACGTCAAATACTCACTAGTTTAAGAATGCGATGCGTGTATACGCGGCCGAATTAATATGCAGCACGGGAGTTTCGGGCTTTCAGACTTTTAAACCCGTGTTTTGCATATGTAATAGATTGCGTGTACAGGCTGAAATTTTAAGCTAGTGAGTAAATGACGTCATTTTCTCTAGATCCAACCTTCTGAGGTCCAATCGGCCAGTTTTGAACGTGAGTAATGGCGGACCGTGAAATCCAAAACTTACACTCAAAATAAACAGCCTTTGGATAAAACTCAAAGCTCAAAATTTTGCCAGTTCGGTGTCAAGCAACAAACACGCTTTCAAAATCTGAAGAAAAAAAGGAAATTATTTTTTTATCATAGTACCACTTTAATTGTGTTGCTGATGCCAAAATATTTTATTATCGATCGACCGTCCTGAAAACTTCCTTCTGCTCTTCCTAAAAACTGTGTATCAATATTTATTTACTTCTGCATCAATATTTGTTTTGCGTAAAGCAAGCTAACAAAATCAGTATCTTGCTTGGTCTCTCTTCTTCCCTTCCTTGAAGGGAAGAAGAGAGACCCTGTGATGAAAAGAAGTTGTGAGGGAACTTGGAAATGGTCAACATGTCAGCCTAGAAGGCAATGTTTCTCGATTCCCTTTTATTTTCTTCAATCATTCTAGGTTTAGTACTTTGCTAGTAACCACATGTCTCCTCAGGGGGCTATTTACCTAAGACTTTTACCATGACACGACAATGATAATACCAAAACAATACCGTGCTACATATTGAACTTGAATATCCTCGAAGAAAAAACGCAGCTCAGTTGACAATATGGAATAAAGCGCTGTGTTACTGCACTACCACACGTAGTTTCTGTCAAATGATTAATAGGCTGGTAGCCAGGTTTTTAACCTCAGAAAAAGATCTGTTTTGTCGTATGAAGGTGTGAGCCAAAGGGCCTCTGCTGGTACGACTTCTGGGTGACCCCTTAAATGGTCTTAATGACCCCCTGACTTGAAAAAATTGCCTGGAACGCTGCAGTTCAATACCACCCAACTCAGTCCCATCTGTTTTTGAGTAACACGTACCATAGGCAACCCAGTGTACGCTCATAAAGCGTCTAGTTTTAAAATAGCTTGTGTTTAATCTACTTGTCAGAGAGCCTATCTACCTCCATGGCTGAGTGTGGTTGTAAATTGCTCACAGTTGAAGACTATGTCAGCCTTTTGTGGACCACATTTGCTGAATTTCCAGGTGCGTTTTAGACCACTTGACTGCATGATGCCAGGCCACTTTACAATGACCCTTAATCTACATGTACTCAGTCAGTAACATACATGTAACTGAAACTTCTGCAAAAGAAAGAACAATCTCTTTTTCCCTAATTTACTTTGTCTGTCGTGGTTTTATGGATTTGTATCAGGAATGAAATAAACAGATTGTGTATTTGGTTTTGACGCGCGGGTTATAGACAAAATCGAGAAGTGATCCTCGCACTTGAATGGACGATTAACCCATGACCTCTGCGATGCCGGTGCGATGCTGGTGCAATGCTGGTGCAATGCCGGTGCAATGCTCTAACAACTGAGCTATGAAGCCACACAGTTGGGAGCAATTGCTTAAAATAATAAGTGCAAGGATCACTTCTCCATTTCTGATTTGTATCATACACCTTATTCCAAAATGGCCGCTATTTAAATATTCTTATGTTTTTATTCAAATTAGCCCATGATGCCTCGTTCTTAAGCTTAAAATTCAAAAGAATATTTTATCTTGAACGAGGCAACAAGGGCCAATTTGTATGCGCATAAATCAGCTGCCATTTTGGAATAAGGTGTATGTTGGAAGGCAAGGTTACAGCAGTGTTGAAAGCATTCACCTTTCAAATGTGACCTGGGTTCATTCCCTGACAAGGCATCATAACTTTTGTGGGTTGAGTTTGTTTGTTCTGTTCTCTTCTTTGGCTACTCTGATTTCTCATTTAAAAAAAACCAAACATTTTAATTGCCCTAATCGAACAGTACTCTGAAAAAGAAGACATGATTTCTTCTACACAAGGACCCTTTAGTAGAACCAAAGCCAAAACCCTTTTTGATATTATGATCAGCATACTTCATTGTAGTTTTCTGCTTTTATTTGATTGGTTAGCAGTGGTCTGGCCACTGGATAAAATAATATGTTAGCTGTCCAGCTGTAGAATGCTAACCTCTACTAATGAAGCACAAGGGCCATACTGGGGAATGTTGGCCCAAGGTCGTAGCAGTACAGACTGTCCGCAGCGAGGTCTGTACAAAAACGGCCAATGGCCAATATTCCCTAGAACGGTCCCCAGCAATTGAGGTTAGCAACTTGTTTATTATATGGCATCGTTCTTTGAGCGATCGGACACTTCTTCGCTTGGTGAATGTTATCTTTATCTTCCATCAGCGAACTTTGAACAGTAACCTTTTACGTGTAAAACTAAATTCCTCTTGCTATAATAATTATTACGCAATTGTAATAGCCAATAGGAATGCCTCGTTTTGGGAAATAAACCAATCAGATTGCGAAAAGTTACAGACAGTGCTTGTGCTTTCTTTTTGTCACACGCTGTGAAATAGACATTTTCTTTGGTGTTGGATATTGTAGTAAGAAACAAATCAAATGTGGTTCAGTATTCTCTGAACTCTTATCGACAACAATATTCGTCATCACAGTGGTCAAAATTTGTTGTGCGCCTTGTGAGTCCACAACATAAGTGAGACCACTTTGATGATGAATATTGTTGTCGATAAGAGAACAGACAACGCTGAACCACGTTCGATTTGTTAAAGGTATAATGTGCAATGTAATGAATTAACAGTACAAAGTAAGGGTCTATTAACGTAGTACCTTATATTGATTTCTATATGCAAGAAGTATGAGGAATGAAAGAAATAGCAATACTGTGATCAATGCTCCATATATTAATATTGGTGTAATTTGTAGAACCTTGAAGTTTTGTCTTGTATTTGCTGTGATAATATCAGATGAGTGAACTTGTTTCCTGTTTCTCAATTAACGATTTAATTTTTCCAGGAATATTTTTAACAATGCTCTGTATGGAGAGGATTGGAAGGAAGAAAACTCTAGCTGGGGAATTCTTGTTGGTGGCTGCATGTCTGTCTCTAATGTTTATTTGTACTGACAGGTAATGTTAAGTTTTAAGTGAAGACATAATGTCAAGGAATTCTGACCAGGTATGATATCAGACCAAAATTGCACGGCACAAAGCTGTTTAGAAATCACACAATAATTATTTAATTGCTAAAAATAATACAGAATTTTAGTCAGTGCCAATATTAAATTGATCCAGTTGGGAATGAAAGTTGCAAAACTGGCCACACATGGTTTTCTTTGTTTTCATTTTAAGTTTTTACCTTAAACAAGCCTTGAAATCTGATTGGTTGTTTTGTTTTAGTGGCCCATTCTCATTGGCTGGAGAAATGGTGCGATTTAGAGCAAAAAATAGTGCGATTTGGGAATAAGTCGCACTTCTGGAGTCCAATCAGATTGCAAGGATCACCAGTGATTTCCAAATGGGTGTAAGAAACTGGTTTATCATCCTTCACTTGACTTGATCCTTGTCAAAACATGATGACTCCTGACTTATGACAGCTTCAGTGTGGGACCTAATGCTGTATTAGAAGCAAAGCATGATGTTTTGCTTTCAGTGAATTTGGGTTGTGCTGCTGTACATGTAACTCTGTTGTATTACACACCCTCTCTTTAAAACATTCTGCTTTGAATATAGTTTATTATGCAAGGATATCAACTCTCTCCTGGTGTGATTTCCTTTCACAGGAATATCTTGTTGGTTTTTATATTTATGGTGCGTGGCCTTTCCCTTGGTGTATTTCAAGGCTTCTTTGTGTATGTACCAGAGGTGAGCTGCTCATTGCAGTAGTTTTGTTTGTTATGAAGATTAAAGAGTCACACTTTGAAAGCCTTCCGTTTTCGTCTTGTAGTTTGAAAAACGTGTCCGCTCATTCTATGTTGGGAAATTCGATCGCTTTATGCCCATGGGGCTTTAAAACCAGAAACACAGTTTTTTTCCCAATACGGAGTTAATCACTCACTGAAACCCTTTGACTCCCAAACTGGCCTCAACGGGCCGGACGATTTTACTCGTCAATGCGGAACCCCCGGGAGTCAATGGGTTAATCACTCACTGAAAAACGGAATGTCCCCATTAAATTTTGTTTTTATCTGTTTATTGCAGGTTTATCCAACTGTAGTTCGCTCAGTTGGTCTTGGTTGCTGCAGTACTATGTCTCGTGTTGGCGCAATGGTTACACCATACATAGCTCAGGTGAGAGTATTCATTGGCTTAGCACTAAATAGACCAATACAGTACTTTCCAATCTCTTCCTTGGATGGATGTTGCACAAAAGTGCACATTGCCGAGGTTAAGCTTCCCCTTTTTTAAGGGGTATGTTCATCTTTGGAATTTATCCTTGTCGCATGGGAGCACGGTTTTCTGTCAAGGCTCAGAGTTAGCTTTAATTTGTAGGTTTTGATGAGTTCGTTTGACTTAAATTGCTACTATGACCAAAAATCAATTGTAGTTCTTCGTTGGATTTCAAACTATGCTAACTAAACACGAATTGACCTAAGTTTTAAGTTTAGATTGCAAGAAGACACCTCTTTATTGAACTGGAATTTTGCTATTTAATGGTCCGCCATTACTAACTTTAAAATCTTAAAGAGAGCTGGATCGAGGAGAAAATTATGTCACTTTCCCCTAGCTCCAACCCTCTGAGGTCCAGTCGGTCAGTTTTGAACGTGAGTAATGGCGGACCGTGATATCCAAACCTTACACTCAAAGTAAAAGGTCATTGGATAAAAATCGAAGCTCAAAATTTTACCAGTCAGGTGTTCAGCAAACACACTTTCAAACTCTGAAGGAAATATAGGATATCATTTTTTGATCATAGTAGCACTTTCTTGTTTCTGTTTTGATTGGTCGAAGTGTTTCTTTGTTTTATTTTAACACTCGACTGAAAACTGCTTTAGACCGTATGATACATAAATATTTTAACCTTGATGTACCGGTATTTGTTTTGCACTGGCAAAAAATTATATACTCACGTTAAAATGTTCTTCACTCTACTTCACAATAGTAACTCCAGTTGACGTGCTATTTTGTGAAAAAAAAAAAAAAGAAATTTCCGTACGGTCTTACACAACCATTTCTATATTTCTCATATGCTTTAGTTCCACCCTCTGTGATTCACTGCATTGAAACAATTTGTGCAGGTCATCCTTGCATCAGGAGCCATAATATTGGTATTGTTTAGGTTCAAAAACCTAAGGGGTGAAAAGAAAATGCTAGAGATTATCAGAGGCATCTTGAATCAAAGTTGCAGAAGGGATAGTGCGGAGGTGACATAGTGCATTGTGCAGAAGTCATATATTGTAGGCAGAAATTATCTTACTTAAAACCAGCGGCTCAGTGACACAAGCTCGTATTTTTCCTAAGGGCATAAATTTTTTTTTTAGTTTTTTCGTATCCTTTTCTACGTGTAGGTGTTGCTCAGAGTTTCATTTAATCTGTCTGTTGGTGTTTACATGGCATTGACTCTTATGGCTTTTGTTGCCACTCTGTTACTTCCATACGAAACCAAAGGACGCCCTATGCAGGTTAGTCAGCCACACTCTAATGAAGGCATTCTGTGACGATTTAAACCTGGTTAGTCTTGGTAGGACTCCTTCCCAGTGGTGAACCGTGTGCAGTGGTGCCTATTAATTGGGACTTAAGGTCTGGGACGCGATCGTCAACGAAAACGCCACAAAACAATAATATTATTGGTTAAAAGAGGAAAACTAATCGTGCTGCACGTGCAGCAAGCGTTTTAGCACATATTTTCGCTACGTAACAATACCGACGCGAAATTACCAACATGAGCATACAAATGTGAACCTTTCATTCGGGTGAGGCTAAATCGCGTGGGTGGGTGGGTCGTGGGTCGTGTTTGTTTGAAGATAAAAAATATATATGTATTAGCTCCCTCAGTGCTCGGTCCAAATTTGTCTTAGGTCTTAGGTCTTGTCTGTTTCGAGAATTTCCAGTCGTTGATAAAAAAGGGTTAGGGTTAGGGACCCACGACCCACCCACCCACGCCGACTTGATTGGACACTGTCTTTCATTCTCTATTTTTACTCTGAAATCGCTCGTACCAATTTATTTTTGGGATACTTAGCCCACATTGTACGGCGCGAACGAGGCGGAATTTTTGCTTAAGACTTAAGATTGTGCAAAGTTATATTTTGAGTTGTAGTTTTCGTCGTCCTCGCCGTCGCAGATCTTAAAGTCCCTATTATCCGTAGATTTCAGTTCCTTACAATCCTCTCCACCCTTACTACGGCTGTGGATGGCAAAAAACACTCATAGTTTACTGAAGTGGCTCTTAGAGTTAGCTAGATACTGCCTCTCTATATCATCTTATGTCATTTCGTTCGTTGATTCAGTCATCACGGGAACATTTGAATCGACAAATGACCAACTCCCAACATCAGTGGCTTCATAGCTCAGTTGGATAGAGCGTCGGACCGGCATCGCTAGGTCACGAGTTCAAACCCCGTTGAAGTCCTGAATTTTTCAGGCTTCTCTGCGTAATTGCTAAAATTGCCTTCATGACTGCGCGGATCATAGCTTCACTTGATTTCATATCTGCAGTTCAATATATGATTTATTTCTGATATCACTTCATAGTTAAGTCCGTTGTGACGAAATCCACTGAAGACAGTCTTGGATTCTAGATTCCACGCTGTGGATTCCGGACTCCATGTTCATTGTTCCTTGTTCCTTATTCCTTGATTCCGAATTCCCGACGTGGCCACATTTTGGATTTTATGGGGATTCCTTTATTCCTAGGACCGAATTCCGGCTTCTGTAGCCCAGGATTCCAGATTCTACATTTTAAAAAAAACTTTTTGTGGACTCTGGAATCCGGATTACCTTACATGGAGCGAAATTTCAACCCAATTGTGACAATATTCCTGTGACCTTTCGACGGTTTTTAAATGTGGCTAAATGCAATTTAGGCAAAGTTAAACTTAAGGCATGCATTCCAGCATGCTTTGATACTGTGGGGGCGCCCCACAGCTTGCAGGGCCACGTGGCATCTGTACGTTTTGTCGCGCGCACTAAGTCGCTTCACTACAATGTGACTGGTGCCAGGTGGTGGACCGTGGTTGGGTTACCATGGTTACCTCCTGGTCATGTCCGGTGGCGCGCCGGCATGACCACCTTTAGGCACCTTATTCCACACTCATCTGTGCCGATGAGATTAAAGATTGGAGATGGTAACAACCCATGCTTAAGTCAATTTGTTCCGTTTTCACCATAATAGAGTTAAGATAATTTTTTCGAAATGCTCAAAATGGTTATCCCCTCTGCAAAAGATGTCCTTTGAAATACTGTATCTCACATTTTGCCTTGATTTTGCGTTCAGTACATTCTTTTATTCAAAGCGAGTCGAAAGCAAAGTGTTTTGTGGTGGTAAAAAATTATTAGTTCACCCTTCGTGTAAATGAAAACTAATTTTTTATAACAGGCTTCTCAATCAGGCACGCTATGAAAAGTGGACGAAAGGAAACTAAATGACTTACGAATGTCACGGCGCGCACTTAATCATGTTTTAATTCTTTTTTCATTACTTTTATTTCTCACAGGAAATATAATTTTTTCTGGCTTTATATATCTCCATGACGTACAAGAATGTTGGTACAGTTTAACCTCCGCGTGAATGAGAATCGCAAGATACGCAGCCCCTTGCGTGTCCCCGCTTGTTACTGGGCTAACCTCGCGTTTCGCCGCTTCCTCGCTGAAGATATTTCGCGTGATTCGCAGGCGCTGGGGAATCCCAAAATCTAGAGCTTTCTCGCAGGCTATAAAATGTAGGTTATGCTTCGTGCTGTACAAAGTCAACTTGTAAAAAATATTTGTATTTTCAATTCCTCGAAGAATGCTATTTTAGATAGTGGATTTAATCGCTAGATCGTGTGAAAATATTTTTTTGCAGGAATTTAATATAAACATCAAATATTCAATCGTAAATATAGGAAATATATAATTCAGGGAAAAAGATTGTATATTTTTTGTATTAGATAGACTTTACTGCTTTTCAAATTAATTCATTCCTCGCAGCCATTAGAAGAAAGGAAAACGAGTGGGGACGTTGATAATTCGGTAAAATGGAAGCTTGTATTTTTTGCAAAGGGACCACAACTTCGAGATAAGAGGGACTTTGAGATCTACGACGCGGTCGTGAACGATAACGTCACAAAACAATAATATTATTGGTCAACTTGCAACGCAACATTGTTGCGCGACAAGTTGCACGAAAAATGTTGCCCATATTACTAGGCCTAAACCCATACAAATTTAGAATGTCTCGAGAAATAGTCGAGGGTTGTAGTTTTTCAATTGCTTCATATTGCTGGCAAGAAGTGAGTGTAAGTTAGAGTAGCTTCGGTTTTCGCTGTCGTCAGACAATAACAAGAAAGCGTTTTAAATGAATTTGTATCGCGCACTTAACTTATCAAAGTATTTAAATAATAGTAGTACAATTTATATAAATGGCGAATCGTGGAGTAAAGTACCAGGGAGGAGTAGGTGTGGTTTTGGTTGTCGTCATACAATAATAGGAAAGCTTTTTAACTCTGTGAATTTGTATCGCTGACTTATGAAGTATTTAAATTACTGTAGTACTATTTATATAAATGGTGAATCGTGGAGTAAAGTACAAGGGAGGGGTAGGTGAATTTGAGTAGCTCCCGTTTTGGTTGTCGTCATACAATATTAAGAAAGCTTTTTAAATCTATGAATTTGTATTGCCGACCTTTTAAAGATTTTAAATAATAGTAGGACCATTTATTTGAATGGTGGTTCCAGGGGTAAAGTACTGGGAAGGAGTGGGTGCGAACTGGGGTAGCTTCGGTTTTGGTCGTCGTCATACAATAATGAAGGAGTTGTATAAATTCTCATGGATTAGTAATGCAGAGTTAACTTACGAAAATATTTAAATAAATGAGGGAACATTTTATTCTTGTGAGCTTTTTGAATTATTATTATGTGAAACGCGGGCTGAGAGACATCCAGTGCTGAATGTATTAGGGAATGCATTAAGTCCGAAAAAGGATTATTTTCCGTGACAACGCTGCTGTCCTAGTTGTTCGAAGGGTGGAAAGCACTATCCCCTGGATAAAGTCACTATCCGCTGGATAACTCAATTGGTTTTGCTATTGTTTATCGGCTCGATAGTGATTTACCCGGTGGATAGCGTTATGGCACCTTTTGAACACGGAGGCCTGTTCGAGAAAATTTGCTTTTGGTCACCGTACATCTTTGATATACTGGACAGCTATGTTGTGGTGAATTGACATCTGCCTAAACAAGGTATCCGCGGACCGGTATCACGTGACCATATCGCAGTCTCAAGTTAGAGCTCATCGAGGTCAGTTAACGATTTTAAGTTGACCGCTGACCGTGAGGTACTGGGTTTCGATCTGACAACAGGCTCGAGCCCTGTTAACTTTTTGTAAGAATTTATATCCCGGGAGCTCCGCTTTTAGGTTTGGCTAAATCTATATATCAATTGGCGTTCTTATTATTATATTTACACTTTGAAAGCAAGCTATTTCATTGTAGTGAAGACGCTAATCATATATTACTGAATAATTCCCTATGGATAGATGCAGCATCCTCCATTTCGAAAAACTGTCGCATCGTGCGGAGGACCTGGTGAGGGGACGGCGAGAAGAAGTCCAACCCGTTCTGGCCCTTGAATTCGCGATTATCCTGAATTGTTCACTATTATTATGAGTTTAGAAGACTGAAAGCTTTACATGGATTATGGAAATGGTCATATTTGTTTGAAAAGACAATCCAATTGTACGGACAAAGGACTCGTACCTGGGAATGTTGATCAACCCGTCACCTAACCACTCGACCACCTCACCGCTAGCTGCTCAGGGACAATATTTTAAACTATTTGATAATGCTGTATTATCACTCGCCAACAAACAAAATTAAACACTACAAAAGGTCGGTTGAAAATCAAAGCTTAGGCCTAAATTATTGGTCTAACTTAGGCCTGATTACTCTTCACCAGCAATATTCTATGGTAGACTTAAAATGTTTTTTTTTTTTAGAAAGGCGGTGTCTTGATCTTCAGTGGTAAAGCGGAAAGAAGCGGTTCCTGCAGAGTAGAATTCAACCCACGGATATGATTTTTAGTGAATTCAAAGCAAATTGACAATTCAGGATAATCGCGAATTCAGGGGCGAGAACGACTTGAGAATGCTGGAAGTAGATTGGCGGGAAGAGGTCTGGCACGAACGAAGCGCACGACCTTTGAGCATGCGCAATCGTTCTGAATTCACCCCAACTTCCTTAAGCCCCATTTCGTTGTTTAGATGGAGAGTTGACCAGCTTCCTTTTCATGCACGTAATGAAATGCCAAATTAAGAATTCGTCAGTCATAAGTATCAGAAACGCCAGGGGTGACATCATCACCCATGTGAGAGGATTATATATTCCAACTGGGGTTCGGGGTATAAAGTGATTTTCTCAGCTCAGAACAAAAAATCGGAGTTGAGGAAGAAACTTAAAAGTCCGAGCAAAGAAGCCAGGAAGAAACACAGACTTGAACAGGACTCGATCATAGAGCGGTTTTCAAATGAGTGTCGTAAAACCAAAACCAAAGCAATTACTTTGGCCAATCCAAAAGAACGGAGACAATCTGGTAAACCAATCAAACTCGAAGTAATTACACGCCGTCGATACAAAGCGCGGGAAAATGTGCACGCGCGAGCCACGATTGGCTTTGGTTTCACTTCTGATTGGTTGAAAAAATGGCGCAAGAACTTTGAACCAATCAAAGAGTGAAGCAATCATAAACCAAAGCAATTCGCTAATTACTTTCGACACTCAATTGAAAACCGCTCTAAGGCCTTTTGATTGTTATTGCTCTTTCATCGAGCTACCGAGTTCCATCAAGCACATCTCAGAAATACATGACGGGGAAAGACATAATAGTTCATTGATAATTGACGGGAACTACACTTTCCCAAATACAATCTCCTCAACTCCTTTTCTTCTAAAAAAAATTTCGGGAGATCTTTGTCTTTTTTTGTTTCGATCCTCGTCTATTATATATGTAGCTGAAATTTTCACGCATGAGTTTTTCCACTTATTAAGTCACATGTTTAATATGTTTTGCATGAAAAAAGACGTTGAACGTTTTAAACCAAACACAGTTACGTCCGCTGTGAAAGTAAGAAGAAGCAGTGTAAAGAGATCAATTTAACTCAAATAAAAGGCACTGGTTTCATTCTTAGGAATCCGCCTGAAGATTTCTCAGAAGACAAGAAACGAAGGTAACTTCGCCCAGTATTCTTTTACATATGTTAGTTCACCTGATATTTACGTTTGTTTCCATAGCAAAGAATTCTAGTCACATTTGCAATTTAGTATCTCCTATGAACAAGGACAAGGATTGAGTGTATTAGAGAGTAGTTCTTGGTTACCTAGAATTATTTTAGCTTGTAAAACCTTTCAAATTCATGCACTACAGCAAACGAACTCATTTCTTAGTCATTTATGTTGTTTGCATTTTAAATAAGTTTACGCATCGATTGGCGAATTAATATCTTTTCTATGATTGGCAATCTTAGAAAAGATTTTTTGACCTCTCAAATGATTCAAATCATTATTATTCTGTGGCAATCAAAGCGCATATTTGGACTTGATTTCAAGCGGATACTACATAATGTAACTCTGAAGTTTTTCAAATGTAAAAACATGTGGGTCTCAGAAAGCGGATAATGTATCATACGCTGAGCATCATGTCCCAGGTTTTTAAATCAAACTTGAAAATAGGCCCACAGAGCGTGCACGTGTTGCTTTAAAAAAGGCCACAATTTTACAACAATATGTCTTGCTATATTTCCCAAACATATAGCGTTACAAGTATCGAAAAAGAGCTTCGTTGCTGCTGGGTTGTCATATTTCTGCGCTAAACACATTAAACGGTTAGAAACTGTCAAATTGTTATTTGCTTTTAAGCTACAAAAAACGACAGTATTCAAGAACATGTTGACCAGACAAACTGCAAGTGACAACTTTCGGAATCGCGTTAACTTTATTTGACTGATAGATAGAACGATAGTTTTCGTATCAGAATAAATAATCATTGCTTTAAGGACGGTGCCTACTATTGTTGTTGCGCATACGTTATGCGCATCTCGAGATACTCAGGTTTGCTATGGGTGCTTTGTATTTTAAAGTTTTTTACAAGTATTATTCATCAATTATCTTTGAAAGATGTGTGGTTACCCCCAATTTTCTCTTTGGATTTCAATAACTCTTGTTAAGATCTACAATTCCTGCATAATCATAGACTGGAGCAAAAATTGCTTTGAATTAGTTTGCACCGTCTTTAAATCATCTTCTTGATCGGAGCTTGTCCCATTCACTAGCTTTCCGTTAAATTCCGCTCAAGCACTGCTTCATATCGCTGAAGGTAGCCATGGCGACACATCACGTGATGTTGTCCTACCAATGGAACGTCCAAAACTTGGTGGAAAAAGTTTACGGAGGATTACGTCGCCTCGGCATCAACGCTTGGATGGATGTACACGACGGTATTTCAGGAAACATAAATGACAGGTGGGTTGAGATAGCAGAAAGACACAAACAGTTTTCACCTAATTAAACTATTGGCAAAAAAAAAGAAAATAACATTGCAGATACTAGTTTTCAGGGATTCGTCGTCCGTTCATTCATCTACCCAATTCTATTGCTAGAACTCCTATCGTTATCGTAATCCTATCGTTATCTGGTATCATTACCTACAGGGCTTTGGTCATCGACTTTCGCTTCAGCTCACTTGACATTCCCGCTTTGCTCAAGTAAATCCAGCTCTCGTCTCATTCGTAATCAAGGTCTAACCCTTGTTTTGTTTGTTTTAAGCATGGCTCGTGGAGTGGATAACGCTGCCGTCATTTGCTGCTTTATGACAAGTGATTATACGGTGAGCGATCGTAATTTTTTAGGCCACTTTAACCTTCCAAACAAAATGCGTTTCTTTTGTCCATGAGGAAATTAATACATAGTAAAACCCCAGCAGTACTGTCGATAGGGTAAAGTGATGTATTAACCGAGCCGATTAAATACTTAAGGTGTTGCGTCTAAAAAACCACGCCTATTTGCAACCTCTGTGACGAAGCGTTAACTAGTGATTATTTTGTGATCTCGGAAAAAAAGGGTGATGTAGCAGCTCTCGTAACGTAATTGGCTACCCTAGCCGAAAACAAAAAACGAAACAATTGAAATAATGACTTGAACTTAAAAACTATAGAAGCTACTCACAATATCAAACAATAGCTGGTTACGAGAGCTGCTACACTAGACTGTTCCCTGTTTTTCAGAGAATAATGTAGATATACAACGCAACATTTACTGGATTGCTCCGTTTGCTTTCAGGGTTCCAGGAATTGCAAAAAGGAACTGAACTACGCAGACGCCCAGTCAAAATCCATTGTGCCCGTTATGTGTGAAAAGGGCTTTAAAGCACAAGGATGGCTGGGTATCATCACTGCTGGTCTGTTATGGATCGACTTTAGGTAGAAAAGCAACTCCTTACTCTAGCTGAAGGGACGCGTTTGCATCAGCCAGCGACGTAAGGCAATCACCGGTTGCCAACCATTGATTACCGACGATGATCCTCGCATAAAAGTCTTTAAGGATGGCATATTTTCGAAAATTCCTTTTACGTTTCGGAAAAGTAACACAGGCTGTTTAATAAGCCAATATAAAATACAATAATATTCTGTTGTCCATCCAAAACTTTGCGTAAGCGTTGTTTTATTTTCTCTTGGGACTTAAAATGGTCCCAAGAGAAACTGGAAACAATGCTTATGCAAAATCTTAGGGGGACAAACATAGCGTATTATGATATTTTTGATATTGGGTAATTCTTCATTTGGTGAAAACGTGCGAGAATTTGCAATCATCTTTCATTAAAAATGATTCGCCAAAGCAGCAGGTTCTTCGCCATTCCGAAAGTTGTTACGTCAGCTTGTCAGTCTTTCATCAATCGATCAAGATTTTACGATCCGCATTCTTCTTAATCAAATGAGTGGGCAAAATGGTGAAAAAATAAACTTCGCTCATAGGTATCATTACTTTGGTATCACGTCATCTTTATTGTGGCAATATAATGCAAAAATTGCAGTAACTGGCCATCTGCTGTAATCGAAGAACCTTCGAGGACTTATACATCTTGTACAAGATGGGTACTGAAGTAGGACGACTGGCAGTAGTTTCAGTCCCCGTTCACACGTTTCTGAATATTTTCGACACTTTTCCCTCCGTTCTGTTTTAGCCCGCTAGCAAGCTCTCAAAAGCGAGGCGGCCTCGCCTCGCTTTGGAGAGCTTACTCGCAGGTTACCTCCGTCAGTTTTGCCTCCCGGGATACACAATGCGTAATGCGTGAGGACGGGGCCTTAATTCGCCTTCTGCTGCCGGATGAAATATAAGCTCCGGCCGTGTGTGTTAAGAAGAGTTTGTCATCGAGTTGTTCTGCTAAGATTCTGTTATGATCTTTCAATAGAGAGGGGACTGTGTTTGACAATTCTCTTACATCCCTTGCGAAGGAAATTGTTAACGCTCTGGATTCGGATGTGCCGGAGACTGCGATAAAACTGAGCAAATCGGAAATGCCAAAAGAAGCTGCCGCTGCATCAGTTCCGAAGGTGGACATCCAAAAGAAACCTGGAAGAGCGTTCTTACACAAACTGACAGGCAAATTTCTGGCAGAGTCAGGTAAAGTAGAGTTTAAAGAGCACGGAGGACTTAATACAGAATCTTTAAGGAAATCTCTCACCAAGCAATATTCAGTTAATCAATACTGTAACCTCTTTAAAACTTCTATCTTCATTAGATCTCATTGGGCTGGTTTGATGCCATTGCCATATGAAGCAGAACGCAATGGCTAGAAAAGAGCGTTGAAGACAACTTAGTTTTGTTCAACCTCGTTCCCAGTGCGTTTCATCTCCCCACATCAGAGGGAAAGACCCTGGGAACAAGGTTAAGTAGTGTGTTCGGTTTCTGAGGAAACAGTGACACTCATATCGGGGAGATATCTGTTTACAAACATTGCTCTTGTTATTCAAATTTGCCAACCACAGGAACAAAAGACGTTTTGTTTCGACAGCCAATGGGGCTCTGGTTGGCACATTAATGACAATGGGTGACATCAACGATATCGTCCCTATAACAAAAAGCTCCTGGGAGCACCAACTGAGACGTTGCGAGAGATGCATAACTAAGCTAAAACAAGTCCTCACTCTACACCATTTATATATTTGTTAAACGGAACAGCGAATTGGCTCCTCCGTTTTACAATCAGTACATGGCCGGTTTAATCCTCTGGTATTCAGTGCACCAAGAATCGTCACAGCGGAACATTTGAAATATACCGTGTCGGTCGTGTTTAACAAGATTATTTGTTTTGCTAAAACTCTTTTCCCTTTTTCCCATGATTTGCAGGCCAAGTGAAGTTTCACCCTGCGAGTGGCAGCCGCAGTACTTTGGTCCTGAGAGACATAGCTGAAGACACGAGTTACTGGGTTGAAGAAGGACAACCTAAGAGTGAGATCCACTTCTTCAAAAATTATGCGACCAACGGATATTTAGGTAAGAGAAGGTTTCTTGGGTTAAGAATCGTAGTTGTTAAGCTACCACTCGCAATATATTTTCAATTCGTGGAGGCGCAAAGCGCAATGCGCAATGAACGAGTAAAACCAGTTTGTATGGGGCCAAAGTTACTCCACAGATCCATCGTTTGATAGTTTTTCCAAAATGTGGGGTCGAGTTTGAAGTAAAAGCGAGAAACTCGCTCCTATATTAACTTTCGGCAGTGCATTTTAAGACCAAAGTTGCTCCAAGAAAAATGTTTTTGATTTTTAAGAATAAAGAAAAATCCGTACCTTCTCGCGTAAAAAATACTAGGGTAACTCCTGGGGCGCGTTCGATTGACCGTATTCCGGAATAGGAATACGTCGAATAGAAGTTAGAAATCCTTCGCTTTTACGGAGATTCACATTAAAATTGTCAAACTTCCACTTAAATGCTATTTTAAAAATATCTTTATTATCCTTGTTGCTTCAAAACGCCAAACATACACTTTTAAATCATCACTCCACGTATTCTTATTCCGGAATAGGGTCAATCGAACGCACCCTTAATTATAATCAACTCCGTCATGTTGGTTAGAATACTCGTCCACTTTATTTGCATGTGATTAGCTTCTATTGATGCCTCGTTGTTTAAAGGATGCCGCCACGAGAATTCTCGGTTTTCACATGACGTCACGACCGCCATGTTGGTGCCCTAAACAAAGAAAAGGCGGCCATGTTGGTGCCCCGACCAAATCCTCCGGGAATTTAACTCTATTATTATGCAAACGCTTCCTTTTGTTTTCGTTGAAAAACATGGCTGTTGATCAAGTGAGTGAAAACCAGCAATACAATAGTGGCCGGGTATTCTAGAATCGCTTCAATTCGCATAACATATCGTTGGCATTCACGAGTTCAACTGTAGTTCACCTTTGATTCCGAGAGAGCTGGCCTTTTTGAAACTTTAAGTGTCTACTTGTACTTTTTCAACAACACCGTGAGTTTGCCAGAAAGGCATGGTCAACTTTTACCGGACTCGATTTGGCCTGTGGATTCTTCGTCCCCGGATACAAACAGTGAATTGCTAACTGTAAAGTTGTGTTAACTTCTAAGAATCTCACCCTCGTGCTTTCCATGTCGCATTTAACAGGTTACGACCCCAACGGTGATTATATCTATACCAAGGCTCAGCATTATGGCGCGGAGGAATGGATCCTAAAAGCCGATGACCAGTCTACTGACGGTCGCCGTGCGGTGGTGTTGTTTGCGAACTTTGGAAAGAAATACCTCGCAATACGGAATGGCAAGCTTACCGGGGTCTCGAAATACTCGCAAGACTGTATATGGATTTTAGATTAGAACTTTGCGCTAAAATGGGGGACGCAACAAACGTTTTAGACCAGAGTAGGACTTGGGAAAGCATGAAATGGAGGGAGTCAATAGGCCATTTCCGAGTTCATGTCTGCCTCCTCTTCAAAGCGAGTCTGAGTGCGAAGTTTTTCTTATGAAAATTAGTTTTCATTCATATGTAACGTAGAACTAATTACCATCACAAAAACTTTGCACTTAGACTCGCTTTGAAGAGGAGGCGGATATGAACTCGGAAATGGCCTATTAAAATACAATAGCAGGAGCCCATGACCAGGGGGCCCGTTTCTCGAAAGTCCCGAAAACGTCTCGGGCCCGAAAAGCTATTTGTGAAACCACCAACCGCTTGCTTTGGAAAGCCGATCTTTTAACATGTTTTCAAGGTAACAAAAAGAAAAATAACTGTGAGATTTGACGACTTGAATCCTCTCCGTTCTTGAGACACAAAGGGAATTGCGACACCCGAAAATGGCCCGTCAAGTTTCGGGACTTTCGAGAAACGGACCTACAACTCCAACACTAAGGAGCTTACGCAAGGACGACCACAACGGCGACGATAACACCACGAAACAAAAAGCTCTAATGACAAAAAACACAGGGCGTTTTCCATTTACAAAAAAATT
Source organism: Montipora efflorescens (assembly GCA_014634505.1). Lineage (NCBI taxonomy): Eukaryota > Metazoa > Cnidaria > Anthozoa > Scleractinia > Acroporidae > Montipora > Montipora efflorescens. The sequence continues at coordinate 458,177 of BLFP01001861.1, forward strand.
CCGGAAATTTCGGTGGAAATTTCCATCGGGTGAAAAACGTGTTCCATTTAACTCAGGTCCATTCGCCGCCCAGTGATTGCAATTTCACGCGCCAAAATTTTAAAAATGTGGCCGTGAATAGCCTGGAAGTGGTAAGACCTTTCAAAAGTTGTAAATGGAACACACATTTCCATCGGAAAGTTTCCAACGGGAAAACAGGACTACCTCTTCAGAAGTTTCGTTTATTCCGGAACTTTTCCAGTGGAACGAACCAAAAAAATGCGGTCTATTTACATCCTATCCGGAATTTCCGGAATTTCTTGGTAAATGGAAAACACCCACAAACTCTGCACGTCCTGCACGTGCGTTTTTCATTTTGGTACATTTGTTTGCTGTTCTCGTCCTGACAACGACGCGCATTGACCAAATTTCAGGTTGTGTAGCGGACGTGGGAACATGACGAAACATTTGAAACTTTCTTCCCAAACAACCCCACAATTCATGCCAATTTTATTCCTGCAATGTTGATACACACTTTCCATTCCGAAACGACTTGGGGTTATAACGGGAAATAATGTAATCGTTGGCGTCGTCGTAGTCCTTGCCAAAGCTCCCTTACTTGTTCTATGTAACGGCATTTTCACAGATCAAGCTCTTTTTAGACGAGTTTATAAATAAGATTTGGTTTGCACGATTGACCGTTTCCAAGCCTATGGGTAATAATTTCTCATGCAAGACTTGTGATTAATTAGCTTGATATGTCTGGTTTCGCGGGAAAATCAATCTAAAAATAACTCGGTATGTTAAAACACCGTTCCTCAAACACAACGAAGTTTTACGCTCCTTAGTCACGGGCTTCTAACAAAGGGTAATCTGAGGTCTAACAACAACATAGCGCGTTTCGTTTTCAAATTATTATTATTGACAAGAAAGGGTAACGGAACTGAAGAAAACACATCCACAATACCATGGACCTCTTCCAATGTTATTTTTTCAATTTAACTTTAAGTGCCTTATCTCAATGAGCGGCTGTTTTAAGGAAGACAACTGATTGGTTAGTTGTAATTACGTCACTAACATTAAAAATTGTCGTCTTTAGGAAAGAGAAGAGCATGGACTTAGATTTCTATCCCGGAGTTGAGCTAAGCGTAAAATGAATTGAAAACTATTATGGGGCAGCGGAATGTGTTCTCTGAGATCATCCTCTCTTTTTAACGAGTATTTTTCTTTTACTGAAAACTAACTTTTCTCAAGCAGAAGACAAAATAGACGGAAAAAAGGTTGATAAGATTTTTACTGTAAGTTATAATAATCATCACCCAAGGTACAAAAACAACATTAAACCAACCATATGATTCAAGGAATACTGCTGTCATCAGGAAGACGATTATTACCTGAAGCTGCGAGATACAACAAATGACAAACTCTAAGGGGTAGGGGTGGACGATTCGATCTCAGAGCGGTAAATTAACGGGAACATTTTCTGAACTCAAACCATTGTACGGAATGTTGCGGCATATCCGGTACCTTTTCAGGCTTTTGGATTGCTCAAAGCCTTACAGTTGAAATCTTCCAATTGAAAACACACAGAACAATAAAGAAATAGGACGAAAACGATTTCACGTTTCATTTCCCTATGGCACGCTAATCGCTTCGGTACTCTCGAGGTTTGATGTTGTCCTTTAGCAGCATATTTTAGATGAATAACAAATGAATAAAAACTGTTCGAGTGACTAGAGAGGCCTTTAGCTGCTTTCGAAAACACTAAATCCTAACTTTCGCTAAACCGATCTACAGCATCATCCCGATGATACCGTAGATCGGCGTAGATGCGGTAGGTCATCATATTCAGCTGATGATGTCGTAGATTGGCGAAACATGGCTAGAATTAATTTTTCACTGCAACTCATGGCTTCATTATTCAGTATTATTCTCAAGGTTGTACATGGAGGAGGTGTTAAACATCGATAACCAGGGAACACAAGCGAAGGTAACAAGGAACAAGGTTTTGGGTGCCCTCACAATTGAGTGGCGTAGATCCCTGTTTTTTTTTTCCAGAATAATTGTATTTTAAAAATCTTACAAAACAGAAGGTCAGTTAGGAAAAGGTGAGGTTGACTTCACCAAGCTAGTGACGAACTTTCGAAAAAGCACTTGGAAATTACAGGAGCCGTATTGACTAAGGGTAATCAGTGTCATCTGACCAACAAATAAAACAATGAACCATTGAGATCGAAGCCGAGTTGCGCAAACCAAGGGAGAGGAAGAGAGAGAGCCTGGATTCGAGGTTGGTTCGCAGGCTACGCAAACTAAAGAAGTCTGTTCGCTGTTGTTTCCATATGAGCTACGCATGTCCAAATTTGTACTCGGATTTCAATAATCGTCACGATCAAAGTGTCCCCTCACTCTCTTCTCCTCAAATTCAATGTTACTCGTTTCTTGGAATACAGACAACGTAACAAGTGTCCCCCAAATTCCCAAATGTTGCTTCTCAAGTAAGGATAAACAGTCGTATTTACCCTAAGCTAAAAATAACACTAATCTTTACCCTTAACCTTTTTAAAAATAGGTTGCAAAGGCTTAAGCCCGTTTTAAAAGTCGCATTTTACACGTGCCGAATGTAATGCAAATGAACGAAAACAATAGATTTTTACATTTGCATTAGATTCGGCACATGTAAAGTTCGACGTTTGAGTCAAAGGGACGCTTCCGGTTGGATGTCAAAATTTGGCGGGCATCTAATAAGGTAGACACAAGTGCCGTCACATTATGATGTCACAAAGTAAACGCCCTTAAGTTGCTTGTCATTGGCTTAGAAACGAGAAATGTAGTCCAATATCCTCCTTCTGACAGTCACGTTTGTTGTGGATCGTAGTCTTTTGATGATTAATTTCACAATATTTGCGACATTAAATTTACGATAGACACGTCAACCACTGTGTTAAAGAGCTACGGGTACTTGTTTTATCTTGACATGCATCCAGGAAGTCGGTCGCAGACTTGCACCCAAGCAAGCAATTCTTCGGCTCTCTGTTGCTTGTGTCGGAATTGACTCGTCAAAAGTTGAAAATGGTTTCATCTGGAACTCGGTTGAGTTGACATTAAATATGTACGTATGGTACTCTTTGCTTTCTCGTGACGTTACAGTGAGTACGTTTTTTACTTTAACAAGGACAAAGTAGCAAAGGCAGAGAACCAAGTATCTCAAGGCTTACGAGAATAGAACTCTATTGCTGTGTGAACGTTACAGCGGTGTGGGAACCTCATAGGCAAGACCAAGTGGACTAGATTAGTCTAAGATTGAAGCAGTTCAACGTCGAGCAGTTCGATTTATAAAGCGGAACTATGACCTATATTCAAGTGTCACTCGGATGCAGAAATCATTGTCACTAGATCCTTTGAAAGCAAGGCGAAAAAGACATCGTCTACAGACATTTTAGCAATGAAGAACAACATTGCGTTGCCCCTTCCTAAATATTTTCAACATTCAGTACGATCTACTAGAAGGTTTTCAGTTAATTCATTTATTCAACCTAGGGCTCGTTGTGATATAGCTTTTTCCTAAGAACAATAAGAGACTGGAATTCTTTATACCAGTCGTAGTTAAGTAGTTAGATCACTAAGTTATCCTGCTTTCTGTGAAAGTTTAAAGCGTCTGAATTAATACCTTGACCAAACTCGAACTGAGTTTTATCATTTAGGTTTTTAAATCCGTTTTACTTTTTTGTGTACACTAGTATTAGTATGTTAACTGTTTATCTATATATTTACATCTGACATTTAATTTAATTTATTTATTTTATTTATTTTCTGTATATTAGTATTTTAAATATTTACGTGCATTTTTTTAAATCTAATTTTTAATCTAAGTTTTGTCTCTTCTGGATACGAAAGTGTTGAAGATTAATAAAGAAGAAGTAGAAGTTGTCTTTTGTTTCTGTTAAGGACGGCGTGTATTTTTGCGCGGCTTATGAATATGCGGGAAAAGTAGATCTTAACAGGTTTTATTGAAATCCAAAATGAAAATTGGGGGTAACAACGCTTTAAAATAAAAAGCAGTGTATGGCGTCCTTTTCCAAATTGAAGCGTGATTATCTCTTATCTCTTTTTGAATACCAATAGCACTTGCTAAGTTCTGCTTTATACGCATAGTTTAAAACCGCGCAAAATAGTGTATTAGTAAGCACCACCCATAGCTAGGAAACCAGAGTATCTCGTGATGTGCAGAACGTATGCGCAATAACAATAGTAGGACCGTTCTTAAAAACATTACTGAAACTAAACAAATGGCCGCTAATTACGTGACTTAAAACGAAGAATACCCGTACAGGTTGATTTGGGGTTATTACCGTTTGTTAGATTACATTCCAAAGCTCTGCACGTATTACAGTCACACACTAAATACCTAGCGATCTTAGTACCGGGTTGGTTTGGATTACACGGAGCTACATCGGTGCCTGCTGCTCTTGCGAGGTTCGGAGGTGGTCTGCAAAGGATGGAACAAAGAAAAAACTGTTGGGCGAAAAAAAACACATTATAACAATTAGCTTTATGAATTAATTGTGACCATCGTTGACTTTCACCCAAATTGGACGAACAGCGGAGCGGGAGGTTGGGAGAGGGGAATCAACGAGATTCCGTCGTTACGTTCGAGCGACCCATATTTTTTAATTGTGAAAACAAAAGATACCAGAAGGTAATAACTCAGTAAAAAATCAAAATATAAACATTAGTTTTGCCCATACAAATTTCCATTTTCAACTTCAACCTCAGAATAAACGTGATACTGCTCCACAGTAGAGGGTTTCGGTGAAGCGGGGGGAAAATTAAAAATGAGGAAAATATATTACCCCTTTTACTCTCAAGATCTAAAAGTTTATTCTCCAAACTATTACCATAGACTTCGTTGCTAGATGGTCATGAGAATTTGGTTTTGTATCAAGGTAATATTCCCGGTCTGATAATAATCTTCATTCTCAATATCTGTCTCCTTGACAGTACATTGAAATTATTAAGAGAATTTACATTCTGATCACGCCTCGGAGTCAAAGGGTTAACATTGACTCCGGCGCTACTCGTTTCAGCCCCATGCCATTCGACTCTTTCTGTAGCTTGAAACTGCCATTTTTGTAAAGGATTGCTTCTGAATTGTTGGTTTTCACCAGCGACGGAGTCGGAGTCGTAATCAGAAGCGCAGAGCGATACGATCTAGTGAAAATCAAACTATCGGAGTCGGAAGCAGAATACCGATTCCAGTTATGACTCCGTCGCTTACGATCCAGTGAAAACTCGGAAGCAGAAGCGGAAGAATAAACCAATGAAAATACTCGATTCCAAGCATTGTGATTGGTTGGTTCTTCCGCTTCTTCTTCCAACTCCGACAATTAAGTTTTCACTGGATCAGAAGCGACGGACTCGGAAGAAAATGCGAATGTTCTGATTCTTCCGACTCCGATTCCGTCGACATTACGACTCCGATCTTTGATTTTCACTGTGTCATAAGCGCTCTTACGAATCCGACTCCGTCGCTAGTGAAAACCAGCCTTTAATATTCACTCCGACAGACCAACTCACGGTAAACGCATTCCGACGGAAAACAGAGAGAAAAGGGGACGGCCTAAGGAAAAATATAAAACCTACATAAACAACTTACGTAGGTCTAAACAGACCGATTCTATACGTTATCCCGACTTGTCTCACACTTTTGAAAGAAATATATCTGGAAGACCGAAAAAGGGTAGAATGCAAAGACCCCTCTACATAAGGTTTGCACCTTCCGCAATCGTCGACATTTTTTCCCTTTTAAAAATACGTACCCCACTCTTCCTATGAATGACACACAAAAGCAAGAGCATAAAATCATGAGAAAAACCACTCATAATGAAATTATTTATATAAGGTTAAATGCAATTTAACTTAGTTAACGACCAGGAGCAAGTTGCACAGTATTCTGGCATGGCGTGGCGTTAAGGTTTATCAGTATTTTGGGGGTGTGCCTGAAGCGTTTTTTAGCGTGTGCGTGTGTTACTTGCATGTGGGGCTTTTCCGTGTCGTCTTCTGGCAGTTCTAGCGGCCAGCGGTTTTTTGCATATTATGCGTGCGCCTTCCCATGTACTCGTGGTTTTTGCTGAGCTCATTCGGTGTGTTTGCGCTCGGGTGCTTTCAAGTATTTCCCCGCCCTCCTCTCCCTACTCACGGGAGTCAGGGCCCCTCCTTTATAGTCTTTCCATTGAACTCACTGTTCAGTGTGACGGGTGCTTGATTTGGGGTCTGCTGTGGCGGGCGGGGCTCGTGGCTCGGGTAGGGCAGGCTTATACACCTTATTCCAAAATGGCCGCCATTTAGATATTCTTTTGTTTTTATAGAAATTAGACCTTGATGACTCGTTCAAGGCAAAATATTCTTTTGAATTTTCAGCTCAAGAACGAGGCATCAAGGGCTAATTTGAATAAAAACAAAAGAATATTTAAATGACGGCCATTTTGGATTAAGGTCTATGGGGTGTTCCACCGACCTGTCCCCAGATCCTTGAGCACCTAACCTCCATTTGCGACACAGGCGTTAATATGAATATAACGGTGGAAAGTAATCTCTCTGTTGACTCGCTTATATGTACAGTACGCGACCTTGGGGTAAGCATTTTTCTAAGACTGACATTAACCATGAGAATTCATATTAATTTTTAATTGAATTGTTTCGAAATAGTCAAAACCAGAGGTTACAAAATAAAGAGGACTTTTCGAATACACGTACAAAGGCCTACGGTTTTTTAAACCAGTCGTGATGCATTTGAAATTTATTTTGACGCCCAAAGAAAATGAAAGAAAGTGTTTTGACGCTAAATTTCGATCAAACAACAGATCATAATGTCATTGGTTTGAATGAGGGTTCCGGAGCCTCGTAATTTATTTGAAAAATAGATACTTTAAAACCATTTAATTGTCATTTTCAAAGCGTTTATAAAAAGAAAAGCTCGAAATAGATGCTTGAAAATAATTTTGATTGCCATTTTTGTGTTTCTTGCAGTGCATAAGACAATTCAAATCTAATTCACATAAGAGCCGGTTCCGGCGGCTTTTTACTTCTGTCCGGTTTCTTCGTTGACAAGCATTGCAACAAGGAAACAGACAGTGCCTATAGTTTTACTAAAATATCACTTGATCTTTTTCCATCGTTTTTAATTATGAAGTGTATTTACTTTTACGTATTGATTTACTATATTTATGATTTGTACAGATGTCATAAAGCCCTGGGCAATTGAATATTGCTGATGTTCATATAAGCACTGCTCTTCGGCGATGTTGAAAATCTTCCTCCATTTGCATCCAAAACCATGGAAACTTTAATTCACTCTTGTAACAGGAAAAAAATTACGATGTGCTGTATTTTAGTGAGGCGACAGATTAGTTTCTCTTTGTTCAAAATGAAAAAAAAAAGTTGTCGAGTATTTCTTCCAGCAATTATGATCGGCCAAAGGTTAACTCAATTTAATTGCTATCACAAACCCGGTGATTTTTAAACTTTTTTTTCGTATTTGAAATTTGTTTAGGGGGAATCATGTTTTCCTTTAACCAGGAAACCTAAGACAACAAGAAAGGCAATCTTTCTGTCGTATAAATATTATTGAATATTCTTTTCCAAACAAATTAAAGTCGTTGACGTCATCACGAAAATTTTGTTTAAATTTGATTTTTTCGATAAGGCGGATTAAAAATAATGCCTAGTGAAAAATGGTCATAATTAAGAGATCTAGAACGAATTACTAAAGAAAGTTACCTTCTTCCTTGTTCCAACAAATCGAAATGGAGGCAAAGAATCGCTCAAATCATCTTCAATATCACTTTCTGAGCTGCTCCAATCTTCCACTCGAATCAAAGGAACCGAAAAAACCGAATTTCTTTTCAAAACGCTTCGTGTTTCACTCTGATGATCTTCGGAAATTTCTACATCACAGCCGCGGCCGTCTTGACCAAATGCCGCAAAGAGTCCAGCAACGCTCGTGGCAAAGTTCCCATTTCCAGGTTGCTCTCCAGGCGACCAACGTTGTAGATCACCCAAAGAGTTTCCGTTTTGACTAGAAAACATGTTTTTGCTCGCTTCAGTCGCACTCTTTGACGCTTCCATGCTACGCTCTGCTGTCAGTTAGCTGTTTTGTTTTTCGTTGGTGTCTTTTTTCCTTTACTATCGACAATATGCCGTCTCCCCGGGGTCGTCTCCTGCTGAATACCGCAGGTATTGTGCGATGCTTTATCACAGAGCAGAACACTTTACGAGATCAACAAACACATGCGCCACTTCTGCTTTCCGCCCTCGTCGAATTGTGTTTTAAAGAGAACATTTCAGTCTGTCGGTTATTTTTCTACTATTAATGTCTTCCTAATGTCAACAATTCGAACACTGGTTCCGCCACTTTGGTGTGCCTACGCAAAATAAATCAATCTTGGGATTATTTGCAGTTTTCATTGGTTGGAGAAAAGTAAATAATCCAACTTAATTCCAGTTGATTACTCGTGCCCAAAACAATCCTCTAAACTTCGCTTTTTATTCAAACGAAAAAACCTTCTTATAATCAAAAGGGGATTAAAGCAACCAGAGGCTCCAATTTTGGTTGAAACATCGCGAGGGTGTTTTTTAAAGCCGACAATGGTAGATCCATAAAATCACTCGGGTTTATAACGATACCGGAAACAAATTGGTGTCAATGTTTTATTCCTCTTCCAGGAAAGCTAAAAAAAACTTGTTTTCAGGATAAAATCAAACGGATTTACGAAAAGCCCAAACAGTGAAGTCGAAAACGACCGCCCACTGAACCCATAATAGCAGATATGTACGCAAAATGACGTCAACTAAAGATACAGCTGGTAATCTGAGTTTGTCGCTGCCGCTTTTTTGCTGGGAAAGCTTGCCTTTAGTCCAACATCACGATGCGCTTTCGAAAAACAACCACAGGAAAGTTCCGGTTAATAGGTTTGATTCGAGTGGCAATTACAAACCTTAAAAAGATGGATAAATTGAAATGATAAGAGTAAACGATACTTCACGAACACTTTGATTCAAATTAAGCACTGACTACTAGTCGTTTTGGTTTTCGATCTTAAAATAGTCAAGATACGTACTCTGGGAGCGGAAGACCTTCGATCGTCCTTAATAAGCCAAGAAGAGGGACTTCTTCTCCCAGGGTACAAATTGCGTAACTTTATTGATATTCAGCACGAGCAGAAACTTGAAAAAGAACAACACTGATAACTGTGTGCCTGTGCGCCTGGCTAGCCTAAAATTTGAAGTATGTCCTCTTGACCACGTAGCGTAACTAACACAGTCTTAGATTCGTACTTAGTCAGTTCTGCAGCTGAGCTATTGAGCTACTATATTTAATTTGTATGAAAAGAAGGTTCGGACGTGAAAAAAGATCTGTGTATAACTGTTTTTTAACATTTTCAAAATTTACCTTTCAAATTAAAACAACACCAAAATGTTGTACTTCTTTACATATAAGCAATTTTGTAGTGCTCTTGGATTTTGGCGTGTAAGGGAGAATGAGAGAGAAACCGTGATTCTAAACCCATGTTTAATTTATTGTAAAAATAATTGACAACAGTACAACGTAAATTCTTCGAAGTGAAATAATAAATAGTCTGCGATGTTTCCTAATTAAGAGGCATTTGAATTGATAAATGTGCAAAATGAGAACATATGGAGGGTTTCTTCGGCGATCTAATTTAAGATTTAAGAAACAATTCAAAAATACCAAAAAAAGGCCATTTCAGATTTGCTTTTCTTATCAACAAGGAGGAAGAGAGGGAGAGATCGACCCCTGAGCCATTAGTGATTTAAACACTTGACTACTCGTAGC
>BLFP01001861.1:474502-487002 GCA_014634505.1 Montipora efflorescens
GATCATGTTGCACAGGCTTGCTCTCTTTTGTATGGTGCAACATAGATGGTAACTCATCTTCATCATCATCATGCACAAGAATCTTTGATGAACAAGGGAGTAATTTTTTTACATCATGCAGCTCGTCATCAAAAATTACATCTGGAAGATTCTTAATTCTTTGTTTTTCCCCGTCAGTTGACAAGACAGTCGAGGTGGAGGTCTGTGACATGCTTAGGGTGAGCCTTTTAGCCCTTCCTGGTAAACAGGCATTTGTACCACTGGCCCTATAAACAAAAGGCGATCAGACTAATAGATCCTTATAGATTACTACAATGTACATTAGGGCATAAACTCTCAGAAAGGAATTGAAAGTTTAAATGTAAGAAGGCGTAGAATATGCAGAATATGGTGAACCTTTTCCTTGAGTGGTTTGATTCATCTTGTTGTATGTGGATGTTGCCAGAGTTTTTCAATACTGTTGCAGTGTCATCAGCTGTAGTTGTGCATTCTTGAAAAGCATCCTAAAATATCAATGAATAAGCAATTAAAAAATACCTATAATAATAATGCCAACCTTGAGAATCTGTTCACCTGCCTGCTGTTTTGTAAATCCATCCCTAGATGTTCAAAGGCCAGGTAACTTCATCAGGCCACAGTCATTTGAGGGGGAAAAGCATATTCATGGGATAAATCACTATTCACTGGATAATTCAATTGGCTTTGCTAGTGTTTTATTTGGTGATTTATCTGGTGGATAGCTTACCGGCTGGTATTTTTTACAGGTCACAGGCCACAGGGGCGTTACTGAACACAGGAATGGAATGGAATGGAATGGAATATACCGAAATAAACCAGAATATGCCAGAATGAGGCAGAATAACACTGGAATGAAACCAAACGAACAAGAATGGTACCAGCATATACCGGAACGAGCCGGAATGACACCTAAATAAACTGGAATATAGCGGAATGAACCTGAAAAATGCCAAAATTGGTGTTTTAGTTAGCATTTTTTCAACCAATCAGAAGTGAAAACAAAACCAATCGTGCACATTTTCCCGCGCTTTGTGTCGGCTACATGTAATTACATCAAGTTTTGATTGGTTTGCTGGATTGTCTTCGTCCTCTTTGATTGGCCAAAGTAATTACTTTGGTTTTATGCCACTCGATTGAAACTTGCTCTTAATGAACTACGTGTAGGCCTTACATGGACATGTACCTCTGCATCATCTTCAGGAGGAATTGATTTCTCAATGGCAGCCTTAGCTAACTGTAACAGAGGGAGTAAACAACAAGTTCAACTCACATGAAACCACAACAAAAATAATCATTATCATCACTACAAAAGATACAAGTCATGTAGGTTCTCAAGGTTCATTGGGTTGTACCTGAATAAACACTTTCTTCTCCAGCTTTGTAAGAGAACACCCTCTTTGTTCTTCCATCTGCTTCCTCAAATCTGTGGAAAGTAACATTTACAGCTGTACTTAACCTTTTAACAATTAATTTTATTGTTTTATACAATGAATCTCTTATATTGTCATAAGAGATGCTACACCTACAGTAAGTGATTTCTTACCTGAGCTAAAAGCCATAGGATTTATCATAGGATGAATTATTAATTATATTGTCGCAGATGCATACAGTGTAGATACATGTACATTAAGTTGCATGTATGATACATGAACCTCACATCACAGATACATCAACTTCAAGTAATGGAATAAAATTTAATGATTACATTGGTTAGACACATTCTCTAATATACAGCTGTAAATGTTAACCCATTGACTCCTGGGGTTCCTCATTGACCAGTAAAATTGTCTGGCGTTAGACAGAGTAAAATACTAAGTATGGCCGGTCTAGCCCGGTTCAGGGGTTGAAGGGTTAATTAATTAATTAATCTTGGAACCCATTCAAGAAACTTGCAAAAATACAAAAAAAAAAAATGCAAGTTTAAAGGCTGGCTGCTCGTTTAATTTTTTGCAACAAGTGCCTTCTGAAAGCAGAAAGAGTGTACCACACATCATCCTCCTAGCAGAGCCTTTCTTAAATTAATAAAATTGCTTGCTCGATTTTGTTCTCTAGAAAGACTCTGCATGAATCAAGTAAGATCTTATAAGCCGCACCTTTTTGCTTAAGTTTTGGGCCAAAAATCGCGGGTGCAGCTTATACACAAGACCATTGCTTTCAGAGGGAGTAAACTGGCTTGTAGGGGTCACAAATTGAACTGAAAACCTTCAGTAACTAAAGATTAAACATATTGAAACCTGTTGTTGATCACTGCTTTCGGTGATTAGAAGTGGTGGCTCCTGTTAAAAGGAGCCGTTTGTTTGCATCTTCAGGTTCTAAACCCGAATCTTGCTCACCAGTAGTTCTTTCAAGCGTTTCATTTGCACTTTGTTTGAGCAGTTAAACTCTAAGTGGCATGGAATCTTCATTCCTCCTCACAGCTGCTTACAATGTCATCTACGACCTACAATGTATCACCTCAACACTGATTTCTCCACTACATGCAAGAAAATATCACACTATTCAGGAGAACTCATGAGGCAAATGGCCGACCGTTTCATTGTCCTTCACTGCTTTCACGGCGTGTTTGTCCATGGGGTTGTTAAACTCTCACTTAGCAACAAGTTTTTCTCAGATTGATGGCTTCCATACAGTACATCTTGATAAACATGATATCTATGCACAGCTGATGCGAAAGTGAATGTTCCATGTCCAGACTTCCGTCATTAAATGACTGCATGGTTACCGAGCAAACGTTTTGCATTGTTCTCCTGTGCTTTTTTCATGCAAATTTTATCGTTTTCATTTCAACTGTGGGCTTTAGCAAATGAAGACAACTGTTGCCAGTCACAGGGAATAGGGAAACTGATTAAAAAGAAGCTCTTAAAAGGTGTTTTCAGAGTTGATTACATGTAACTCATTAATGTCGCTGCAACACCCATTAGATTTCGTCAAGTTTCTTGCCAACACCTGCGAACAAACAACCAACTGTTCTTACAAGAGTGCTTTTTTGGAGTTCCAGGGTGAGACGAAAATGAAAATATGAGGTTGCCCTTCGGGCAAGCTGTTACTTGAGGTTACTAGCCCGAAGGTCTGAGGAGCTAGCCCCAAATTATATTGTTTATAAATAATTATCAGATTTATTTAATTATGCAAAATACAAGTAATGATACCAAGCACAGAATGTGATTTTCATTTTAACTTCAACCTCAAATTAAACAATGTAACAGAAACAACCAGTTTTTACACCTGACCACTAGAAGTTGCAGTTATAACTTACATCAAGATTTTGTGGACGAGAATTCCAAATACAGGCATTTGATCTTATCTTGTGATGCAAAACATTGCCAATTGATATCGCTTTAAGGCCTTCATTAGTTTGCCTAGTGTATTAACTATTCAAGCAATAGAGGACGTTTTCAGTGTTTCTATAGCCTCATCTAAACACGAGGGGGAGTTGGGAGAATTTGAGACAGTGCTTTCCCTTTTGGGCAAGCTACGATAAGAAAACGCTAGCCCGACAAGTCATTCCACTAGCCCCGGGCTATCGGACAGCACTTTTGTCGCGCCCTGAGTTCTTATTTTTTCCAAAATCATGCTTGAAAGTCGGGGGTGCGGCTTATACATGAGTCTTAACAGTATGCATTGCATGTTGCCAGGATACAGTCTCGAACCCAAGCCTAATATGCCAGATCTCGCCACCATTTTGGTTTTTCACAGTACAGCGGGCTCAATTATAACCACTGGTTTTATCACTAAAAGGATGCTCGCACTGGAAAAACTGGATTGAGAAGAGATAACAAGATTGACTAGTCCAGAATTTTGGGCTGCAGCGGCTTCAAAGAGTTGACACAATTCAGGCAGAGCCTCCCTTTCTCCTCCTCAGTAAAGAAAAAGACAAAAGGAGGGTCTGCTTGCAGGGTGATCACACCTGCGATACAAGTACATGTAAATCATAACCATTATGACTGTAGGATTTGTAAGTAAACGTACAGGTGTACCTTTATAAGTGACTTTATGAAGATCTATCTTGGTAAAGTCAATTTCTTCAAGAAATAATGCAACTTCATCCTGGATCTATTAGAACAAGCAAACAACCATCAAGTGAGATCTCTGCATGGGAAATGAACCTATACACATACCGGTAGTAGTCAAAATGCACTCACTGGTGGCTATATACATGTACCTACATATATTCTTGGATTTCACATGACGTCACGGCCGCCATGTTGGTGTCCCCAAACAATTAAATGGTGGCCATGTTAGTGTTCCGATCCAATCCTCCGGGAATTGAAAGGTATTACTATGCTAACGTCTTCTTTTGTTTTCGTTGAAAAACATGGCTGTTGATCACGTGAGTGAAACCCAAGAATATTTGAAAAAAAATTCTTTTTTCGAAAACCTAATAATTATTTTGTCTCTGTCAATGAACGTTGTTGCTACATGTACATATAACCCACAGACCCCATGAAATACCGATAAGTGGCAATTTCCTTCAAATACTTTCTCCATTACATTGGTACCAATTAGCGGTAACCTCTTGAATTAATCACTGTCATTTACAGTAATTTTCAGCAAATCACTCCTTTTTCTAGATTTCGTTGAAATATCAAGAATTCTATGATTGATAGTTATAATAGTGGTAATTATGACTCTCTTTTTTGTTCTTTTTTGTCATTACATATCTTCTATAATCTAAAGTAATAATAACAATTATTATAAATAGTTTTGATTATTTTACGTACATGTAATTACAGTCGGGTCAACAGCCCAGAGCAATGGAGAGAGTGGGAAGGAGATAAAGAAGCGTGTGCAAGCAGCTTGGAAGAGGTGGAGAAAAGTGTCAGGTGTGATCTGTGATAAGAGAGTACCAGCAAGAATGAAGGGAAAGGTGCACAAGATGATAGTGAGACCAGCGACCTTGTATGGTTTAGAGACTATGGCACTGAGTAAGAGACAGCAGCCAGATCAAGCGGGAGGTACATGCAGCTGAGGTTAAAATGCTGACATTCTCTTTGGGAGTGATGAGGATGGATAGGATCAGAAATGAGTACTTCAGAGGGTCAGTGAATGAACTTAGATGTTTTGGACATGTACAGAGGAGGGATAGTGAATATAATTATCAGTAGAAGAATGCTGAGGTTGGAATTGCTAGGCAGGAGACCTAGAGGAGAGCAAAGAGGGGATTTATGGATGTTGTGTAAGAGGACATGAAATTAGTTGGTGTGAAAGAGGAGGGTGCAGAGCATAGGGTAAGATGGAAGCAGATGAATCGCTGTGGCTACTCGTAAAGGGAACAGCCGAAAGGAAAGGAAGAAGATTAATCAAACTAAAAAATAATACACTAATAAGTCCTACATCGCCAGAGAGAGACCACTTCATTTCTTTTTTCTTCTTTTTTTCACTTGAACCTGCAAAGAAGAAAATTTAATAATAAAGTGTACATAACTCTCAAAAAAGAAACGACAGTTTTCAATTTACAATACATGTTTCGACATACTCATGTCATCTTCAGTTGCAAATGAGCTTTTTTAACGGTTGCACATGTACACTTGAATTTATATTAAGGTACGTTACAAAATTACCAAAGTGTACATACATGTACTTACACTTTGTTTGAAAATAATACAAATCCATATGCATGGAACAGGAGACTAAAGGCACACTCAAAAGTCAGGTGGGATGTCTGAGCTTCAATAAAAGCGTAATTCTCAGATTACTTACAAAACGTTCAACATACATTTGTCAGGTGGTGAGTTGCTTTCCTGTACTTCACGACTTTCAGGACTAAGTGAGCTTTCTGAGGACAGTTTCCTCTTGTTTCTGTTTCTGGGGGTTCCTGGGAATCTACCATCAAGAGCAGCATGCAGCATTTTTTCTGCTCTGTTAAGGGGAAAATCAGTGCTTCCTTTCTCTATATTCCTGTAAAACAAAAATAATATTTTGTCCTTAAGTTCAGTATTGTCTTAAATCTGCAGTAATAATATTCATACATCACTTTTAAAGCAAGTACATGTACAAAGGAAAAGGTGCGTGCAAGTCAGGGGTTTCAATGAGGTTTTGCATTCAGGCATTGATCAAATCAAAGTGGCACTGTCATTACTCGTGGATATGAAAGTTAACGGCGATTGTTTGAAATTGGCAGGATGAAGTTTCCTTTATGTGCTAGTCAGTATCATATAATTCAACAGGGGTCTCTCATAATTGCGACTATGTGCAGGTGATTGCGAAGTTTTATGTATTTAATGATAAGTTTTGTATATAACAAGAAGTATTTTTGATACAAAGAGAATTCCATACTCTTGCCTCTAAATGCAGTGGAAGGTGCTCAAACACTATAAAAAGCCACAAACAGCAATGGCAGTGTACAACCAGACAAACAGGAAATCAAGCCATGTGTGTCACAGCTTTCTAAGCCATGATGTGATTCGCTTGAAATACTATCCATCCTGATTGGCTAATTAGATCAAAATTCCAGTTACGAGAGAGTGATGATTTGCATACAGATTCTCACCAGAACTCGTGCAGAGATGTATCCAGAGCGCGTCATTGCGTCCTGGGACGCACTCGTTTTCTTTTTGGACGCATAGAATATGGAACAAAGGGTCTAATTGGACGCAGAAAAAAAAATTGAATATTTATGCAAATTACAAACGCCAGGAAAACATGCGAACGGCGTATTTCACAAGGAAATTGAACATTCCCATTTCGCACAACGGAAAAAATGATAGAGTTTCTTTAAATTTCAAGGTAAGCTGTTATTTTCGAATTTTTATAGTCAAATAATTTCATTTTTTCAACCATTATGTCCAGCTTCAGGAGTTGAGTTTTGAATTCGCACGTGTTGCGTGACACGATCTGAGCTGTTTGTTCGCAGGCGAGACAATCGGCGACACTTTCGATCTTCCGCCAGTGATAATAAAACACTTCAGTCGAAGTTCAGTTTGTTGTATGCTATCCAAGTGACTTTCAAGCATTAGTTCGCTTATCGTGAGCGAAATGACAGAGAATCCAACTGCAAAGTATGTTAAATTTTTGTTTTGTGTGACCCTGTTGATGTTAATTCCGGGCGCGCACGTGTCATCGTCTTGGTTCTTGTTTTGCACGTAACTTGTCTGTCTTGCAAATTATGCAACTTTTCTTCGGAGTTAGTGTTAAAATTAAGGTGTTGAACGTGAAACTTGAATGTATTCAATCGCTTGATTATTAACATTGGCCATGGTGAAGTCACAGCTGCACGCCGGCCAACGATGAACTGTGTATCGATCGCTTACATTTGTTTACTCTTTTGTTCCTAAATTACACCTCAATTAAGTGTTGTTAAAATAAATGATGCTCTTTTACGGAAAATTGAGATTCAGTTCTTTTTTTTTTGGTGTCGAGATCTAGATAATTTATCAACTGGAGCCAACACTTCCTACAGCATACGGATTCCTCGAGATGTTTTCAGATGTGATCGATGGAGCTTTGACAGCCTATTTTCAGTGTTCCAGATAAGAGTCGGGTCTCGGGTCAATAACCCGACAAACAAGGCTTCCTGACCCGACAGATGAAATGTAAATATTCAGTTAAATATTACAACAAAATTAAAATTCACATTGTTTAACTCTGAAAGCGACGAACGACTTGACATCCCGAAAGATGTCTGCAAAGGACACTACATTCTTCCCTGTAGTTCATTCAGTGTAAACAAGAACCTTGACACAAGCTGCTCACGTGTACCTTTGTGGTTGCCTAGCACGTGATCAATTTCTTCCTTTTGACAGAAAATCATGACCGTCCCCTTGCTTCCTAGAAGTCAGAGGCTTCAGAAATTTTGGTGTTTTTACAATCAATTGTCATTAATCTTACGCTGAGAATTCGAAATTCAGAGTTTAATACAAAAACTGTTATTTTTTTCTTCTTCTGTCTTTTGGCTTGCCTTTGAAATGGCACGCAGTTGAAATATAGCCCCTATATTTCCGACCTATATTTCGTCCGCGCCATTTTCAAAGAGCCTGCTTGCAGGCTAGTTTTGTTATCTTTGCACTGAATTTATTACCAAAACTTAGAAAAGTAAAATTCAACGTGTTAACGTGTGAGGCAAATGGCCACTGCTGGCACGATGTCTGGGTGACCCCTCAAATGGTCTACATGACCCCCACTTGAACAAATTAAATGGAACGCTGATTTTGATTGATGAATCAACAGGCACAACAGTTTCAAAGAAATTGATCATTTTAAGTACATATTTGTTGGAAGGGATAAGACTTAATAATTGTGCAATTAGAAATCTGAAAGGGTACTGCAGCAGCAATTAAGAGGCAATAGATCGCATATTAATTCTTGAATATTAATTAGCTGGACCCCCAAAATTTTGCAATGGACCCCCAAATTTTTCAAAAAGAGGCCCAGAGGACCCCCAAATTTGAAAACCTGGATACATCTCTGCAGTCGTGGATATCCACAAGTAAAAAGGAACGTTCATAGAGAGAATGAAACAGCAAGACAAACAAATCTCTTTACATTTTGGACAATAATTGTTTGTCCAACAAACAAAATGATAATTTATATGAAATGAATCATATATTGAACTGCAGATATAAAATCAAGGGAAGCCACATGTACAGTACACAGATGTCATGACCAGCTCCTGACATCGGTACCTTCATAGGTTAAGTTGGTTAGAGCCTCGCATAGGCATTGCAAGGTCACGGGTTCAAACCCTGTTGAAGTCCTGAATTTTTCAGGCTTGTCTCTATGCAGTTGCTAAAATTGCAACAGCTGGCGGTATTGTTGGCAGGAGAGGAATAAGCTATGCGGAGAATGCGGAGGGGCATTGTTCACAGCGCCCCTCCCCATTCGCCACTGGTCAATCTTACCTCTCTTCAACAATACCGCCAGCTACGCAGGCTATTTCTAGGCCGACACACCAACTTGAGAAACAAAATTTGATATCTCACAAAGTCTCCACAGTTCAGTCCAAGGTTTACAAAGTGAATTCATCAATAGAACTTTTATGAATTTTATCTCTAGTTACAGACAGAACACAGAAGATGAAAGGGTTGCAGTCTTTATGGCATTGTTAGAACTACAGTGTAAAGAGTATACATTTTTTTGTACCTTAGACAATGCATTAATCCTGAAGCCTTCTTTAGCCTCATTACGCCATTATCGTCATCTTGGTCCTCGGAGGGTTTTCTTGACGTGGGACTGGCTGCCTTTAAAGGTGTCATTCCATTTGACGAGCATGGGATAGACTCATCAGGAACAGATCCCATCCTCATGAATGATAGTCCAAACTGCTTGTCTTTCCTAAATGGCTGGCGACAGATAACTCTTACTCTATCCCACTGACTTCCCATGGCTTGTTTGGAAAAAGCACCTGCAAAAGAAAAAAAGTTTCATTGCAGCTTTAAAAAAAATTTTCATTTATGTATTATTATTATTATTATTATTATTATTATTATTATTATTATTATTATTAGAGCGGTTTTCAATTGAGTGTCAAAAGTAATTAGCGAATTGCTTTGGTTTTGCATTTACTTCAATCAGTGATTGGTTCAAAGTTCTCGCGCCATTTTTCCAACCAATCAGAAGTGAAACCAAAACCAATTATTATTGTGGCTCGCGCGTGCACATTTTCCCATGCTTTGTGTCGGCTATGTGTAATTCCTTATACTTTTGATTGGTTTATTGGATTGTCTCCATCCTTTTTGATTGGCCAAAGTAATTACTTTTGGTTTTGGTTTTAAGACGGTCGATTGAAACTCGCTCTATTATTATTATTATTATTATTATTATTATTATTGATTTTTCCCACTCCCCAAGGTTTGTGAATACTCAGTAAAAAAAAACTAACCTATTGTACACTGTAACCTATATGGGAATACTAAGGATTTGTATTTTTGTAAAAATGACAATATTATTTATTTGTTTCGCATACTGTCTAAATTACACTACTGTACACTGTATATTGATCTTTATAATAATCAGATCACACATCTTGTACATGTACATACTCTGGTTAAACATCCTGACAGTGTGTGTTTTGGTCCAGTGTTTACATTCAACAGGAGACATAAGCATGGCTGAAGGCAGTAATGTCACATAGGGCTTATCCTGAGGCCACATGGAGTTTCCGACCAAGATCTCAATAAAAGCAGAGCCACAGTTGCCTACATTGTACAAGTAAATGGATAATCTGAAACATTTCAAGAGCAATTCATTCCTACATTGTACATGTATACTGGTCAGCATGATCTTTGGGTGTAGTGAAAACAGACGTTATCAGTAAGAATCAAGAATCCTGTTCCCAAGCCCACCTCCATACAGTAGCTACAGCTGTACATGTACCTTCATCCCATCCCACCCCATTGAATTAGGCACTCAGGTTCTCCAGTGGAAAGGGGAGGGGTAACTCGGCATGAAGGAATTTGGACGTATCAGAATCAGAGGGGTGTGTCTCCCCTCTTGTTTTCATGCATCCCAATTCCATCCGCATTGTCCCCTCTTCCTCATTCCAGTTTGGGTATTAGTTCACGCAGACGGTTGTATTAAGAGAACGGAAAATAGAGCCTTTCAGTGATAAAATATAACTTAACATGACATGTACAGTCAATGGGCTAGTTTCCTTTTGTCTTAGAATAAAAGATCAAATTAAAAACGGCGGGATAATTTGAATTTTCCTTGTATTGTTTTTAACAACACGAAATGGCAAAACGCATTTAAATTAATCGAAACAAAAGCTTTAAATTCTCCTTAAGTAAATGTATTCCATTATCCAAAACTCTTTTACTATATCTAACCTATATCGATGTGACTAATATAAGAAGCTTTGTCCAGCTGGAATTCTGCTTCCATTCGTCCGCAATTCATGTCTTCTTTTGCGATTTTCCAGATGCCAGCGTTGTTGTCTGCCTTCCCTTTGCATAAATTTTCAGCTTTGAAGATGGCATCCTATTAAAAAAAAAGAGCCAAAAAGTTGACAGTAAGTATCAAATCGACAGCGATGAGTTAATCGATTGATTCTAGCTGAAACTCATCAATACTTCGGAGCTGAAGCGAACCACAAAAGAGAAAGCAACAGGCGCCATGTTGAAATTTGGCGCGAACAAAACTCGTGCGTCACGTGACAAACGTGACAGTTTTGGGACCTAGTCTCATAGCAAATTGTATTGGCTGGTAAATAATGGTTGAGGTTGTGTGGAACAATTTTGAGGATCTTTTCCCTGAGATCAAAAGCGTAATCGAGAAGAGTGTTTTTGTGGGTATGTAAGATTATGCTTAATCAGTCTAAATAAGTAATAGTTACTCCGACTTGATAGCCGGCGGAAAGTACTTCGCCGTCTCTTGGTTATCATGTGTGCACTTCAATTGTCGGAGTCGCAGAGAACATCAAAATTGTTGTTTAAGGCATTATTTCCAACAGGTACTTAAGTCAAATTTCTCCCAAACTATTAATGGTAAATCATTAGTGGGGGACAATTCAATAAATGGCCCGATCATTAGGTGGATGACTACTTCTGTTTGAATTAGATCAGTCATGTATGCAGGACGGTGTACATGTATGTAGGTTTGGGGTGATCAGGTAGGGGTGGGGACGGACAGGGTATTACGTTTTGACATTAGGGACAGCTTCCAGAACGTCACATGACAATAGGTTTAATTACCAAAAAAAAAAAAAACTCTGTACACCCTGCTCATGCGTTGTACATTTTGATACATTTCTTTGCCATTCTCGTCTTGTCAACGACATGAAATGATCAACTTTGAGGTTGTGTGGAGGCGGTGAGCACCTAACAATAAAATGTTCAATTTTCTGTCAAATATCCACACCGTTCTCACCAATTTTATTTCTGAAATTTATGTGTACACACACTTTCCATGCCTATCGACTTGGGGTAATCGCAAAATTATTGCAATAACGGGAAATAATATTCTTAGACAACGTTCTTGTGGGAGGCACGGTGTTCTAACGGGTAGCGTGCTGGACTCGGATCGAGCGGTCCAGGTTCAAGCCCTGGCTCAGACTCATTGTGTTGTGTTCTTGGGCAAGACAATTTACTTTCACGATGCCTCTCTTCACCCAGGTGTATAAATGGGTACTAGCAAATTTAATGCTGAGGGTAACCCTGCGATGGACTTGTATCCCATCCAGGGGGGAGTTGAAAATATTATACTCCTATAGTCGCTTCATGCGACAGTAGCCGGAGATAAGCGCTGGGCTGATGGGCCACTAGGCTCGTAGCAGACTTTACCTTACATTCTCATGGGCGTCGTCATCATCCTCGCTTAAGGTCCCTATTTTTAACCTCCAAAGGATACTTTCTTTTTCCTCTTACAGCAGTCTCCCCATCAAATTAGTGGCCCTTAAAGGGTATTAGAGATGAACATTGAGGGAATAGTGGTGGGGAGTAGCCCTTTACACAGACGCTCTCTGGGCTCGTTGTGCATCCCCCCCCCCATCCCCATGAGGGAGAATGCGTGATGAGCCCAAAGAGCTTCTGTGCGGTAGGCTTGGTGGG
>BLFP01001861.1:489502-512352 GCA_014634505.1 Montipora efflorescens
TATTACAGTCGCGTTACATGCGCAGTAACGTTGCGCACAAACAATTAGCGCGAACGTCCTTAAGAGGCAAACTCAGCAGCTACAGAAGACACTGGTCACAGGTCTCAAATACAAAGAAAATTCCATTTGTACAAAAATTAATGACACTCTCGGTGAGAATTGCTCCCTCCCCCCCTTCACCCCCCTTCCATCATTTGTATTTTGTTTCCTTTCCAAGTAAATCTTACTTGCAACTAAGATTCAGATACTTTCCAGTTCATTGGGGCCACAACTGTTCTTTGGCATCCCATGGCCATTTGATTTGGAAGGGCTGAGAGGCCATTACAAAGGCCTGGAACAAGGCTCTGAGGGGGGCCTAGAAAGGGGAATTCTGCATGTGTGTTTGGATACTTGGTGATAGTATTTGTCACTTCATCAGTGTCTTGTAAGTATAAGCAGCTTGACAGAAAGTGCTGTTTTCTTACCTGAGACACAATCATTTTGATATCTTTGTCATCTGCCATTTTCATCAAAGGAGGAATTATCATCCCTGTTAAGGCCGATTTACACGATACGATTTTGTCGCATGCGACAAGCTCACGACAGGCCTACGACATGACTTACGATTGCCGCAGCGTTTTAAAACGTGTTTTAAAATGCTACGACATTTTTTCTGACGTACACAACAATCGTAAATCATGTCGTGGGCCTGTTGTAAGCCGTTGTCGCATGCGACAAAGTCGTACCGTGTAAATCGGCCCTTAGCCTCCTTTGCTCGGAGCCTCGTTTCAGGTCCTTGTACTGTTCTCTCATCCCCTCCAAATGGAACGGAAAATAACAGTTGTGGCCCCAGTGGACCTGAAAGCATCTGCATTTTAGTTGTGACTAAGATTTACTCAGAAATGAAACAATAAAAATAATACAAAAGGTGGGGTCCCAAGTTGTTGTCAGCACTCTTCACTGTGAGTGTACTGTAAGTTCTTAAAATGCAATTTTATTTGTAATTTTGACCTGAGACCAGTGAGCTGAGACACTTTGACCTGTCTTTTCTACCTGCCATAAAGTAATGTCCTTTTGGTTCAAAGCAAATCAGTCTATAATCTGAAAAAAACCATCACAGATTGCTGTTCCTTGTTTCAGTTATAATTTAATTATGAAATAACAAAAAATGCCAGTCATAACAATCCTGTTTTCAAGACATTCTATTTACAAGCTTTAGGTATAAGAAACTTGATATTCCTTTTACCTGATGACATACATGTACTTGCAGTACTAAGCAGTAGCAAGTACTAGTAGTTTCGTTCCATTCTTTCAGACTTAAAGTGATGTTGATTTATTTTACTTTTTGCAGGCCTCTAGCCTGGAGTTTTTGTGCCAGCATAACTTTGATTTTAACAAGGTAAGAATAATTATATTATTTAAAAAAGCCTACTGTTGCGGTGTTAATGTCTAACAAGTTAGTTATAGACTGACACTCTTGTGATGTGGATAACACAAACATTAAAGTAATTTAGTTATAACCATAATAATTATTATTTGTATGTGTTAAGATTTATACAAGTACATAAATTTTGCACTAAACTTATTTCCTGTACTTTCCTTTTTCTGGTCGCTCCTACTGCCAACATAATTTACTGGTGCCAGCAAAATGGCTTATCCTTTTTGGTAGCAAACTTGAGGCCATCTGAGCTGGGGCTGTCCTCCTTCCACTTTTCCTAACAGCACATACTTAATATTTATTCATTTATTTAATCACTCACTGAAAAGCTATGTCCCCATTAACCCTTTGACGTCCAAACTGGCCTAAACCGGCCAGACTTAGTATTTTACTCTATCTAACGCCAGACGATTTTACTCATCCCTGGGAGTCAAATGGGTTAATTATTTATTTGATTATGAGAGATACTATAGCCAGCAATGCAAATCCCTGATTGGCTGCATGCAAGGCCCTGGCAATCAGTGGCAAGCCAGGTGATGACGATGGGCGTTGTAAGGTTGTTAAAACTCTTTGTTCTCTTGGCAGTTCATATACAGTGGAGTTCCTTATCTGAATGAAGACCAGGTATGAATTAATAAATCATGTGATACAACTACCATGTTGAGCATGAGTTAAATTTTCAGTAAAGTTAAAGTGTATTTATGTTGAGAGATACAAGCATTGTTGCATGATATATATTTGGTTAGAACCTTTCACGTAACTATGTTTAATGGTATGGTCATAAACTGGTACAATTAAGCTACAGTACATGTACAGCTGTACTTACGTTGTAAACAGAACGGGTTGTCAAATTGTGATGGCTTTTAATAGTAAGTGAAATCTGTCATTAACCTGTTTGGATCATGTTTACTGTAGCTAGGTGTCAGTCGACATATTGGTCGACAGTCGATCGATAGTCGGGCGATAGTTGGTACAGGGGTAAATACAGTAGTTGTTCGATAATCAGTCACCCTTAGGTTGACAGTCGGTCAACAGTCAATAATTCAATGATAGTCAGTTGATAGTTCCTAGATCCATCTCGATCTAGTATGGGCCATATGTCAGATGTATTGGTCAACTGTCTGTGGTTCACTGTATGTCGCTCAACTGTCAGTGGTATATCAGTCATTTGTTGGTGGTACATCGGTGAACTGTCGGTGGTATATCGGTTTACTGTCAGTCGAGTATCAGATGTGTTGAGCTTTCTTTTTAACTGATGACAACATCAGTTATTGCTATTATGCTATGAGAAAAAATTGTATTGTGAGGTACGATTACTCAGTCTTGGAAGTGAACCGAACATGGGAATATCCCAAACTTGGGACATACCGTAATGATCTTCTTTTTTGCAGCTTCAAATTGTATTGTTCAGTTGTTTAGTTTCTAGCTGTTAAACAGGATCAATCGCAGAATACTCAGCCCAGCCAGAGCCTAGGATTGATCTGTTGCTCCCGCTGTCCCATAGTCGAAGATTAACGTAAATCTGTCGACCGATACATCAGTCAAGACTACCTACAGTAAACATCATCCAACCTCTTTGACGCATAGAATTTCTACAATAAAAATGAAAAAGTCTACAATAAAACGAAAATGGAAGGCGAGTGCTCGCACCACTGTGCCAGCCCTGCTCCGTGAGTCTACATCATTTTTGGAGGACTGTCACTTGATAAAAATTTAATAATAATGTTATTATCATTTTGTCTTATCATATTATTATACATCTCATCTGCTGCAGCCATGATGAGGAAGGAAGAGGAACACTTTGAAAAGCGAATTTGCTAGTGCAGTTTTCACTAAAAACACTAAGAAAATAATTATTATTATTATTATTCTCTCATACATTAAAAGATTCAGTGGTTTCATTAAGCACCGACAACCAATGAAAAGCATCGGCTACTTTAATCAGAGGAGTCAGCTACTTT
The DNA here is from genome assembly GCA_014634505.1 of Montipora efflorescens. Classification (NCBI taxonomy): domain Eukaryota; kingdom Metazoa; phylum Cnidaria; class Anthozoa; order Scleractinia; family Acroporidae; genus Montipora; species Montipora efflorescens. The sequence continues at coordinate 492,881 of BLFP01001861.1, forward strand.
TTTCACCAAATTCCTCCTTGCGATTCTGGTGCGACACTCTAACCAACTGGGCTATGAAGCCACTGATGTTGGGAGCTGGTCATTTGTGGGTTCAAAAGTTCCCGTTATGAATGAATCAGTGAACGAAACGATAATTATTTGAAATGAATCATACAATCATGTATATTGAACTGTGGATATAAAATCAAGTAGAGCTATGATCCTCGCAGTTATGAATGCAATTTAAGCAATTGCGTAGAGAAGCCCAAAAAACTGAGGATTTCAATGGGGTTTGAATGCATGACCACACAATACCAGTGCAGCGCTCTAACCAACTGAGCTATGAAGCCACTGATGTTGGGAGCTGGTCATTAAATTTTATGGGTTTAAATGTTCCCGTTATGAATGAATCAATGAGCGAAATGATTATGAAATGAGTCATAATTGAACTGCAAATATGAAATCAACTGCTTGGATAAAAGCTTGACTTGATTTCAGATGCGCAGTTCAATGTATGGTTCATTTCATATATCATTTCGTTCATTGAAGTAAATTAAAGACAGATTCGTTCAAACCTAAGATTCAATAATTGTCAATGATAACAGTCGGTTACTTTAATTAAACCAGGCACAAACTTCAAATTATATTGAACCCCCCTCAAGGCCGTAGCTAGAAACAAATAATGTTATGACTTAGGCAATGTCCATGGTTAAATTCTCTTCGTAGGTATTTTAGATGTTTATGATGAGTACATTATTTTAAAAGACAACACTGGAATCACGCTATTTTAAAAAACCACAATAAATGAGTGAGGCAAGTGCCTAGGTTTGCTTCATACTGGCTATGGCCCTGTCCCTGAGATTTGTTTTCAAATACCTTTCAGGCTGCTCTGCTCTGCAAATATCATCAAAATGGTGATTTGTACACAAGCTTCCAGTCCCAAACTTTGAGGTAAATTACATTTTATATTTACATGTATGCAATCCATTCAAAACCTTCCCCATGGTATGGTCTCAAACAACAATAATAATGATAAGTCAAAAGCTTTGAATACAACTGTACTTAGTTTGGTGGTCAAAAAGCCATGATAAGTCAAGTGAGACAGCTCTGCTGGAAAATCATTCCATACTGAAACATGCAACTCATTCACCCAACTTACATGTGCTTGATGGTGCAGACTTTATCCTAGATTTATCTCTAATGGAGAAAGGGGGCAACCTCATCTTGAGGGTGGGTCCAGTATGTTTCAAGTGACTTTATGCCTAGTGCTCTGTGATGGACAAGTACCGTGTATTTTGTTCAATCAAGACCAGCACTGGTCCTGGTGACCCAACACCAACAAACAGTATGGTTGTCAATAATGTACAAATGTAGCTGACTAATGGTAAACACTACTTTGCTTTGCTGGCTGATTAACAGCACTGATGGTTAGCAGAAATAACATTTTCCTTACCTTTCAAACGCGGCGTTTCTAAAACGAGGGTAAGGGTAAGACCAAGGGCCAGGGTAAGGGTAAGGATACGAATACAGAAAGTATCCTAAAAATGCATAAAAGCTAACCTTAAACTTTTGTTTAGGCCTAATTAGGCCTAAAGTTAGCTTTTATGCATGTTTAGGATACTTTTTGTATTCGTATCCTTACCCTTACCCTCACCCTCACCCTTGGTCTTACCCTTACCCTCGTTTTAGAAACACCATTTCAAACTCAGTCATCTACTACTGAATGTAAAGGTCAACCGAGAGAGTGTTTGTTACACTCATTCAGCTGGTCTTTTTTGACTTTGTGACATCTATCATTTCTTTTCTGCCTCAAATTGTAGGATAATAGATGAGAATATTGTAGACAGTTGTGCGAATTTAGAAGAATGGCTTTTGTCTGCACAAGATGGAGATGAAATTGAGTTACGTCCTGGCAGTTGTGAGTAATGTAGCCAAAATTTTAGATTCCTCTTACTGACAGAATTTAGGGGAGTACTCTAAGTAACAGCCTGCATTTTTCCAAGCTAAATTTTTCATGAATTAAACTGAAAAAGGGGAGCAGTAACTTTAAGAGTATTACTGCTCATGAAAATGTAGGGTATTATTGCTTGTGAAAATAAGGTAAGCAAGTTCTCTGTATCAAACAAGACAAATATGCTTTTAAATTCAGCAGGCTGTACTGGGTAGCGTATGGCCTGCAGTCATAGGACATTCACTATTTGAGAGTTACCATAAGTACCGTAAAGACTCGCAGATAAGCCGCACTCGCAGATAAGCCGCACCCCGAGTTTAGCAACTCAAACTTTGGAAAAAAAGTTTTTCATGAAAAAAAACTCGAAAGAAATCCAAAGTCGAGACCATGAAGTGTTCTGTCTTCATCCAAGGCAAACTCGCCAACAATGGATCGAAAAATACTTTAAAGTCTAACCCGTAATTTTAGCTCTTTAGTAGAATAAACATCATGTCCACCACGTATGACATATGATTGATATTATTCTGATATTTGTTCACAGGTATTTCTCCATTCAAGGCAGTTTTTCCATATAATTTTGCGCGTAAATTTGTTGTTTTCTTGCATGCACTGTGCGAAGCTGTGTAACCAGGCATAAAATATCGGACGATGGAAGACTGAACACCAAAATTCACAGCATCTTTCCCAAATGGTCTCGCAGATAAGCCGCACCTACGATTTTGATCGCAAATTTTTGGAAAAAAGGTGCGGCTTATCTGCGAGTCTTTACGGTACATGTATATACCCTCTGAAGTTATAGACCAGTGCATGTTCATGTATAAGTACTTTTCAAATAAAATCTAAAGCAATAATAATAATAACAATAACAATAACAATAACAATAATAATGATAATAATTTTGTACATGTATGTGGGCCAGTGGCTGTCATTTTAAATTATTTTTCGGTCTGCTTTTTAGGTCAAGCTCAATATCTTTTTCTCGAAGAACTGAAAAGAAGGTTTACAGGAATAAAGTGTCGTGTTTTGAACCAGTCCAAGGTTAAATATTGTCTCCTTATTTTGTAATAACTAATACATGTAAGTCTGCTGGGATCAAAAATGAAACAGAAGTGTCAAACATCCTCCATTTTTGCCATATGATCATTTAACGCATTATTTTTGGTCAAGTACTCAATTCTAGTCAGTGTTCCAGATAAGAGATGGGTTGCGGTTGTGGAACTGTACAAAGCCGCACACCTGACCAACAAATCAAGTGACAGGTTGGGCTTCCCACTGAGCCCAACCTGGTTCTTTTAAGGTCATCATCATTGTCACCGTCAACGTCATCGTCAATGTAAACCTCATCGTCATGATCGTCATTGTCGTAATTAAAAAAAGACAGTATGCTTTGCATTACTGTAATGGTCAGTGAAATTAATTATTTCTCTTTACAAAATATTGTCAACTCTTAAAGTTAAGGGCTTGTGTGATTTTTTATTTTTTAGTTGACTGTAACAAAATTACCCACAGTTAATGGATGTAATCCAGATGGTAACAGTGATCATCTCTCTCAAGAACAAGAGAAGTATGTGTGATCAACAAAGTGTAATTTTTTTTCATAACTCACCAAAAAGCATCTCTGATTTGGTTGAATACACGATGTAAGGAAAGTAGGCAAACGTTAATTTGGCTGGAGAAGGGATACACTTAGAAAGTAGTCCACCAGGTTAAACAAAGTGGGAGAATATTATGATAATTCTTATGGTAGACTTTCTTGCATGACAAAGACATTTTTAAGTAAGAAAGTCCATACTGCATTTAAACCTTGAAGTGTTACCATCTCACTAGAATGGCAATTACATGTAAGTGGCTTAATTACTCATCAGTTTTATCCTTAATAATTATTTACTTTTTACTTTTGTTCTGCAGAACATTGCAAGCCATGGTTGGTTTTTCAAGAATTTTTCATGTTTTAACTGCTTGCAAAAAGGTAGTATTTTTTAAAACTGATTTATGTGCATCTTGTTTTCCCTAAGTATTACTATTATGTTTGGCCTGTCTTATTCACTAAGCTCCTACAGTATGTCAAAAAATGTATGCCCGATTTTGATATCCAACATTGAAGTGTCCCTACTAGTCTTAGCATTTGCTTAGCTATTTCTAGCACAATAAGATAAGTGTGAGGGTTACTCTTGCTTTTTAGTGAATATATATGCAGATGTTTCTCTTTCATTGAGGACTGGAGTTTAGTGGACTCTTTTTGATGTTAATTGTCAGTATTACCAGATACATGTGGTGTTGAGGCTAGCGAAAAGGGCAAGGGGACACTTTGTAACGGACATTACTAAACAACGAAATAGCGAAACAAAGCACCAAACATTGACCCCACCATACATTGAATACTAACCAATAAAGGTTGGAATTGAGATCTGAAACGTTATTGCTTCTAATCTCTTAATCTGAATCCTAATCTTAATCTCAATGAATTAGAAGCAATAACGTTTTAGGCCTAAAACGACATTTAACCTCAAATCCAACCTTTGTCGGTTAGTATTCAATGTATGGTGGGGTCATACAGTATATGGTGTTTTGGTTCTTTGTTTCATTGTTTCATGGTTTTAGTAATGCCTCTTTGTAACACTTATCAAATCACCGTGCCTCTGATTATGTTCATTTCTGGACATATCTGGTCACATTGCAGGATGTTTTTTGTTTGAAACTTGTCTCAAAGTTGTGTGTGTGTGACTTTGTTTTTGTTCATATTAGCCACTTGTAGGACACAATGTTTTAACAGACTTGATGCTGACTTACGAAAAGTTTTACAAACCTTTACCAGGTAAAAAGTTTGTTGCTGCATAATCCACTTCCAATAAATTAGTGGAAAATAATGATGATGATGACGACGTAAGTAATAAGTCTCAAACAAGTGTTCTGCTACATGAGGAGGCTTTAATCAAACGAAATCATATCAAAGCTATAAATCAATGGGAAATTCTAACCGCCAGTAGAGTTTGAAGTAGCACAGATTGCATTATTATTTGGCATATCACCTGTTTAAATTTAAAGATATTTAAATAGTTGAAAATGCTTGGTCTTTATTTTGTATGTTTGTATGTTGAATTTGAGAGATGACTTCTGCTTGTAATGTCAAACACAGTCCATCTAAAAACAGCGCTCACCTGAATGGTCTCGCATCATTTTAACAAGTTTAATGATTTGTCCTGATGTCCTAAGCTTCAAACCATTGATCAATTGCTAGAAGAAACTTCGTTATCTCCCAGCAACTTTTGCCGAGAATGCATTTTAATTATGTTATTTGTTTTTGCATCATTGTAACGTCTTTCATTTTTGGAATTGTTTTTTCTAACAGAAAGTTTCAAAGACTTCAAATTGGAAATCAGCAAGCTATTCCCATTGATATATGACACAAAGTTCATCGCCTTTGAAATGCGAAAAAATCCGGTGAGGTTTTTCGCTTTGGCCAAAATAAATTATACCATACTGTTACATGAAGAGTTCTATAGAGAGGGCCTCCCAGAGGTTTTGGGGAACAATAGAACATGGCTATAATTGAACTGGGGAGCTGGGGAACAATGTCGAAATATTTTAGGGAACAAAAGCAATAAAACAATATAAAGCAATAGGCCATTTCCGAGTTCATGTCTGCCTCCTCTTCAAAGCGAGTCTAAGTGCGAAGTTTTTGTGATGTTAATTAGTTCTACTTTACATAAGAATGAAAACTAATTTTCATAACAAAAACTTCGCACTTAGACTCGCTTTGAATAGGAGGCAGACATGAACTCGAAAATGGCCTATTTTAGGGATCAAAAAGCTGGGAACAAGTTTGAAAGTAATTTGCAAAACAAGGGAACACAAGCATATATTTAAAGGGAACAAGGAAACAACGACCCCCCACCCCCCGCTGGGAGGGCCTCTACACTACTAGCAATCCCTCCTTCGCCGCTTTGTTCGTGGAAATAGGCAAAACGGAAAACAGGCGGGAGAAAAAAATGGTCACGCAAAATCTGGACATGAGGGAGTATATGTACGCCTGTTTCCTTTTCACCTCGCGCTTCGCGAACAAAGCGGCGAAAAAGCGTGACTGCTTGTAGTCTAAGAGTTCAAAGACTAGTTTGTGGCTATTGCCTCAATAGCCACAATTCCACGCCCGCGTGGAAGCCCGAGGCTCAACCAACTGGGCCACCTGTGCGCACTTATCTCTGAACGCGGTGTATCCAAAGTTGGGGGTTAGGGAAGAGGGCCATTCTTGACTCGATATCATCAAGATCTGCTTGTATCTTTTTACAATCAAATGATAATGAACACCCACCAACAAGCTGATTTCGTATTTTTTCAAAGGCTTTATCACAATGCAATTTCTTTGACGATACAAACTTAGAAAAACTTCATGCTGCATTATCAAGGTAAGGTTTGTCTGCAGTTTTAAAGTAATGCATTTGTAACCAGAGCTGTTTTACTCCAGTGACAGTGACTGTCGTTATCTCTAGGGGGTTTCATCCATGCCACCCCCTCCTTGAAGATAAACTGGAATGCTGTGCTTAGTTGTCTTAAGCTGGTAAAGATAGTCTTTCTGGCTCGGTTGAAATACACACTGTCCCCTTCTTTTACTCGACTCCTTCCACCATGCATTCCATTAAGATGGTGTGTTTACAGAAAGAACTCAAACCTCGAGGCAAACGATTCAGTGCAATATGATTGGTGATTCACAAAAAATTAAACCAGAGGTCAAAATTGAACTACAACTTATACACTGACCACCCTATTCAGTGGCATTTCTGGGCCTGCCAATGAGACAAATTATCCACACAAACACAACAGTTCTTTAAGAATCCCAACTGGGATGTTTTGTGTAGAGGTGGAAGTCAGTGTTTCATTATTGGGTGGCGCGAGAGTGGGGAAACGTGTGAATCGCAAGTCAATCTAACTAGAAGCCAACTAATATCATGCGTTTCCGTTTCTCGGTTGTAGCAACGATGCTCAGTTCTTTGCGCTATTTGCGCCCTCAATTCCCTTGGACGAAAAATGCTTCAGATACCGTAAGTATACAGCACTATTCAGTTTGTGCTGTTCCTCTTTGTATGGTTATGACTAAAGGTCATATCAATATCATTATAACACTGGCAGCAGTTGTTTTCTTTGCTATCGCGCAAGTTCTTGAAGAAATGAAGGTAGTGTTTGCCAGTGGCATTAGGGCGCTTGATTTACAGGAACCCGTATATCAATCCTGCTTCTGTATAAGCTCGCTCTAACAACCAACTGGACTTTTGTCAGTATTTGGTAGCTATTTAAAGTCGAGCAGGCTTTCCAAACGGGGACCTTAACCGACAGGCTTTAGTTTTCGACCATTTGTTTTTGTTAAGGAAATTCGCGTTGCTTATCGTAGCGATCTAATTGGATGAATTTCAGCTTTGGCAGGATTTCCACGTGACGCAATGCCTGTCGGCTGAAGGTGGACCTTAAAGATCTCGGACGGCGCGTCAACGAAAACGTCATGAAAATTGCAAATTTTCGTTGTTTGAACTTTTCAACTTCAGAGAACCATCCATAGAGAACCATATCTGTTTTTTTGTGGACTTTGTTTCAATTTAAGCTTCTTGTAAACTTACGTTGTAACCATATGGGTTTGTGTGGGTGTGGTGTGGTGAGTTGTGAGTGCGCCGACCTAAACTTTTATAAATTTATTTGTGTGACTGGCTGCCTGCCCGTTTTAACTTAGCAGTTATTCCAGCCAGGTAGGAAACCCCTTATTTACTATAGCATTTCATTTAATTAACTTTTTAGTATCAATATTGTAATGATCTTGAGATGGGCAAATAAAGCGGCACTCTGTTCTGAGACACCCAATAGCTGACTTGTCAGTAATCGTATTCACATTAGGTGAGAAAATCAGTGGACATTTGCTCTGTGCTCAAAATTTCCATAGCACTGGAGATATGTTAAGTTCACGTAACTGATTTGTAGAAAACGGTAAAGATATTTTAAGACGTTCAAATCGCGCGTGCGAAGTCATAGGAGAGATTTAGTTTCGCGTTTACCGCAAGCGTAAAACGTTAGGCTGAAAATTGCGTTTTGCTGAAAGTTAAAGTAACTGACTTGGTTTTAGCTTATTTTTTTCCTGTTAGCTTCACATATCGAGTAGTTCTTGGAGGAATGAAACAAGATAGAATGAGAGAATTTACAATCGGGAATCTATGGCAAGCATGCAGCAAGCTGCCGTTTGCACTTTCCCGTTTCAGTGTCCTTGAATTTGCCGTTCTAGATCTTAATGTCTCCAACATCCAGCTATCTCCAGTAAACCAATCTCTTTCCTCGTGGTGTTATGCTGATGTAAGTGGTATCTTGCCCACACAGGTGGCCCCGCAAACGTCAAGTTGATGATTATTAACCACGGGGAGAAATAAATGCTTAATCAATTAGTAAAGAGAAAGCTTAAACAACGACAATTGGATCTCCTACCTATATAGTATGCTTCTTTTCCGGCGATTTCCCCTTCAAACGGTACATCCGTCGGGATCATCATGATAGGGACGGTTTCGTGCCTTGTTGAAGAACTTGTTACTCTTTCCAAAATTTGGACTGAAGCTAGGAGAGTGTGTACTAGTGATACCCTAACGATGTGTTATTTTCTTTTCGTTGTAGTTGAAGAGAAGCTATCTCACGAGGCAGGCTATGACTCCTTCCTTTCCGGTTTTGGTTGGTATTTTGAATTGCATTACATTTTCGAAAGTTTCCGGGATTTTTTTATCTAAGAGGTCCTCCGTTTTCATATTCCCAACGTCGATCGGTGTTTTTTTTTTTTTGCTCCAATTAGCCAGAGGTGTCTCTTGAAATTCAAAAGCATCGCAATGTCCTTTCCTGAAGATTTTTTCCTTAGTAAATTTGGTAGTGTTCGAACATAGTATTTTTTGGAGTTTTGAAACGCGAGCCATTTGTCTTGCGTTCAATCCTTAAACCAATCCTTCGTGTGATGCAGCAACAAGGAGCGAAACACAGTTTTCTGTCACTGACGTTTTTTCCGTCCCGTAAGACGTATTCGTTTTTCCGAGTGTTCTCCTATCTTCTCTCTAACCTTCAAAATTGACCATTGCATTCATTTAACCATTTCTTTAATCAGTGTTTCTAAGGATGGCGCACATTCTGGCCTTCAAATCATCAAAGTAAGGATATTAATAAACAACATAAAGTGAAGAGATTTATTTTTTGATGGCCACTCGGGGATACTCGGAAAAATCCGAGTGCTCCTTCGCAGGAATCGAACCGATGACCTTCCGACTGAGTACTAGTTTAGAGACACTAGTAAATAGTACGGACTGGTAATCGGAAGGTCGTAGGTTCGATTTCTGCAAAGGAGCACTCGGGGTTTTTTTCCGAGTATCGCCGAGTCTCCAGCGACAGGTACATCTCTTCATTTCATTTGAAGCAGTTACCCACTCATTCAGTACAAGTATAGAGAAGTTTTCAAAGACTGGAAAGTAATTACGCGATTGCAAGATTGGTTTAAAAACCTCGCGCCATTTTATCAACCGATGTGAAGGAAAACCAAAACCAATCGCAACTTCCACGCGCGATTTTTCCCGCGCTTTGAGCAAGTTACATGGAATTGTTAAGAATTTGGATTGGTTCATTGCCCTGTTTGCACCTGCTGTGATTGGTCGAAATGATTACTAAGGTATTTTTTTTTTCCGACAATCAATTGAAAACCGCTCTAAAGTGATATGACTTGTTGTATTTTAACACCACTAATTGATGGGACTTATAAAGCTTGCCTCAAAAATGCTATCACGAAAGATTAAGGCGGTTGGGTCTGTCCTATCCTTGGAGATCATGTGACCCTCAGACAAGATGGGGAGACAAAGTCAAGATCAGAATCGGAATGAGCGAGACGAGACTCCGACTAACTGGCCCTGGGTCTTCTATTGAGGGTGGGTTTGTCCTATAACAAGCTCAGCGGGAAACAAGTTCATTGCTCACTAGACATCGACTCAGTCACATTCTTTAGACTTTCTAATTAAATCACTCACTTGTCCTGTTTTTGTTCTTTACCTACAGAAGGAGAATAGAAGGGCCTGTCCCCTTTTCAAAATTCCTTCGCGTTCTGAAGCAATTCGAGAATCTCGTTCAACTGAGCAGAGCAACCGTTCAGCACGTGGTACGTTACTCCGTTTATCCCATTGAAGTTGCATTGAGGGTAAACTCTATTTCGAGAGCAATGCTGCATGGCCTTAACCGTACCATCATCTCGAGTATGTTCTGTTTTGGGCGTGGACTCATTCGGGACTGTAGGCCAAAGGCCCCGGCTCACTACCCTTTCTGTAAACAACTTGTGACGCGAAAAAACGCATGCACCCATGATTCACGAAGAGTAGGGCACGGATTTCACGGTATTGTGTTCTGTCTGACAGCATGTGGTCAACTCGGCTGGATTAGCGTGAAGGACTCCTGAGCAAATGAGACCACGGAAACCAAAATACAACCAGAAGTCGGGCTATTTGCTGGGTCGTTCACCACGGTTGAGGCTTCAATGACCAACTCTAACGGCGCATTGTTTCTCGGGCAACCCCTGCGGCGTCTTGTTAGTCAGGTACCAGCGTCAGATTGATGGAGAATATGGACTTAAAATACTGAAATAAGCCCAAAAAAGGCAGAGGGCAACTAGCTGGTTTTCTAAAAAAGCGTAAGAGAGCCAGCCATTGCCATTGAACTCGGGACATTCCCATACAAATCCTGCGCCCCAACTCACTACACTGCCTCTCAACTCTGTCTTTATGTCTTTATGCCACAAAAAAGGATGTTTACTTGTAAACTCTGGGTGTTTTGCTCTTTTTTGCCCTCGTGCAACTTTTTACGTTAGTTTTGCTTTCTCTTTGGAGAATTCTAATCGATTAAACCAGTCAAGTCCTTTTTTTTTTTTCAGAATCTTTCTGGCCCCGACCCTCCCTCCATGCGTCCGAAATGGCTTTACGTCTCGTCCAAGCTTAAAAGCAAACCTCTTGTTGCGAGAACGGTAAGTGTTACGCTAATGTTGGGGTCACCTGTGAACGTTTCCTTGGTGAGCCGATGCGTAAAGCGTTCGATGATTGTCTATAGTGTGGATATCACTTGAGATTTGCGCTGGATTCTCGAAATTGGCTAAAAATTCTCACGTTTTCAACCGATAAGGAGAAAACTGAAAACCAATCACGAGTGTCAACTTGCACGCGTGTATTTTTCTCGCGCCTTTGGCATGTTACATGCAATTGCTTCGACTTCTGATTGGTTCATCGTTTTCTTTGCCAATGTTGTGATTGGTCGACATTCAAGTAAAATCCATTGTAAAATTTGATTTCTATTTCAGTTAGCTCAAGAATTCGCTGCCTTTGGTTCTGTGGACGTGAAAATTTTGGACTCGCAGCGTGCTCTTGTCGCTGTCGCTCAACACAGAAAGTAAGCGGGTAATTGATCCAGAAAAGTACCGAATAACTGTTAGTTGCGTTTCACTTTCTTTGAAAGTAAACAAAACACGATTTGTTGAGAATTTTCCTCTTGGAACTTGGAAAGTGCTACTATGACCAAAAATCAATTTTTATTTTTCTTTGAATTTCAAAACTATATTAACCAAACAGTAAGTGACCCAAGTTTTATGCCTTGATTTAAAAAAGACACCTGTTTATTTGAACTGGAATTTTCAATTTAAAGGTCTGCCATTACTAACTTAAAAAACTTGAGAGAGCTGGATCGAGGCGAAAATGACGTGAAAGACTCAATGGTTTAAGAATGCAATGCGTGTGTACGCGGCTGAATTAATATGCAGCACGGGGAACTTTTTAAACTCGTGTTTTTCATATATAATGGCTTCGTTTACACGCTGAAATTTTAAGCGAGTAAAGAACATAACGTTTCCCTAGACTCAACCCTCTGAGGTCCAATCGGTCAGTTTGGAACGTGAATAATGGCGGACCGTGAAATCCAAAACTTACACTCAAAGTAAACAACCTTTGGCTAAAAGTCAAAGCTCACAATTTTGCCAGTCAAGTGTTAAGGAATCACACTTTCAAAATCTGGAGAAAACAAGGAAGCGATATTTTTATCATCGCAGCACTTTAAAGATTTCTCCACGAACAGCTCGCTCAATACATGTAGATGTCATTGCATAGAAGTGTCAATGTAACTAAATGAACTTTTTCCATGTCGTTTTTCGTCAGAGCCAAAGATGTTTTGCAATCATTCAGACGCCACAAGTTGCTGAATGTTCGGCCTTACAACTCGTTTTTAGATTCTTCCGAACTTAAAGTAGCGTGTTGGTAAGTAAACCATCATTTAAGTCGAGGATCGTTATGACTCTAAGTATCACACAGAATAGTAAACTGATTTGATTGGTTTCCTTTCATTTAATACGGCCTGATCATATTTACAATGGCAAATTCGCCAATTTAAAATAATGGCAATCACACTATTCAAGTGCCAGAGTCATATAGCCACAAATGGTATTGTTTATTTACTTTAAATAAAATGATATCGGATTGAAGTTAAACAAAGCAATTGTTTACTTTTGATGAGAGGGGAAACCAATGCACCCAGAACCTCCCGTAGCAGAGGAGAGATTCAACGAGCTCAACCATGCACATATAACCTGGAGTCCTGGATTCCAACTGGTGTCACATGGGTGAAAAGCTACTGCTCTCCTCACTGCGACAACCCTGCTTCCTCCACAACCACTCCCACAGAAAAATAAATGCTCACCATGAACGTTTTTTGGATGGGTGCGTTTATTTTGGTCCTCCACCCTTTCAAGTGGCGTCATGATGCAGTTTTATTAAAGTGCTACTACGGTGAAAAAATCAGCTCTCGTTTTTCTTCACATTTCGAAAGTATTTGTGTTGATTGCTCAATAGGCGAAATTTTTTGTAGTAATTTCAAGAGGAAGACTATTTATTTGAACTCCACTTTTTTAACTTAACAGTCCGCCATTACTTGGTGCAGCTTCAACTGATAAGCTTACAGTGATCTGGATCTAGGAGAAAGTGACGTCATTTACTCACTAGCTTAAAAATGCAGTGGGTGAATGCCATGTCTGTGAAGTTTGACGACTTAAATCCTCTCCAATCTTAAGCTACAAAGGTAATTTTGACACCCGAAAATGGCCCGTAAAGTTTCGAAACTTTCGAGAAACGGGCCCCAGACCACAGAAAGCTTATCAGTCGAAACCGCACCAAGTAATGGCGGACCGTTAAATTTAAAAGTGGAGTTCAAATAAAGTCTTCCTATTGAAATTACTCCAAAAAAATCCGCCTATTGAGCAATCAACGCAAATACGTTCGAAATGTGAAGAAAAACGAGAGCTGATTTTTTCATCGTAGTAGCACTTTAAATGCTCCACAGAATATTGTGCTTCTGATTGGTCAATGACGAATGCATGAGTAGGTTGTAGCAGGAGCTCATCAATGGGAGCGTATATGTCTGCTAATTCCTTGAGTCAAGCCTTTCCCCGGGGTCATTTCGTAGCTCATTGAGCGGGCTTCAGGATTGGCCAAAAAGAACAATAGAACGAACAAAGATAACAATGGATTTAGCACAGAAAACAATAGAAAGTACGACACTATACAGCCAATGAAATATAGTGTTCAACAAGAGGTACAAACCTACCCCTTTCCCGAGTAAATTTATTTTTAGGAACGTGTTTTTCTCGCGAAAAGTATCATAATTTCCTTGACACTGAGATAGCTTTGTTTTGATTGGCTTTTACAACAGTGGCCGTGCTGAACCTCCCAAGGGAGGCGTTTTATAAGTCTTGAAATGTACTCGGGAAAGGTTTGACTCCTGGGCCAAGTATGGGAGATAGAGCTTCCCCTTGATGATCTCCTCTCCCCAGTTGTTCAAACGATGGATAGCGCTATCCGCCGGATAAATCACTATCCAGTAGATAAGTCATAGTGAAACCAATTTCGCTATCCATTGGATAGCCATTTACCCGGCGGATAGACCTCTTTCATAATGGTGGCCAAATAAAATATTCTTTCGTTTTAATGCTAACAAACCTTTCTAGCCTGGCTACGACGAGCAAATTTCAAAGAGAATATTTGTTTCAAAACGAGGGCAGTAGGTCTTAACATAAATACAAAAGAACGTAGAAGTGGTCGCCATTTATGAAAGTGGTCTATAGCGCTATCCATCGTTTGAACATCAGGGGCCTGGTTATAGAGTGTAATTGAAGTTATAGAGTGCAATTGATAGTTTGTATCTGACGTCGCGCGCGGCGGCCATGTTTGTGTACAGAACAATACAGTAAAATGCCGTTTGGGAATTTGACTCTATTTTTATGCAAAACTTGTGGGGCCATTTTCTATTGCTTTGTACACCAACATGGCCGTCTCATCACGTGGATGCAAACCAAGAATACGGAACTTTGCTATGGAAACACAGCGATGGAGTAATTTTGTTGAGAATGTAATGAATGAAAAATCGTATAAACTCGCTCGTGTATTTCGTGGTTTGGGCCCGATTCACACGGTACCGGACGAATTTTCGCCCGGTCTAAAATTCGTGCATTTAGGGGTTCCGTTCACACGGAACCACGCTAAACGTACGAAAATATAACTTTTTGCAGATAGGGCGGCCAATTTGATTTCTATTGTTTCGAAAGACATTATGGGATGCTCAGGGGCAAATGAATATGTATTTGCCCCCTGGGCATCCCATAATAGCTATTTGAAACAATAGAAATAAGAATGGCCGCCGTATCTGCAAAAAGGACTATTGAGACGCCTTGCCGTTCAAAAATTTGAACGCCCAAATCGGGGACGAATTTGACCATCTTGACCGTCTAAATTTTTGCACGGCAAAGGCGTGGTTGCATGGATGCGTGGTAACTAAGCTACTATCGTTAGCCTTTCTCTTTCTTGACTCCAGTTTGGATTTCATAAAGTAGCGCTCTGCGCATAAGTAGATGGTAAAAAAGGCAAAGGTTAAAATTCGTCAATTCCTTGTGAACAGAGCGAGAATAATGCACGGTTCCTTGCGAACAAAATGGCCGGTCAAATTTTTCAACAGATAGGAAATTCGTCCGGTAATATTCACTCGTAATGTTTTGAAAGTCGAACTACGGCTCGTGCAATTTTGAGAACTTTCAAAGCATCACTTGTGCTCATAAGTTAAGGAAAGCACTCGCGTTCATACGATTTCTTCTACAAATTGGGTACACGTTGCAAACGGCTCGTCGTCGTCGTCAGATTGAAAGGTTTTTATTTACATTTGAAAAGTAAAAGCTGATTTTCGGCAGCGACGCTAGCATAAACACGAGCGACAGTAAGCGAGTAGTAGTGCCTTTCATTAGAGCAAAGACACTTATCAATAACAAGTTTCTGACTACGTATGTTGCTAGGTAAATCCACTGACCTAAGTCCTTTTCATAAGACGCATTGGAGCATTGGTAAAACGACAACAATTTTGGCAAATCCTGAATCCAAACGTGAGACGAATATCGTTCAGTGATTTCAAAACGGCATAAAACATGAACATCTCATTTACCCTCTCGCACTGTTTATAAACCTTTTCACCTTTAAGTTAGTATCGTGGAAATCTCCAGAAGCTACCAGGGGTCTAAAAGCAGGCCACCTGAAATGCCAATATTTATCAAAAACAGTGCACTTCAGCCATTTCTTCACGAGCCTGATTCCTTCGAAAGCCAGATTGAGCTTTTTCAGTTTTCCATGTTTTTTACCGGGTTTGTCAAGATTACATTCAAACTAAGGTTTGCAATGCTTAATTGATTTCTTCTTTTCTTTTAGGTGTTGTGGAACCGCTTTGGTTCTGTCAGGTGTCGCAATATTTTTGTGGAAATCATTGAGATAGCATAATGTATTAGTTAGGACTAAAACTTTTTTTATACCCTGTGTAAGATAGTGACGCACTGAAATCATTAAAGAAAATTTTACTTTAAAGGTGGTTTTGCCTTTCTTTGTTTAAGTTTGCTGCTTCGCATACCATACTCCCTCAAAGAATCAAGTTTCGTTTTAGTTGGTTCCCAACGCGACAGTACTTCCTGTTGTTTTTTCTCTTCTAACCATTTCACGAATTCAAATACCTGGAAAATACAACTTGGTATCATACAATTGGTTATATAAATCTGGAGTATTTTGGAAACAGCAATGATACCTATTAAATGAAATTGTACAGAAGATCTTGCAGTTTCTTATTCTCATTTAAGTGCAATTCACTATGGAAACCCAGAATCCGCGATCTCTGTCGGGAACGAGGCCAATCACGTGAACCTGCGAGACAATTCACTTGCATCCTGAAACCGTCAAGTTGAGGTTTATGACATTGTTCAGCCTGCAGACCAGCTGGACACTTTGTCCATTTAGACCAAGCCTGATCACACGTATCCGGTTTCTCGTATTCGTTTTGCCGGGTGAAAACGGAGCTTTTCGAATACGATTACATCAGAGGTTCGTGATACCATGAAAGGCGCTCTCGCGCATGCTCTACAGACGGAGGTTAGCGTTTCGCGTGTATTCGTGTGGACGGGAAAATACGATTCGAAAACGATACGTGTGGACGCGGATTTTTTCATGTACGTAGAAAAAAATCTCAGTTTTCGAAAACATCTGGAAAGGTGTTGACGGGGGCCTTAGAACCAAGATAAGTTGAACGGTCTAGCCCCCAAGGAGTTCTTGTACCACAATGGGTAGAGCATCCCACCGGTCACGGAGGTCGAAGGTTTGAATCCTGCCAGGGACTGTGAGTTTTCAGTTGTCCTCTCAATCGTTGCCAAGCAACTTTCTCACGGGTGTTCTACACCGTCAGCATCAACGGTTGCATTCTGAAACGCCAATCAATTTCGCAACAACATGGGCCAGAATGTAAAAATAATAGTTCCTTGTTTTATTTTTAGTAAAGTGTTTACTGCAAAGTTGTTTTACTTTGTTTCAATTTTTTTTTTCTGCTTTAAAGCTAAAGCAATAGTTCGCACAAGGTACTAATTTCCTTCTTTGAAGTTAAATACTGTTGGTGCTTGTCTAATTGTTAAACACTTCTCAACTCTTTGCATAATGATTATCTTCTTTTCGAGGGTCAATGAAGTTGGTGCTGTCATTATTTCTGCTTTTAACAGTGCATTTTGAGTTTTAAGAAAAAGACGACATGTTCTAACAGAAGCAACTGTCATCGGCAGTTATATTGTGAGAGTGAATTTGTTGTCCACATATCTAGTAGCTTATGTACTAATACTGTTTAAAACCTTGTGTATTACTTAATGTTCAAATTCACCCTAGCTCACAATGTATCTGACTATGACAGTTTCGAGACAGTTGGCTCTGTAGAAACATGTTGCAAAATTTAGAAGTGTCGTCATTTTCTAAAACTTATTAGTAGCTTACTTCTATTAAGACCTTTTGGCAAAATAGCTGTATTCCATTTCCTCTATACTTATTTCCTTGGTATTCTTTGACCCTAAGCCATTCAGGCCTTTAGCTTTTGATGAAGATATTTTGAAGAATGGATAATTATTGGCCTCGCTAAGTGGTTCAGTCTTAATCTTTCTTGAAAATAGCGAGCACCTGCAAAAATTGTCGATCTTTTGGAAACAATTCACCACAACGGATGCTGTTTACTTGTCTTTTTAAATTCAGACAAATGATTTCCAAGATATTGTGTCACCATTCTTTGTTCTGCCAATCACACAAGACCTTCGCGAAGTCAGTCAAGAGGAAAATAAATAGCTTAATGTCCAGCTGAGAGGGCCAATAAGGCACATTAGCATAAAATGTGTTGGTTTGTGTTTGTATAAAAATAATGGAGCTTGTCGGCGAAGACCAAGATGATGACGACTCGACTGAAACTCGCTTGCTGTACGCTTGTAGTGAGAACTGTTTGTGTGTTTGTAGCAAAGCCTGGGGAAAAGATTTGCTTTGTGGTTGGACACCTTCAAATAAAAAACCAATCTCGAGAGCAAAGCCAGCGAAAACGCCGCCGTCGTTTGGCAACGCGAAGAAGGAAGGGAAGTTGGCGATAAACGAATGTGGATTTGTTTTTCGACATTATGAGACAATGGGTCGCTACATTGAACAGTATCGAGAAAATCATAGTAGTGCTTGTTTGGAGAAAGAGGCCGAATGGACACCGGTGTTGGGAGTTGATGTACCAGACCCTTATTTATTGCCCAAGATTGGTAGCTCAAGGTGAGTTTATCGACAGAGCATTTTAATTGGTTGACGAACTTTCATAGTTTTTTCAAAGGTAACCATAAACAGCAAATTGTTCGAAGAAAATTCCCACGAAATAGTCAACACACAAATCGGGTTGTATACCTTTTTATAGCTGCAACAACATACTGAAATTAAGATGAAACGCTTTTAATTAATGCTGCAGTTGTCGAACAAGCCGGTTTTATGTTACATGTGCCTCGATTGAAGTGGACCTGAAGTTTGATCGAAGGACTGAGGAGGGTTTTCTCAACACATCAATACCCTTGGAATTGTGTCCAAGCCTGATGCAATGTCAGTGGCTACTAAAAAAATCCGATAGCCCAAAGAATATTTACAAAGCCGACAACAGATATATCATCTTATCTTGATCATATTTACTTTTCTCGTTTATTATTCTCAATGGGTGTTTTATATTGTTATTAAAAAAATATAAATTCCTCTTTTAAGAAAAACCTATTAAACCTATCGGTGTTTTTATTCGATTCTGTGGTTAGACATGTGCCCAAGGGTGGTCGATTGATAAAGAGAAAACGCAATACAAGTTGCACCAGCTCAAATTTATGTTGTTTCCATTTCCAATTTCTATATCCTAAACTTTTCTGGACGATCTTACTTGCTGTTATTCAACCAGAAAAAAGCACTGTCCATCACGGGAATTTCACAAACAAAAAATGTCTTTTCTTGGTGAGCTTATTCAAAGATTCGAGCCAATTTGGTTTGTACAATTCTGAGGACGGACATGCTAACGCGAGGCAAAATATTGGCTGTTTTTTTCTAGCAAGCACGTAAATGCTTCCCTATATGTCCCAGGTTTACAGCAGCTTTTTTTGTTAGAAAACTAACGATTGACCATTCTATTTTGTTGCAAGAGGACTTGTAGCTACAATGGCTGTTAAGAAGGTCTATCAAATCATTCGACCAATGGCTCTAGCGTGGATGTTTATATATAATAGATTGCATGGAAAAATCTTTCTGATATTATGAAGTTTCTTGCCACTGGTTAATTGCGAACTATCTTTAAGTTATCATTCCTTAATCGCTTTTTAACGATTTGCTTATCTTAATCAAGAAATTTTTCTACGACGGATATTTTCACCGGTGATGAGTTGATCATGTAATCATTATATTCCTAACTGATCTTTCCGACAGCAACCACATATCTCGGTAGGAATTTATTTAATTTTTTAAAAGAAAAATTAAAAAAGCGATCGCCAAATAGTATACGGTGTATGAGGTACATGCTGGTCTGTCGCTTTGCCAATCAGAAAGCAGCGTTACGGTTTAGGGTGATACCAACAGCGAATACACAATGATGTTTGAACCTATCGCGTTCTCGTATTTGCAGCGTCTGTTATAAGGGC
>BLFP01001861.1:525886-542067 GCA_014634505.1 Montipora efflorescens
GCAAGATGACAAGGAGCGGAAATGACGGCCATGTTAATCACAGTGTGCTAAAGAAGAGGCTGTCCGTCCAATGCGTTGGAAAAGAGGAAGCGATTGATAGAGAGTTCTCAGGCTATTTGCGCTTGTGATGATTTCGTTTGGGATAAATTTGAAGGAAACTTTAAAAAACTTAAGAACCCGATAGATGAGGAATGAGCAAAAATTATTGCGGAGACCCGGGATTAATCAGAGCTCATTCGAGCCCTCCGTATTTGAACCAGGGACCTTCAGATCTTCAGTCTGACGCTCTCCCAACTGAGCTATCTCGGCAAAATGACAATAAGATGGAATGAGGGCATGTTCATCACACTGGGCTAAAGAACAGGCTAGCCGTCCAATGCGTTGGAAAAGAGGAAGCGATTGATAGAGAGTTCTCAGGCTATTTGCGCTTGTGACGATTTCGTTTGGGATAAATTTAAAGGAAACTTTAAAAAACTTAAGAACCCGATAGATGAGGAATGAGCAAAAATTATTGCCGAGACCCGGGATTAATCAGAGCTCATTTGAACCCTCCGTATTTGAACCAGGGACCTTCAGATCTTCAGTCTGACGCTCTCCCAACTGAGCTATCTCGGCAAAATGACAATAAGTTGGAATGAGGGCATGTTCATCACACTGGGCTAAAGAACAGGCTGTCCGTCCAATGCGTTGGAAAAGAGGAAGCGATTGACAGAGAGTTCACAGGCTATTTGCGCTTGTGGCGATTTCCTTTTGGATAATTTTGAACTGAGCTATCTCGGCAAGATGAAAAGGAGCGGAAATGACGGCCATGTTAATCACACTGGGCTAAAGAAGAGGCTGTCCGTCCAATGCGTTGGAAAAGAGGAAGGGATTGATGGAGAGTTCTCAGGCTATTTGAGCTTGTGACGATTTCCTTTGGGATAATTTTGAAGGAAACTTTAAAAAACTTCCAAACCTTGAAGATGAGGAAATAGGAAAAAATAGTGCCGAGACCCGGGATTAATCAGAGCTCATTCGAGCCCTCCGTCTTTAAACCAGGGACCTTCATATCTTCAGTCTGACGCTCTTCCAACTGAGCTATCTCGGCAAGATGACCAGGAGCGGAAATGACGGCCATGTTCATCACACTGGGCTAAAGAAGAGGCTGTCCGTCCAATGCGTTGGAAAAGAGGAAGCGATTGTTAGAGAGTTCTCAGGCTATTTGCGCTTGTGGCGATTTCCTTTTGGATAATTTTGAAGGAAACTTTAAAAAACTTAGATCCCGAAAGATGAGGAAAGAGCAAAAATTATTGCCGAAACCCGGGATTAATCAGAGCTCATTCGAGCCCTCCGTCTTTGAACCAGGGACCTTCAGATCTTCAGTCTGACGCTCTCCCAACTGAGCTATCTCGGCAAGATGACAAGGAGCGGAAATGACGGCCATGTTAATCACACTAGGCTAAAGAAGAGGCTCTCCGTCGAATGCGTTGGAAAAGAGGAAGCCATTGATAGAGAATTCCCAAGCTATTTGCCTTTGGGATATTTTTAAAGGAAAATTTGAAAAACTTCAGAACCCGATAGATGAGGAATGAGGAAAAATTATTGCCGAGACCCGCGATTAATCAGAGCTCATTCGAGCCCTCCGTCTTTGAACCTGGGACCTTTAGATCTTCAGTCTGACGCTCTCCCAACTGAGCTATCTCGGCAAGATGACAAGAAGCGGAAATGACGGCCATGTTAATCACACTGGGCTAAAGAAGAGGCTGTCCGTCCAATGCGTTGGAAAAGAGGAAGCGATTGATAGAGAGTTCTTAGGCTATTTGCGCTTGTGGCGATTTCCTTTGGGATAATTTTGAAGGAAACTTTAAAAAACTTGAGAACCTTAAAGATGAGGAATTAGCAAAAATTAGTGCCGAGACCCGGGATTAATCAGAGCTCATTCGAGCCCTCCGTCTTTAAACCAGGGACCTTCAGATCTTCAGTCTGACGCTCTCCCAACTGAGCTATCTCGGCAAGATGAAAAGAAGCGGAAATGACGGCCATGTTAATCACACTGGGCTAAAGAAGAGGCTGTCCGTCCAATGCGTTGGAAAAGGGGAAGGGATTGATAGAGAGTTCTCACGCTATTTGCGCTTGTGGCGATTTCCTTTTGGATAATTTTGAACTGAGCTATCTCGGCAAGATGACAAGGAGCGGAAATGACGGCCATGTTAATCACACTGGGCTAAAGAAGAGGCTGTCCGTCCAATGCGTTGGAAAAGAGGAAGCGATTGATAGAGAGTTCTCAGGCTATTTGCGCTTGTGGCGATTTCCTTTGGGATAATTTTGAAGGAAACTTTAAAAAACTTCCAAACCTTGAAGATGAGGAATTAGCAAAAATTAGTGCCGAGACCCGGGATTAATCAGAGCTCATTCGAGCCCTCCGTCTTTGAACCAGGGACCTTCAGATCTTCAGTCTGACGCTCTCCCAACTGAGCTATCTCGGCAAGATGACAAGGAGCGGAAATGACGGCCATGTTAATCACACTGGGCTAAAGAAGAGGCTGTCCGTCCAATGCGTTGGAAAAGAGGAAGCGATTGATAGAGAGTTCTCAGGCTATTTGCGCTTGTGACGATTTCGTTTGGGATAAATTTGAAGAAAACTTTAAAAAACTTAAGAACCCGATAGATGAGGAATGAGGAAAAATTATTGCCGAGACCCGGGATTAATCAGAGCTCATTCGAGCCCTCCGTATTTGAACCAGGGACCTTCAGAT
This sequence comes from Montipora efflorescens, assembly GCA_014634505.1. Lineage (NCBI taxonomy): Eukaryota > Metazoa > Cnidaria > Anthozoa > Scleractinia > Acroporidae > Montipora > Montipora efflorescens. The sequence continues at coordinate 528,622 of BLFP01001861.1, forward strand.
CTTCAGTCTGACGCTCTCCCAACTGAGCTATCTCGGCAAGATGACAAGGAGCGGAAATGACGGCCATGTTAATCACACTGGGCTAAAGAAGAGGCTGTCCGTCCAATGCGTTGGAAAAGAGGAAGCGATTGATAGAGAGTTCTCAGGCTATTTGCGCTTGTGGCCATTTTCTTTGGGATGATTTTAAAGGAAATTTTTAAAAAGTTTAGAACCCGAAAGATGAGGAATGAGCAAAAATTATTGCCGAGACCCGGGATTAATCAGAGCTCATTCGAGCCCTCCGTCTTTGAACCAGGGACCTTCAGATCTTCAGTCTGACGCTCTCCCAACTGAGCTATCTCGGCAAGATGACAAGGAGCGAAAATGAGGGCCATGTTAATCACACTAGGCTAAAGAAGAGGCTGTCCGTCGAATGCGTTGGAAAAGAGGAAGCCATTGATAGAGACTTCCCAAGCTATTTGCCTTTGGGATATTTTTAAAGGAAAATTTGAAAAACTTCAGAACCCGATAGATGAGGAATGAGGAAAAATTATTGCCGAGACCCGGGATTAATCAGAGCTCATTCGAGCCCTCCGTATTTGAACCAGGGACCTTCAGATCTTCAGTCTGACGCTCTCCCAACTGAGCTATCTCGGCAAAATGACAATAAGATGGAATGAGGGCATGTTCATCACACTGGGCTAAAGAAGAGGCTGTCCGTCCAATGCGTTGGAAAAGAGGAAGCGATTGATAGAGAGTTCTCAGGCTATTTGCGCTTGTGGCGATTTCCTTTTGGATAATTTTGAAGGAAACTTTAAAAAACTTAGATCCCGAAAGATGAGGAAAGAGCAAAAATTATTGCCGAGACCCGGGATTAATCAGAGCTCATTCGAGCCCTCCGTCTTTGAACCAGGGACCTTCAGATCTTCAGTCTGACGCTCTCCCAACTGAGCTATCTCGGCAAGATAACAAGGAGCGGAAATGACGGCCATGTTAATCACACTGGGCTAAAGACGAGGCTGTCCGTCCAATGCGCTGGAAAAGAGGAAACGATTGATAGAGAGTATTCAGGCTATTTGCGCTTGTGGCCATTTCTTTTGGGATAATTTTGAAGGAAACTTTAAAAAACTTAGATCCCGAAAGATGAGGAATGAGCAAAACTTATTGCTGAGACCCGGGATTAATCAGAGCCCATTCGAGCCTTCCGTCTTTGAACCAGGGACCTTCAGATCTTCAGTCTGACGCTCTCCCAACTGAGCTATCTCGGCAAGATGACAAAGAGCGGAAGTGAGGGCCATGTTAATCCCACTGGGCTAAAAAAGGTTACATCGTGTAATAATCGAGCATTGTCATTGATTTTTCTCCCCCTAATGGAGGCAGTTTGGTCTGAGTGAATGATGAGCGGCAACACCTCATGTAGCCTATTCGCAACCGCTTTAGATAGAGTCTGATAATCGGTCGTAAGAAGAGTGATGGGCCTCCAATTTTTTAGCTGAGTACGGTCACCCTTCTTGAATAATAAAGAAATTACTCCTCGCCGTTGTGACACCGAAAGGCGGCCAACCCGAAACGCATGGTTATAGACGTGAACTAATTAATCACCTTACAGGTGCCAAAAATGCTTATAAAAATTGGTTGTAATGCCATCAAGACCGGGCTACTTATCTTTCTGCATTGCATCAACAGCCCTTTTTAACTCCCCAGTTGTAATATATCCTTCACAAGAGTCTCGCGCATTCTCTAAAAGTTCGGGGTATGCTCTATCTAGGAATTCTCTTTGTACCTTTTCGTCACAAGGCTGCGCCGTGTAAAGCTGTTTATAAAACGAAAAGGCCTCCTCAAGCAAGTCCCTAGTTTCAGTAACGGTATCCATGTTATCCTTCGTTAAAAAACGTATGTTTTGTGCTGAACGACGGCATTTCTCAAGAGAAAAAAAGAAACGAGTACTCTTTTCACCTTCTTCGACAAACTGCGCTTTTGTTCGTATTTTAATAGCCTCTAACTCCTTAAGTTCGAACTGCCTCAAGCCCTCCTTTGCGAAGAGATATTGCTCTATATCGCTAGTAGTACCATACTTTGCCCTCTCTTGAAGCTTATCCAATCTACTCTGTAAAACAAACCGTGGGAGTCAGGGTGGCTTAGTGGTTATAAGCTATCCGACCTTATCAAGTAATACAAGGAAATTTTGAATGCGCTTCTTGCATAGAGATGTCGAGCTTGACTTTCCTAGTAGGAGGACAGGTAATCTGCAAATATAAATATCGTTATTCTCTTATTTACATTATTATACCGTTTCTTTGACACGAGAATTACAGCGAAACGAAAGCGCAACTTTGTCGCGAATTTTCTATGATAAAAACTTGTTCAGAAATCCAAAATCTACGTTAACAGCACACACCGGGCCTCTTCCTGAGTATCTGGCTAAAAATCATTTCCTCTGGCCGCGCTTCAGCCATTCGATGAGGGCCGGTCTCGCGCTTCTTAAGTTGCCTCGCTCATGCCCAAAAAGAATTCTGGGTAATTATGCCATTCCATGACAAGGGAAGACTCCCGTTTCTCATTTCATAGTTTTTTTCATAAGTGTCGGGCACCCAGTCCTACCAGCAAAACAACGCATCGATTGAAGGTTTTAGCTTTCAAAACTTGCCCAGATTGTGTCAGTAGGTCCTGGAATTCGTCCACAGAAAGGCCAGAGAGACAACTTCACTCGTGAACCGCCATGTTTACAACAGAGCATTTTAGGCGTCCCAGTCTGCATGAAACCATCTCTCGCCTCTGTCTGAAACAAGACCAGACACGCACGGTTCTTACGTTTCGTTTATGCCTATAAAATCAACTGAAATGTCAATTGCTGGTACCAAAAAAAAAAACTAAAACAAAAAAAAAAAACCAACATGTTAATTTTTTTGGTAGGCTAGGTATCGCAGAGCCAGAACATTTGCGCATGCACTGACGGAATATTTGAACAAGAAAGAAAAACGCAGTACCTCCAGACACCGGCGCTGGAGCGTCGTACCAAACGAGTCATCCCGGAATTTCGGCCCGTGCGATCGCTTTTGGACGCAGTTGGCCCTTCGCTGCTTTCTGCTACCGACCTTGCCTCCCGGTAAAGTAAAGTAAAGTAGAGTAAAGCAACCATATTTAACGTCGATAACTCGTAACAGTAATTCAACTGACAAACCTGAGGTCGACGGGGCGCTCATTTTACTCTCCCCTCTCCATCAGTGCTCCGTTTTACGGGTATTTAAAGCTACTTAGCTACACGGAAAGGAAAGAAGTCGAAACAAGGATGCGAGATCCGGGAACCGAACTCAGGACCTCTTGCACCAAGGCCGCGCACTAACCAACTGTGCCATCCTTGCTCCTGGTCGGCATTGAGGGAGAGATATGTCGGCCCCTAAACCATATGTGACAAATCCCACGACTACTCACAGCTCCAAACCGCCCTTGTCAATATAGCGTAAGAATAAGATGGCTTATATATTCAAGAGAAAAGTCATTTTTTCTGTCATATGGTAAGCACTGGAGTCGCAGATTACAAAGTGTGCGCATGCGCCCTCATAAAGGTACCATACATACAGTCATAAGCTTTTTCCTAATAACTACAGGAGCTAATATCTTCGAGACATTACATTTACAGCTAAAATACTTAGCATATACGGATACCTACTAAATACATAATATTTAAAGATATATTCATTAAAAAGAAAAGCCGCTGTACAAAATGCGGCTCTGGATTCTCTTTTAAAACCAGTAAACTCATAGGTACGGATAAAATCAGGTAGCGCATTCCGCAACTTAGCTGATACGTAAGAAAAAAGAGAACTAAGACCATAACTGGTTGTTCCAGTTTTATTGAGGAACAGAATGTAATTTCCGCGAAGATCACGCATAAGAAGGGGACGGGAGAGAAAACGTATTTTTTCCATATAAGCAGAAAAACCCTTTTTTCAAAAATAAAAAATAAAAAAAGCAAACAAAACAAAAAAAAAACACATCCTTTTATCAAGTAATACGAGGAAATTTTGAATGCGCTTGTTACATAGAGATGTCGAGCTTGAGTTTGGTAGTAAGAGGACAGGTAATCTGCAAATATAAGTATCGTTATTCTCTTATTTACATTATTATACCGTTTCTTTGACACGAGAATTACAGCGAAATGAAAGCTTAACTTTGTTGCGAATTTTCTATGATAAAAACTTGTTCAGAAATCCAAAATCTACGTTAACAGCACACACCAGGCCTTGTTAACCCACTTTTGACTTTGACCTTCGCTGTTGAAGTCTCGGGAGGCCTGGTGACGAGGTGGAGGGAGGGGAGTCCCAGATTGCTCAGTGAGTGTTTGTTTTTAGCAATTTGGGACTCCTCTCCTTCCAGAACTTATTATACTCGTCACCAGGCGTCCAGAGTTCAGTGCCATTTTGAGTTGGACACTTCGCGGGTACAACGCTTTCTGACTACCATTTTAGCAGGTTAACTTACAAGTTTTACGGAGTCTGGTGGCTTCGCGTTGCTACCTGGAGATGCTTGAGTGGATTCATGGTTTAGAGAAATTCATGTTCCACGAGCCTGGCGTGTTCATTTAGCGACTGGATTCGATTTTCACGAAAAAAATCGTGCTTGTTTTGGGTCGATCGGAGTCCCTACGCTGGCTTCCGTCTCCTACCTGGTCACTATACTATGAAGGAAGGTGAACGGGGACCATTTTTCCCGAAACTTCGAGTACGTATTAAAGACAACAACAGCTCACCACATGGTAAGTTTCATCGATTTTTAGTACCATTTTCTAGCAAATTTTCAGACCTAAACTTCCCCTCATATGTTCTCTATATTTACCTATGTGGCACACACAGTGAGCCTGGGTTACCTATGGTCAAACATAACAAATATGGCTCTGGTGAGCTCATTTTTTGGGACTAGATTTTCTCAGAAACAACTAAAAATTCTACCAATGAGCAGAAACAAACGCTTACCTTGAAAATTTAACTGTGGCTTTGCACTGAGGGTCGTCATCTGCGTGAACCAACAAACAAAGAGAAAAAATATCCGTCAAAACTTAACTACCACTAACACCGAAGAAAAAAAGACAAAATAAAGGAAAACAAACCCTATTTTTGGCTGTCTTGCGCCACATATTCGCCATCTTTTCGTCACAAATTTCCACTATGATGGAAACCTCAGACGCCATCTTGAAGCACGAAACAACCAATCGGCGATGGGAAATCTACCCACGTGATATACGTTTCCAATCCATGCCAATATCAAAGATGTATGTAAATCATCATGATACTGGTCACATTGGCATACATGGAGGGGTGGACGGACGTATGTACGGACGTTCGATGACGTCATGGATATAAAACCAAAATGTCTCGCATCGAAGGGCTAATATTTTCTTAACTATGGTGCTCCGCGCGCGCGGAGCTCCGCTATCAACCAATCTTCAAAACTGAAAGGTCCTCTTGGAAGTCTGAATCAAATCATTCGTTTTCTTGTCTTGCAATGGGATTCTCAGAGACGTATCTATAGTAACTCAAGTTTAGAGGGAATTTGCTCTTTGCTTTTTTAAATTTTTTTAAATTAAATTTTTTAGTTGACGGTCCAGAGTCCAAAGTCCAGAGTCTAGCTCGGTCCAGCCTGCTTTTATAATATGCCGAAATAGCGAGAACGTCCTTTCGTTGTGATTTGTCACAGAATATAAAAACTAAAGACAGTGGAGGGATTGCTGTCTTTTGAGAAAAGTCTAAAAAGAACAGCCCCCAAAAGAAAACAATGACAACGACGATATTTGGGATTTCATGGATCTTGGCACCACGAGAAGTAAAAGAAAACGCCTGCATAAAAGAAACGGTCAGCAATCGTTTGCCTACCGATGGGCACAGAGATACCGACGTTTATGCTGACTACACTGTAGAACGTACTACATCTTCGTTATTTTAACGAATATACCCGGGGTGATTTTCCTGCATTGTCGATCTGATGGTTTTTGGCAGTCTGTCTTACAAGGATTTGAAAAACATCTGACTTAAGGACTATTAAAATTTTACTCACACAAAAGGACTTTAATTATACTTTTTGGTATCAGGAGTCAGATATTGACTTTATTTAATGAACGTTAGAGAGAGAAGTGTGAACAACAGAGTTCAGTGTTGTTTTAAGCACTCCAGGAGTGAAATGATCTTAGTATTAAATGTTTGCACACAAAAGAAAACTAACAGTGGGGTTTACGATAACGCGCAAAACCTCTAAATCCGAATTAATATTTGAAAAGTTTTCGAACAAAGCACTGTGTGTAATCAAGGGCAAAAAGTAATTGCATTGCGCCAAAAGTTATTACTTCAACAAAATAGTCGTTTGTTTTTCTTCTACTTCTTCAAAAGAATTGAATACGGCGCCAGCAATAACGTTACTTCTTTGAATTTTAGCAGCTGCCACATGTTATAAATTACCATTTTTCTGAAGAGCAGGTTGTTTCTCAAGTATAGGAGGTAACAGTTAAAAATAAAGACGCTTGTTAAGCTTTGGGGAAAGTAACTGACCACTGGTAAAACAGTGAAGAAAGTTTAGAATGTCATCGGAACTAAGGGACTCTCCGACATCAGGTGTCTTTATGACCTTGGGGAAATTCTTCGTATGTTCTCTCATCGTCCTAACGATTTTGGGTGATGTCCTCGTTTATACGGCGTTCTGCTTAAATAACAACTTACGAACACGAAGCAATGCGTTTTTCCTGAGCCTCGTGACCTCGGATATTTTGTCGGCGTTATTCGTCATGCCCATTGAGGTTGTTCTGTTGTCGAATTACCCTTTCTGGCCTCTTGGAGAAATGCCCTGCAAGATCTGGAGCTCGATGTTTGTCGCCCTCTGCAGTGCGTCCGTTATGAATTTGTGTGCAGTTGGTATCGATCGCTTCTGGGCCATTTCGCGTCCTTTACGGTACAACCCCGACATGTCTTCATCTCTTGCTGTTTGCCTGATCTTCCTTTGGTCGTTTGCATTTATCAGCGGAGTTGCCAGTTATTTTATCTGGATAACACCAAACCCGTTGGTGTGCTCGATGTTGTCAACTCCTTTGGAAAGCGCTGTTTGGTTTCTGCTTTTTGATCTCCTTATACCATTCTGCATTTGTCTCTTAATGTACGCAAAGATCTTCCAAATATCTCGCCAACAAGCGCGGAGAGTAACTACCGCTCGAAGGTGGGTGCGTGGTGAACATAAATCTTTCTCCCCGCCAAGAAAGTCAGTAAAAACCTTGAGCCTTCTCGTCGGCTCTTTCGTGGTCTGTTTTTTACCGTTTCTAGTGTACCATTGTGTCGATGGGGCTTTGGAAGGAAGGTTACCAAATCGCCTATATATCGGAAGCGTTGTCAAATGGCTGACGTTGTCAAACTCTGCAATGAACTGGGCACTTTATGGAATTTTAAACCTGGAGTATAGAAAAGCTCTTATTAGAATTTTCCGTGTGTTGGGGTGTAAATTTGGGGGCCAACGTTCGCGCGTTAGCTCGGGAGCAAATTGCATGGAGGTTCAGACGATATCTTAATATTCTCAGTAGCAAACGACACAGACGGCAAGCTCTTTTTTTTGAGTGAGGTAGGTGTGAGGTTTTTTTTAGGGGGGCTGGGGTTGGGAGTGGTTTGGAAGTGGGGATTACAAAATGGTACAATGACTCATAACAAACGCACCGTAAATTTATAAATATTTATTTCTTGAACTCTTGTTTCGGTGGGAACACAAAGTTACTGATCACGTGAGTGAAAATACTCCATTCTTATTCTTTCACAGAATAACTAATAAATATAGAGCACATGAGAGGCCTTACCCAGTATGGAAATGCAACCATTACTGGGCTTAGTCAAGCCCTCATGGTAATGAATATGTGAAATATGATCAAGAAATACTATCAGTACATCCTGTTAGATTTATAGGTTTGCTCCCGAAGATCATGCATAAGAAGAGGACGGGAGAGAAAACGTGGAAACCCCTACAAAGAAACAACGACAACGTACTTTTATACAGTAATATTGCACAGAGATGTAGAGTTTGACTTAAGCAGTAAGAGGACAGGTAATTTGCAAATATAAATCTCAGTATTCTCTTATTCGCATTTTACCATTCCTTTGACAAGAAGTTACGAAAGGCCAGGCATTTGTTTGCTACGAGAATAACAGTGAAAAAAGCACTACTTTGTCGCGAATTTTCTATAATAAAAACTTCCGGAACCAAAGGCTACGTCAACAGCACACACCGGAGTTATTCCTTAGTATCTGGCTAGAAATCGTCTTCTCACTACTTTTTCCCCCGGCCGCGCTTCAGCCATTTGATGAGGGCCAGTCTCCGCTTGCTTCTCAAGTTGCCTGGTCGATGTCCAAGAATTCTGGGTAATTCTGCCATTCCATGACAAGGGAAGATCCCTTATTCTCCCCGATTCGAATTTCAGAATAACTACGAGAGCTAATATCTTCGAGACATTACATTTACAGCTGAAATACATAACATATACAGATACATACTAAATACATAATATTTAAAGAGATATTAATTAAAAACAAAAGCCGCTGTACAAAATGCGGCCCTGGCTTCTCTTTGAAAACCATTAAACCCAGTGGTACGGATAAAATCAGGTAGTGCATTTCGCAACTTAGTTGACGCGTAAGAAAAAAGAACTAAGACCATAACTGGTTGTTCTACGTTTATTGGGGAACAGAATGTAATTTCCCCAAGGTCATGCCTAAGAAGAGGACGGGAGGGAAAACGTATTTTTCTTAGAGGCAGGAAAATTCTCAAAAATAAACCGACTCTTATACAGTAATATGAGGAAGTTTTTGAATGCGCGTATTGAATAGAGATGTAAAGTTACAGCCCCTCACTCGTTTAAAAAGGTCGTCACGTTTGCTCGTCATTTCCAACCCAATGCACTTTAAACATCGTTTTAGCTGCTTAATCGTGTATTGTTCTGGTTCTTTCTCGAGAATAGAGCCAAGAACACGGTCGACGTCGCTGTAAACCGAAAAGATTAAAGCGAATATCCCTTGTGACTCTTGCATGACGTCATTAGTGCAAAGCGTTATTGATACAAATTCCTCAGAATAACTTTATATAAATGAATATTTTATTATTCACCCCAGGCCGCTCTCGGTCAAAAGTTTGATTATACACAAATGTGCAATACGACGCCAGAGCCGCATAAAATGAAATCGATTTCTACAGAGAAATAGAGGAATTGAAAGGCCACCTAAAGACAAAAGACTCACAAAAAAAATGTTATTTAGAAGATGATTTTTACAACAAGGCCAAACATTTCTTGAAAGAAAAGACAGAGAAGCAACTCAGCCTTTCAGGAAACAAGGATCGATCTAAGTCGAAACAACTAAGAAAATGGAACAACAGATGATAACTCGAAGAAAATGGGTTTACAGCAACGGCAAATTAAACTCTTCACAGGAAACGACAAGAAAGTAGTTCCAAAACGGGAACTGTTTCAAGTCTTGTTCCACGCAAACAGTCGAATTTCTCACAGCGAACCGGCAGCAAATTACGGAAAGTGGTTTATGCAGAAATCAGCCAGAAAGTTGTCAACACATCCATTCCATGAACACAAAATGCCCAACAACCAATGGCAGCTCCAACATTCCTCTCTTTGATAGAGATCGACTTGATGTAAAACGTCACCCTTGTAACCCAACATGCTTTTAGGAAAAATAACTGAGATCGAAAACCATTATGCTAGAGTAAAGACCAAGTTTGGAGAAGTCCAATGACTTATTTCTTCTACAACATTAAACCTGTGCAGTGCTACTAATCTTACTTTTGATTATTCATTCTGCAAAATGAGTAATTCCTTTCAAGATAAATTGTGGTTTATTGATATTGTAACAGTACAAATAATACCATTGTTACGTTTAATGGTAATGTAATTACTTACTGAGAGACAAATGTTTATGAATCTTGTATTATACAAGTTACATTGCTAAAGGAATGAGAATATCACTGTTTTTTCATTACGAAAAGTAGCCCTACTTGTGAATGACACTGAGAAAAGGGTTTAGCTCTGACGAAAGGCTAACACTCGAAATGTCAGCTTTCAAATTTCTTTACAGTGGTCAATTTAGGGCCGATTTACACGGTACGATTTTGTCGCATGCGACAACGGCTTACAACAGGCCCACGACATGATTTACGATTGTTGTGTACGTCAGAAAAAATGTCGTAGCATTTTAAAACATGTTTTAAATCGCTGCGACAATCGTAAGTCATGTCGTATGCCTGTTGTAAGCTTGTCGCATGTGACAAAATCGTATGGTGTAAATCGGCCGTTACCCAGGGCGTACATAATCGATATTTTCGATACACGATTGAAATCGATCGTAATCGATACTAATTAATCGATCAATATCGGAAATCGATTCTGTAATTAGCTACCGAATTTATCGGTGATCCTGGTGAAAAAAAAAAAAAGAAAAGTCGCTACCATTGGAGAAAGTAACATCATCTTTATCAACAAAGCAGATTCGAAGGTAAGCTTGAAGGTACGTGTTATGCAGTGCGCGCGTTTTTGATTTTCGATTTCCACCGATGTGACAAAAAAATTGTGATTATCGATTTCAATCGATTAAATTGACTAATCAATAGACAAATATCGAGTATTATCGATCAATCGATTACATTTTCGATGATCGATTTCGATCGATTAGGTACGCCCTGATTTACCATATCAACTCAGCTGATAAACCCTTTTCTTTATTTCACTTCCCCACTGTACTGACGCAGCACCAGAGCTTCTTTACACCGCCTTCCAAGTAGCCTGTCTGACGTGCTTGCCATTTTTAAGCCTACCGTATGAGCGATTTTACTAGTTACGTAATACTCAGTATTGAATGCGTGGCCAACGCAGTAAATCAATGAATAAATTCGTCGATTAATAAGGAAGTAAATAATCCATAAGCTGATAAACGGTGTCATAAAAAAAATGTGGCGACAGGTAGCTTATACTCTGTCCCACTTTGGGTTTTATCACGTTTCATGGTCACTTACGGGGACAACGGGAACCTGGATCAAACGAGAACAACAAAAGTTCTTTTAGGGAAGTTTAGGCTATGAAATAGATAGATTCCAGAAGTAAAGGCGATTAATGAAAATGAAAGAAAAGAGACTTAAAACTAAGACGTAATTTTAAAGCAAAATGTTCCGCATCCGCAGGGAAATCGCAACACGATCCTTAACGCTAGGGCGTTGCCCAGAGTAACAAACTGAACGGGGCACGTGTTACTGCGAGTTATTAAACAGCCAAATACTTCCAGTATAATACATTTAAAAAAGTTGTAATTAATTACGAAATGGTTAATTCCGTGAAGGGCAGAGCTTTTTAACATTGACCTTTACTCCTTGTCGCACTGCGCGGATCTTCCGGTAGTAGAGAAGTGGGTTAGTCACATTGAAGGCGAGTGTAATAAATTAAAGCAGCATTATTTTAGTGTTGGCCAAAAACAGTGTCATTTATTATTTTGTCTTCACCTGAATGTAAGTCCAGTGGAAATGTACGTAGCGTGATAATACAACCATGTTTGTTTTCTTTTAACAAAAGACCACAATAACTGGTTTGATTTCACTGTCACTCCAGCAAAAGTACAAAAAAGACCAAACAAAAAACTTCTTCCAGGCACCTGGACACCCACTTACGAACTGGACACCTGCAAATTCGACCTCTTGTAAGGTGGACACCCCTCTTACATTATGAAAACTGGAGGGAATTCCAAAAGGCCTGGATAGTAGAAACAACACAACACTTTTTAAATTTAAAAACATGTTTCGACAGACACTTCTGCCATCTTCACCAACTTAAGATAAAAGAAGCGATTCATATTCAATGGGAGAAACCTACACTTAATTATCAACTTCATCATGTTAATTTAAAACTTTCTTTGTAATTTTTTACATTGTCATGTTTCTTTTTGTTCTTATAGTTAATTAGCATTTTGGTTCACACTATATATTCAACTCTGTACTTTGTAATTTAAACTGAAGATGACAGAAGTTTCTGTCGAAACATGTTTTTAAATTTAAAGTGTTGGGTTGTTTCTAAAAATATGGAGGAATTTCCCATTGACCTACAAACTCAGAACAGATGACGCTTTGGTCAATGCCATTAGTGTTCCCCTCCTTCCCCCATTCCCTAACACGGCCAAACCTAAGGCATTAACACTCAGGGTAGGGATGGATCAGTAGGTCATTAATTCCCTGAGTTAACAACGAAACAGAAGGCAACTACATGTAGGCCAGCTTAACATTCAGTCAACTAAATTTGATTTCCTTCACCCGCTTTATTATGGTTGTTGCTTTGTTCACATTGCATGTATCTCTCCACTAGTGAACAACATTGTGTAAAGATTTCCCGATAACACTATAAAGTCGATAGTTCCTTTTGGTTTGTTTATTGTTTAGTTCAATTAGTATTCTTATTTCCACACAGTTTAACATGGCACAGTTCATAAAGAGTCCAAAAATGACCGTGAATGATCACCGCAGCTATATTTAAAATCCATATACATTGTACTGTATATTTGAAGTCTTACATTCACCGGCACATGTGAAACAAAAAGCTAAAGGGTTCTAAACAATTCTAGGTTGTCCCGGGAAAAGTGCATAAAAACTCTGTAAAAATGGTTAAATACCATCAAAAAATTTAAAACAAACGTATAAGCTTTGCATTTTTTCTATGTGTAGTTTAGACGAGTCTCTTGAAACAATCTTTAGATAATAAAAATTTGCACAGAAAGATTTTGACTAAAAACCATCAATTTGTGAAAATATTTGTGAAGATAGAATCTGTCTGCCAATTATCTCAAATCTCACAGCCCTACGGCAAGACTCCCAATCTCGCGGTGTTGGGGAAATTCTGAAATGAAATATCTTGTTGAATAAAGATGAAAAAATCCTGAAAAATGTTTGTACCATAAAAAGACAAACTAACAAAGGGGAGCAAATCTCTATCCACCATTGCATTTAATGGTCTTTAACGAACAGTGCGATTTGAGCTAGCTTGTTTAATGTTTTTTAAAAAACTAGACCTCTATTCCATGATGAGTTTCCTTGTAGTCTTTGCAAGTTCATGTGACGTAATCGATCGCAATTGGATCAAAATAGCATAAGAATGGTTTGTTAAATCTTTATCAGGAAAAAAAAAAATTTTGAATCTCACGAAATTTTGGAAGGATCTTCAGGATTTATAATTTTTTTTCTCATGGGTCTACTGATTTCCATTTATCAGGGGTTTGTATGTCTCGATATATGTGCAACTAACATTCTTCTATATATAAATGACGCTTAAGACTTAGGGTTCTTTCATTATGCCAGAGCAACCGGTCATAGACCATGCGCGATTAACCAGGGAAAAATGATAGAACGACATTTTCCGATCAAACCGGGCCAACCGAGAGGAATGGCCATTACCATTTCTTATTACTTTCC
>BLFP01001869.1:14480-19480 GCA_014634505.1 Montipora efflorescens
GGGTTTCCACCTGGGATCCCACCTGGGATCCCACCTAAAATTTTACATGGGCGGGTGAGCGCTTATTTGCAGGCTTGCAGCTGGGAGGTCGATTGACATGTATACTGAAAAACGGCAAATGAGCCTGAGGCCTCCTTCCTACATGTAACTTTGGGCAGCGTTTTCAAGCCAAATGCCCCTCACTTCTCCCCTTAGGCTTGACATTCACAGGTGCATAGTGGTAAGAAAGACTTCTCTAATCAGAATTTGTAAATAGGGGTCGTCACAAAGCTCTTGAGAACCCCTCACATTCACATGATTGTTTGCAACCACAAGATACAAACAAAAAGAACAATGGACCCTAGCCCTTAAACAATAGAGCTTCGTGCCATATACATGCAGGGAGATTAGAGGTTTTAGAGGGATTTGTGCTGACTGGTAAATAGACATGAAAAAAGGCTTACTAATGAAAATGTTGTCATGCGATGACAATGACATTGTTTGAGAAATTTTGTTGCCTTTTGAACCCTTTGAGCCTGTTGGGCATTGCCAGCTGTAAATGTAGATACTGTTTGCTTCTTTTCTTGATTTCCTTGACTATCAGGCACCTCCCATTCCCTGATAGTCATGAACTGAAGAAAAAGACTTAAATTAATGTTAATTCTCTTTACCTGAGGTTGGATTTGAGTCTGTACTGTCAGTTGCACGTCCATTGCTTGAGGTGCTTGTCTTACCTTATAAAACAGCAAATTAACAATCATTGAAGAAAAATAAATTGCTTTTAAAAAGGGCTGTACAAAAATTCAGAAAATCTTCAGCAAACTATTTTTTAGATACGTTAATATTTTCACTTAGGACTTGAGAATTGCATCATGATGACACCAAAATGTTGTTTAATTTTATTGTTGTTTTTAGGTACCTATGCATCAACAAACCTTTGGTTATAAGTCTCTTGATCAGAGTCTTAAAAAAAGTGATTTTGTGTGGTTCTAGAAGATATCCATACCCACCAAAGGAGGGACATTGGAAATTCTAAGGGGAGGAGGGGTGTCAATAGTCAAAAATTATAAAGGAAAGTATGAAGTAAAATTGGAATTTCCTGATGGGTAAGGAGGGTTCAAAGGAATAACATTGCCCCAGCAGCTAAATCTTTGCAGTTTTGGTTATTCAAAGAATGACTTGGATTTGCCATGCCAAATTGCTACGATTCTCCAGCTGATTTTTGTTAATCCTAAAAGTGTGATTGAACAATGGATTCTCATTTGTGAGATGAAATGAGACCATAACTTCCAAAGACCAACATAATCAACTTGGAGCTGAGGACACTTGTTGTTGACAGCACAAACCCTGCTTTTATACCAGAATCAAATATATCTGAAGTATTTTTGGCTGAAAACGGCAGAAAAATTATATAATACATCTCCTGCTGTTCCAAGTTTCGCTTTCCCAAACAGAACATTTTTATTTTGGAGATTAAAGCCTCAATACCAGTATATTTAACAATTATTCCACAAGGCACAATTATTCCACAAGGCAAAATTATTCCACGACACAATTAATCCACATTCCACAATTATTCCACAGGGCTGGAAATCCAGCCTTGTTAATTCTAACAAGGCTGGATTTCCAGCCTTGTTGATTAAAAAATATAATTTGTTATTAGCTGGTAGCCTGTGAATCATCCTCGGATGATCTGATGTTTGTCCAGTTCCTGAATGTTAAACGCCGGGGAACCCGGGGGGAAATCAATCACCTCACCGATTGCTCTGTTTCCAGCAGGGTTGTCGTGATGGTGCAGTGGCTAGCACACCCGACTAGTAACCAGGGGGATGCGGGTTCGATTCCCACTCACGGCAATATGTTTTTCATTCAATGGATCTGCTAGTAGTTCGCTGTCGCTATTTGCACACTCAAATCACTTAATATTTCTAGCAAAGCGTTGTGTATCCTTCGGATCCTACTAGCTTGGGACTACATCGTTGGATTTCCAGCCGTGTTAATTCAAAAAAATAAAATAAAATAAAATAAAAAATATATATACTTAGGCCTGATAAGCTACATTATTATACATATATTATACCAAATATGGTCATAGCACGCTCAATATTCGCGGTGCGGACCGTGGTGCGTACTCAACAGATATCTTGCGCTATACGTAACTTAGTGTGCCGCAATAAACGTAGAAAATTGTGTTTTGTCATCAATGTGTTGAATAATAAAACAATTATCCTGCTCAATCTTGCGGAACATCGCCTGATTTTAGTTATTTAGTTAAGTATCAGGCGATATTCGGGGCGATTTCGCAGGATAATGGTTAAATACAGCGGCACCCAACGAGAGTATAGTTCAAAACCACTTAGACATTTAAGGACCCTTAGAAGTCTGCCAACTTACAGCACTCACACAGAAATTGAATTAGCTATTTACAGGGGCACCCAACGTCAATTCTCGGAAAAGATCTGTTCGGAAGAAGATTTGAGATCTAGAATTTTCGAAACATTTGTTGTAAAATTTCTCGCTTGCCTGCCTGTCCTAGGATTTTCGAACTTCTAAAAAATGGAGTAATTTCCCATTTTAGCGGATTTTCACCCTAAAAAGGTCACCTAGAATTTTCGGGAGCCCTTTTTCTGGCTGAAATTTTCGAAAAGGTAAGTTTTGATCCCTATAATTTTCGGATCACTGGACTTCCAGCTAGGAAATCCGAACAGATGAAAAATGTTTAGGGCATAAAAATATGACTAAATAAGGGAACCGGTCAAAACTACTATACTCGAACAGGACCCACCTTTGGGGTAGGGGGGTTCTCAAAGACACCACTTAAACTTAGTTTAACGATGCTATAACAGGTCTTACCTTCCTTTTCAGACTTCCGCTGTCCCATTATACGTTTTAAACGTTCCGTCATTTCCGAGGTTTGTTTATTATCCCGAAAGTAGTGTACCTTGTAATATATCAATCAAAATCAAACTTTTCAGCCACCAAGCGTAGCATAGAGGATGTTGCTGTAACTTGTGAGGGACTGGGCACAAAGTGCGTGGCTACTAAGTTCTAGTTAGTGCATAGAAGGCGGAAGTGACTCGGATGGTGCTCCAACGTAGATTGATTTGAAGGTAATTCCTTTTTGGTTAATTAGCTCAGGTATCCGTCTAATTAAGGTCGATCCGTAAGATTGTGGAATGTAACAGAATCTGGTTATATCTTGTGGAACTGTCATTTCTTTTCACTTGGTTTTCTTGTACTCACGTTCTTCGCACCTGGGGCCCGTTTCTCGAAAGTCCCCATAGCCATTTGTGAACCTGTCAACTGCTTGTTTTGGAATGCCGATCTCTGAACATGTTTTCAAGGTAGCTAAAAGCAAACTGACTGTGAAATTCTCTCTGTTCTTGAGATACAGAGGGAATTGTGACACCCGAAAATGGCCCGTAAAGTTTCGGGATTTTCGAGAAACGGGCCTCTGGACTGTCCCTAACTTCACCTTATCTCAGCTTCATCATTTTAACTCACTTTAATAATCCCGGCTTAATCAATTGAACGCAATCGATTTCCAGTCATTCGATTGACTTCGACTGGGTTCGGTAATCGAACTTGAACGGAAAATTGTACTTATCGAGACAAAATTTGCTGGTCGCTAATGCACCTATCATCGGCCATCCCCCCCCCCCCCGGGGGGGGGGATTATCGGGGGATTTGAACGATCATTTCAGCCTGTCAGCCTGCAGGTGGGGGGAATGATGGAGGTTTGGTTTTCGGAAGCCTTGTACCCCGGGGAAAACAGGGGACTTCGTAAAAGAAATAGGTCAATTTCAAGTTGTCTTACATCAGCAACAGAAAGACCGCTGTATAGAAGAATGCGGGCTCACCTTGTCCTCGTTGAAAATGGCGAAGTGCGTTAGCTCAGGTATTGTAATGTAAATCCATTTCCGTCTTGCTATTCCTTATATTTGCTGCTTCAGATATAACAATGGAAGACAATTGATTAACATTAGACTTTTTAAATAAACTCTTGAAATTGTAATTGATATCAACAGTTGCAATTTTCTTTAAAGACTAAAGTATTGTTTTCTGGTCACTTGAGTTGGGTCATCTTATTAAGTTTATACTCTCGAGTTTACTCTGGTTTGATGCTGTTCAATATGATTGTGATCTGGGGGGGGGAATTTCTTAACTTTGATTGCTCTGTGTCCCCTTCAAGGAGGGGGAAATCAAGAACTTCGACAGGATCCTGTACTAAGTCCCCTCCCTTGCCCGGGGTCCCCCCCCCCAGGGGATGGCCGATGATAGGTGCATAAAATTGAACGATTGAAGCAGTTGCATTCCGTTGTTTGGTTTTCATTTGAGCTTGCGTTCCTTTGGCATGATGCGGATCTTAATCAGTGATCCAAGATCATTCAGATCTTGTTGGATCAAAGGAGCCGATTAACAATAATAATAATAATAATGATAATAATAATAATAATAATAATAATAATAATAATAATAATCAATAATAATAATGATAATGATAATGATGATAATGATAACAAATAGAGGATATTACATGACCACGCGGACATACAAAATTTCTTTTCGAGTGTTGAAAAATATTTCACAAGTGAGCACAGCAAACGAGAATATTTTTCAACACGAGAGGAGAAATTTCGTATCCATGTAATATTCTATTTATTACATAATCACCAATGAAATACTAAATCATTTCACGGAAGGCGTCGAAAGGTGCAATTTTCATATGTAACCATGGCAACAGCAATCCTTTTACATGTAAAAATAACATCTTATCTTCACATGTGAAGATATCATGTTTTTGCGCGAAAGCTCACTTGGCATTCCATTGGTTTTTATATAATAATGGTCTTTATTCAACAAAAAAGAGCAACAGACGTGCTCAATTAACAGTATAACTAATTAAACTACAATATCGAAAAGACACCTGTTAATAAAAACTGATTTGAAAGGTTCGGTACTTATTTTAGGTAAGATGTAATTATGAACCCTTTTACGCAGTTGTCTAGTCCGTTTAGGTG
>BLFP01001869.1:24480-30251 GCA_014634505.1 Montipora efflorescens
CGGGGACGCCATGTCAATCAAATCCCATTTTTTTGCCCCCTCCCCCTCCCCCTCCCCCTCGGGCTTATCGTTGATAGATACATAAGTAAGACAAGGGACAGTGAATGGGCGTGGCAGAGTTAAGAGGGCAAAAATGCACTACTTCTTTTTATCCCGTAATTAGAGATTAACTGCCGGTCGCTTGTAATCCGTTGAAAAAAAGAACCGCCCCTCGCAATAAAAAAAAAACAAACTGCTAGAAAAGTAATAAAAAGAAATGAATTTCTTTACTTATAATTTCATAATTATGTTACCGAATGCATTTCTTAATAATGCTTTTGTTGGTTAATTATCTTACAGCTCCAAGATCTCGCTGTAATTCCAAGCAAACGAGATCCCCGGTTAAATTCTGCGGAATGCGTCATAGAAGGGCATATTTCAGACATTGACGCCACGGGACGCGGTGTTTACCTGAGGGTAGTTTTGTGGTTTTCTCTTTTGTGTACCATAATGCTGAGCCCAATATTATTCTTTATGGCTTTAGATTATTTGAACGAACACTCTTCCAAAGAAGAGGATTGTGTATTGTGCTCTGCAAACGTGGAACAATCCTGTTGTTGTAAGGTTTTTTGTCCCAAAAGAGAAAAGCCACTTATTCGTTCTGTAACGTTTTTGTGTTGTTTCCTGTTTCTGACGTTTGTGATAGAGGTTGCAGTTTGTTGTTCAGTGGTGCTGTCATCCAGTGAAAATTCAACGAAGGGTAATTTTCCCTTCTACGTAATTCCAACATTTATAGCTTTGGAATGTTTTGTAATATCCATCATATTACAGTGCTGTGAATGTTGTGGAGATTTAATGATTAATTCATTTTGCAGCAGATTAACTCTTATCGTGTCAATAAACTTTCTTTTATACCATTTATACTGGGTCGCAATCGGCATCATGATTAATCCAACTTGGGGCTTGTCTGTTTTACTAATTATCTCCTTTACTTTCGTCGCTTTATTCTATTCAATCTACGAAATATGTGACATAGACAAGTGCAACAGTATGCTCTGTATTCAGCGTGCTGGCATAGTAACAGCTGGATTTTTTGGTCTCTGTTTTGCTGTTATTGGCCCAGTATTAGCTGGGCGGTCCTTTTATGGTCGGGAAACTGCAGATGATGTTATGAAAACTGCGTTGTTGTCTCTTATCGGTACAGTGTGGCTGCTATATTGGAAATCCCGCAAACCCTCCCCAAACACTTCGCAGTGTGCTGAGGCTGCGAAAAACGCTGCAGCTGCCGCAAGAGCTGTGGCTGAAAAGGTTACTGTGCCTCGGGAGGCTGGGACTGGGGTAAGTTCTGCAGTTGCGGCAGCTGCTGCAGCTGCATCGGCTGCAGCAGCAGCAGCTGCTGCGGCGGCTGAAGCTGTAGCTGTTGCTGTGGCTACTGCTGAGGCAGCAGGCAATTCAAATACTGCAGCTCATCCTGCTCCAGATGAAGAGGGAGTTCAAACAACTCTAATGTAAGTTTTGTGTATTTTGGCGGGGTAAACTATTTAACAATAAGTTCTGCAGTTGCGGCAGCTGCTGCAGCTGCATCGGCTGCAGCAGCAGCAGCTGCTGCGGCAGCTGAAGCTGTAGCTGTAGCTGTAGCTGTTGTTGTTGTAGAAATTGAGAGGGAATAATCCAATTGTTTTTGTATAAATCTTGATTAATTTTCCTCTAAAATGAAATTTTACTTAATTCGTTGTTATTTTGAGGTGTAAAACTGCGCCCGCCAATCATGTGTCAATCACGGAATAGACAGTGAGTAGCGTAGCCAATCAGATTGCAGCATTTGTAATAGTACGCTAGTAGATGTATACTAACTGTGAGTAGATCGTAGCCAAACCCGAGATAAATCCTTCCAACAAAATCCGATTATGTTAATATGATGCAGCTGTTTTTGGTAATTGATAATGAATTAAATTACTTCAGTAAGAAATACTTATAAGTTTAGAAAGAAACATTTGTTTCGTTAACAAGGTTGTGGTTATTCATCGTGGTTAATTTTAATGATATTAATGTATTGCCATTAGTCTGTTGTCACTTGTGATGTTGATCGTGGCGTTTCGACCGCTAATGATTATCATCCGAGTCGAATCGTCTAGCCAATCAGAGTATAGTACTCAATTGAGTTCGGATACGAGCGGTTGAGAGAATGAAACAAGTATATTTTAGAACATATGGCACCTTCACGTTTTCTTTCGCTGGAACAACATTTCTTCATCATCACAGTGAAGCTGTGCTTCACTGTTAGAGGCGAATATTAAAGGAGAAATATTTGAAATTTCACGAGACTCTGAAAGTCGTTTTTTGTTTTAATCAGTGCGAAACGACGTCATTATGTAATTGAGTCACACAGTGATTACAAAGGAAGAAAGGTTCTCATCACTGAATTTGTGAGTGAAAGGTAATTCTGCACACGAGCCCCCCGGGCCCGGGGTGGGGGGGGGGGGGTACACCCTTATATGGGCTAAATAGGTATGTGCGGCCCCAAAGGGTAGGGTTTTTCAGCTGTTTTGGTCATAAATAGGGTATCGATTTTGGCCAATTTTCCGCCATTTTGGTCATAAATAGGGTATCGATTTTTGCACTCTAGTCTTGAACTCGTTTTTTGTTTAGAAGAAGCTACTTCTTTATCATGTCCCCCTTCTTCCATCCGCGCTTTGCCTTCCTCTCCCCCTAAACATTGCCTTTAACATTGGTCTGACCTAGGGAAATAATTATAAGGCAGGTCTGCACCAGGGTATTGATTTAAGGGTCAGCTCTTAAATAGGGTACCAAATTTTTGGTCAGGTCATAAATAGGGTAAGGGTTTTTGGGAAGCGGGCCGCACACCCCTACCCCCCGGGACACGAGGAAGCCCACACAGCCGGAGGTTATCCCGGTATGCTTAGTATGAAGCGACAAGGAGTACTATTATTGCTAATCCTCTTGGATGGCGTGCTAGTCCCTCCCGATCGCAGGTAACCTCCCAGCAATTTGCCGGTACCCATTTATACTCCTGGGTGGAGAGAGGCACTGTGAGGGTAAAGCGTCTTTCCCAAGAACACAACACAGTGACGCGGCGGCGGTTCGAACCCGGATCTTTCAATCCGGAGTCCAGCGAGGTAACCACTGGGCTCCTGATATATTTGTTATTTTGAATAGAAAGTAACAATAATAATTTTTAAACACCCGGGTCCGGTTGTTCGAAAGCCGATTAACTTAATCCAGGATTAGCGTAAACTTTTGTTTCATGTTTTCAACTTTTTGGTGAAAGTTTCTTTGGTTATTTTTGTTTCTCAAGCTTGACTTCCTCTAATGTAAATTTTTGCCGACTTTCAGCGTTGAACAGCATGTGGGAGTACAGAAATAAACTCCTTGGTTAATTTTTAATCTATGATTAGTGTTAATCGGCTTTTGAACAACCTGGCCCTGGCCCCCGGTGGATAGCGCTATCCACTGGATAAACTGGATATAATTACTATCCACCGGGTGACTTACTTGGTTCTGCTAGTGTTTATCCGCTGAATAGTGATTTATCCGGTGGATCGCGTTATCCACCTTTTCAACCACCGAGGCCTGATCATTTTTCAACCTCAAGCTTTGAATTGAGGTTGTCGTAGAATGCGAGCGAAGTATCCTAAAAATAAATTAATACTAGTGCTTTCAGGGTAAAACAGAGAATGAAAGGTTCATTTCGTTAATTTCGTCGTTTAGTTTTTCTTCCTCGATATTTCATTAGAGAACTGAAGCAACGACAACGGAAACGAGAACATCATCTCAAAATATAAATTCGTGTTATTGTAATCACTTCGTGACTATTTAATGGCAAAGGTGTGGTATTTCCTCAAAAATGACACTGGTCGGAACAGCGCTTAATTAATTAAGGGAGAAAAGGAATTTATCTTCAAGGACTAAAGTCCTTCATAAAACCTCAAATTTGGCTATTTTAAGTTGTTGTTTTGAAGACAACACCAAAGAAATGGACAAAAGTGAAAAACGCACGTGCAGGGCGTGCAAAGTTATTATTGTTGTCGACTAAATATGCAAAATTGTCACGTTCTCGTCGCCGTCGCCGTTGTTTATTTGTTTATTTTGCGTCTGCAACCTTTAGACTCGTAGTGGGTTATCTTACTGGTCACACCCTTCGCTGTCATTTTGCATGTGCAAAGACTGTTGTGTGGCTTATGCAGTAAGTTCGTTTCATTCCACGTTGACCGTCATTGAGTAAAGTCAGGAGAGGTTTTTAAGAGAAGCACGTTTATCATAGCCCTAGCCTTTACTGTGTGGGGCAGATATGTAAGTTCTTTAATTTTCTTTGTTGTTTTTGTCAGCTCCCAGGTGAACTAGTCCTGAGAGGAGTAATCATTTAGCATTGTTTTGATTCATTTGTGTCCGGTGCTGCTTCATTTGTTTCTGTTAAAAACACTGAACAAGGCGCCCGTAAATGAGAAAACAATGTTGCGGAAACGTTCTTGTGGAAGCAAATGTTCCCCCGTTTGCGGGCGCCTAGTTGGCTGAACACAGTTTTTAATACCTATGTTTCATTTACCTTTTTCTCTAAAACCCTTGATCGTTTGGTCTTAAAGAGTGGTAGCAAGCAAGTTAACAACACGAACTTCGGTTTTTTGATAGTTAAGCTGACGTATATGCCGTTGCCATGGCAACACGGACAAATATAAACAGGTCTTTTAACATTGGCTTGGTTTATTTGCAGAAAATCTGGTCGTTAGATTTTCTTTATAATTTGCATGCAACAAGCATGTAACGATGCCCACAAGTTAACACTATTTTAATAGTAATTTGACAGAGAGATCTTTAGTTATCCCTTGTTGAAGGTTCACTGGAATATCTAGAATTTCCTCTGTTAAAGTTCCAATTTTTTTCAATACTCTAATTACTTATTTCCTAAAGTACTTTCGTGCCAAAGTTCATTAAATTCTAACGAGTGGTGCTCGAGAAATACGCGTACTTCCGAGAAAGCTATTCCGCATTCAATCGCATTTTTTAACTTACTACGCATGCGCTGCATTTAGCTGGGTTCTTTTCGATAACAAAGAAAAATCTGCGGGTTGCAGAGTTCTTTGCATCGTTTCCTTTTCTAACATACATTTCTCGTAAAAGACTAAAACCATCAAAACACTTTGTTCAATTTTTGTCCTCACGCGAGACCAAAAGTCTCCAAGCAGATACAGAAATCTGAGGCCATATTTTGATCGTATTTTATCAGACAGCACCATGCCACTAAATTGAAAACATGTTTCCTCTCATAGATTTCATTATACATGTTCGTCTCTTCCTGTTTACATAATTTCAAACAAAACAGCCTCGGGTAAGAGGGCAAACGTTGTCAGAACGCCTTTTCCAATTGTGCATATAGCTCTGGGCCGTATATTGACGGCTGGTCAGATGATAGATGACGAGAAGGAACCAGAAGGAGCTACTGTTGGTGGCAAAGATCCACAATTTGATTGTGAAAAATGAGTAGGCTTGTTGGTCACTTCTTGTTAAGACCAATTGTCAATGATTTAAAATTAAGGGCTGGAATTTTTCCGTGTTAATTAGGGTCCTCTTATGCGATTATGGATGTGATTATTGAATTCCCACGTGAGTAAAATTGATTCAGTTAATAACATAACAAAACGAACTCCACTGCCGCGCGTTAATAATCCGAGAACTGTAAGTACATGTCGTGAAAGACAATGGCATTCTGCGCGATGAAGAAGGGGACAGTCCAAGAAAAAATTAAAGAAAATTATTAAAGAGATATGGAGAGAGGA
>BLFP01001869.1:32945-40445 GCA_014634505.1 Montipora efflorescens
ACCCAGCTCACCTTGGTCACGAAGTACACAACCCAAACTATTAAACGTCGCTGCGACATTCACATGCCGAGAACCAAGCCTTTCTTGGTAAATAGCAAGAGCCCGCTCATGATACTCTTTTGCTTGACCCAACTCACCTTGGTCACGCAGTACACAACCCAAACTGTGAAACGTCGCTACGACATTCACATGCCGAGAATCAAGCCTTTCTTGGTAAATAGCAAGAGCCCGCTCATGATACCCTTTTGCTTGACCCAGCTCACCTTGGTCACGAAGTACATTACCCAAACTGTTAAAAGTCGATGCGACATTGACATGCTGAGAATCAAGCCTTTCTTGGTAAATAGCAAGAGCCCGCTTATGATACTCTTTTGCTTGACCCAGCTCACCTTGGTCACGCAGTACACGACCCAAACTGTTAAACGTCCGTGCGACATTGACATGCCGAGAACCAAGTCTTCCTTGGTAAATAGCAACGGCGAACTTAAAGTGTTCCTTCGCTTGTTCCAAGTCACCTTGCTTATGAAGTACATCACCCAAAAATTTCAAACAGTTTGCAACATCAACACTCTGAGAACCAGGGTTTTTACTGCAGATACCAAGATGACGCTCATAATACTCTTCAGCTTGTCCCATGTCACCCAACTCATCACTGGCTCGTGTGGCATCTCGTTCAAAAACATCATCACGATGAGATAAATTCAGAGCCATGATACCGAAGGTTGTGGCTATAATAAAGTTACAATGAAAATAGCAAATTTTGCCTAACACAAGAAAATAACGTGGGAAACATTTCACCCTTATTTTATTATTTTTCTTAACCTCAGATATGTGTTCTTCAATTTCGGATATCAGGCATTTTAAATGTGGCACTAAGTGAAAGCTTTTAGTGACAAACTCTTCATGACCCTGTAGTACGTTATCAACTGTATACTGATAAAATGACGTAATAAGCTCATAAAGAACTTCAAAATGTACAATTTCCAAATATTTTTCAGCAATTTTCTGTTGGATAGCATCTCGCACAACCTGATGAACGCGAACGAAGACGCTGCTTTCCTCTTTTTTAATTAAGATCAGTGAGCTTTCTTGAATCCTGAAACCAATAATATCTGCATCAGCAAGTTTGCTTCCTGCACTTCCATCGTTTTTCCTCTCCTTATTCACAACATAGTTGATCAAAAGTTCAAGGTTTAATGGTTGCTGAGCACAGAGAGAAATGAAATTGAAAGCGTGATTTAAAACTTTGTCAGTTGACATCACGCTGTCCACGGCCAGTGAAATCGCCTTGGTCATGGAGTTTGGATAGCTTGGATTGCTTTCGACAAGAAAGGCCTCAGTTTTTTCACGCTGACCGTCGGAAAGCTTCTGTAGATACTCTTTCCAGCCGAAGAAAGATGATATCTTTTCTCGCACAAGTCGGACAAACGTGGCGGCGCTTGCTAAGGCAAGGGGTTGAGAATCTAATGCGTCAGCAACTTCTTTTGCGGTGTCATTGTCAGCGATGCCCGAGATGGAAGCTAATAAAGTAAGAGCGTCAGATAGCATCATACCCTCGCTCACTGATATGTGATTAATGGAACACGTCTGTGAAGGTATAGCAGTTGTGTCTTGACAAGTTATTAACACCTGACCTTTACACCAGCTCGAGTTCCCCGTTTGTGGCAAATGATGACTTATTTGATTCAATCTCACAACATTGTCCACTATCAACAGCCAAGAAGAGTAAAGCTCCACTTTGATGCTAATTAAGGACTTAATGTTTGCGATTTTCTTCTCTGAATCCATATCTTTATCCTTCATAATGTCCGATATGGCATCTTCCGGACACCTTAAATGTCGAGCAAAAGAGCAGTATGATTCGAAGAGAGAATCGAGGTTCTGCGCATCTAGAGTCATTACAAATGTCTTTGTGCTTGCGTCGCTTGCTTCTTCGTCAAACCACTTCTCCGCGACGAGAGCAGCTAACTGAGATTTGCCGCTTCCCGGGTTTCCTGAGATATACAGGTAACTTAAACAGTTCTCGTTGGCTTCCTTTAGTCGCTTTAGCTTCTGATCCATTTCCAACACCTCAAGATTTCGTCTGGCAACGTGATGCGATGGCTTGGGAGGAAGAACGCGAAATGAAGGAGATCCAAGATTGTCAGCTTTTTCTTTGAGTTCCCGTTCTTTCTCTTTAAGTTCATCTTTCAAATTATTAACTTGTTGGAGTACTTTGAGTTGTTCCTCAGTGTATTCCGGACCAGTCGCCATGATCAGTCCTTGTCGAAAATAAATTTGCAAAGTTAATTTGCTGTATGAAATCTCTTTGATAAATTTTTTAAAGTTTCCTTGATAACAGTAAGGTGTACAAAAGCCAAAAGCACTAAAAGTTACGTCATAACTCTTTTCAAAGCGAGTCAAAGTGGAGATATTTTGTTTAAGAAGTGATTTCAATTGTGCTTACATAAGTGTCATTGTCTGAGAAAGTGTTCCAGGGGCCAAAAGTTGTGGTAAACCGATTTGACTGAAACTTGGCACAGAAGTTGGGTATAATGAGATATTTCAAAAGCCACTTTGGCTCACTTCTCTGAGTTTTAGTTTTTGGAGTTACAGGGGGGGGGTCTCATTTTTTGCCCTTTGAGCACCAAAAATCCAGCCTTCCAGCGGGCATTTTGAAAGTGTGAATAGACCCCACTGGTAAATTGTGCTGCCAAGTGAATTTGACCATTAACTCTAGTATAATAGAGCTTTCAGTTCATGCATGTAACTTTGTCCTCAAGGTATTACACAGAGAGGAGCCTGGGGCTAGAGTTTGGCCAAAATTGATGCTAAAATTATAACCCAAAATAGCCATTTTTCAAAATTTCACTATATTCACCTGCCTTCTTGCAAAACTTCCAAACCTATACCACTCTTTACTTTGGTCACCCAGTTATCAAAATCAGTTGAGAAAAACTTGGCTTATTATGGTTTATTGAATTTTTGGAACAAACACTTCATGCCCCTGCTTTTATCAAAGTATTAATAAATAATCGAAATAGCCACAGGTGATGGTGACACATGACACGGTTTCTTTAGATGAAATATACATGCACACATGTATTTTTCCGTGCAGTGAATCACAGACAGAAATTCACTGGAGCATGGAAATAATGCGAGATGTTTTATGAGGCACAGTATTTAATTTAAGCAAAAATTAATTGGAACAAATATGTTAAGATGGGCTGAATTTTTTTGCACTTTCATAAAGCACTTTTCTGCCACGATGATTATACGTTGATCTGTCTACTAAATTCACCTCAGTTATGAACTTTTCTTCTTTTACATTAAACAGTGTTTAAAATCTGAAGAGAGGCTGTTGTTATATAATCAATAAATGTCAATAGAATTTTCATGAAAGTGATTGTGACTTGACCAGGGAAGGGTACATCTTTATAATTTGAGCAAAATAAAAATTGGCATCTAGATGGTTTCCACAGTGACATCATGAAATTACGAAATAAAAATCGTGAGGTCTCTTGTATTTTTATCTACACAAGGGTTGAAGATGAACTGGAAATAAATCTTTTTTTTCCATTTTTGTAACGTCTTTCATTTTGGAAATACAGCATTCTGAATTTCTGAATTGTCACCTTGTGTGACACTACATGATACAGAGCTGGTTGAAAAGCATGTCTCTTCCTATGATTCTCAGAAGTTTGAATGTTTCAAGTACATTGCGACATTTTTTCATACACATGGATTTTATCTCATGAGCGAAAGTAAGTGCTTTCATGGAAAAGTGAACTCCAGGCGTTTTCGTTGACTACCGGCTGCCACATTGGTGGACCAGCCATTGTGTGAAACGCTTTGGCAAATTAATAACTCAGAAACGATGTCCGCACAGATCTGCGAGAGGAGGTTTATATATTTGTCTTTACAATGTTCATTTCAAGGTGTTGGCTTCTTTTATTGAATGGTTTCGAATTTATTTTCTGTTGCTTGACAGTGAAAACAATCTATTGTAAACATGCACTGCCCAATGCTGTTTTTTGTTGCTTTGGTTTTACCATTCTTTGACTATTCTTATTTTTTTGCTTTCTTTTTTGTCATTCTAGGCGAACAAAAATACATTTGTACAAATCCTGAAGTCTTTCAGCTTTTGTTTGTGCATATGCAGTAACGTTAACTTTTTAGTTATTGAAGTCGCAATAAGGGATGTAAATAGAGTCCTTGAGAATTTGCTTTAAAACTGGTCATAAAAATCTTATCAGTCCGATGAAAACACAAACAACATGCATTTGTGAAACAGTACCCTTGTAGTGTTATTTAATTTAAACAATGTAAATTAGTTTTCAGGAAACACCTTGCATGAAACTTATCATAACATAGTTCCACAAGACCCCGGTCAGCCTGTCCAGTCAGACTAATCGTTTGCCAGTCAAAACCTCAAATTTACCGGTCAAATGTCCAATGACCAGCGCTTATTTGCAGGCTTGCTGCTGGGAGGTCGATTGACATGTATACTGAAAAACGGCGAATGAGCCTGAGGCCTCCTTCCTAACTTTGGGCAGCGTTTTCAAGCCAAATGCCCCTCAGTTCTCCCCTTAGACTAGACATTCACAGGTGCATAGTGGTAAGAAAGACTTCTCTAATCAGAATTTGTAAATAGGGGTCGTCACAAAGCTCTTGAGAACCCCTCACATGATTGTTTGCAACCACAAGATACAAAGAAAAAGAACAATGGACCCTGGCCCTTAAACAATAGTCTAAAGAGCTTCGTGCCATATACATGCAGGGAGATTAGAGGTTTTAGAGGGATTTGTGCTGACAGGTAAATAGACATGAAAAAAGGCTTATTAATGAAAGTGTTGTCATGCGATGACAATGACATTGTTTGAGCAATTTTGTTGCCCTTTGAGCCCTTTGAGCCTGTTGGACATTGCCAGCTGTAAATGTAGATACAGTGTACTCTTTGCTTCTTTGCTTGATTTCCTTGACTATCAGGCACCTCCCATTCCCTGATAGGCATGAACTGAAGAAAAAGACTTAAATTAATGTTAATTCTCTTTACCTGAGGTTGGATTTGAGTCTGTACTGTCAGTTGCACGTCCATTGCGTGAGGTGCTTGTCTCACCTTTTAAAACTGCAACTTAACAATCGTTAATGAAAAATAAATTGCTTTTAAAAAGGACTTTAGACAAATTCAGAAAATCTTGAGCAAACTATTTTAGACACTTAAATATTTTTACTTAGGACTTGAGAATTGCATCATGAGGACACTGAAATTTTGTTTAATTTTATTGTTGTTTTTAGGTGCCTATGCATTACCATGCATTACTATGCATTATGGTCTCTTGATCAGAGTCTTATAAAAAAGTGATTGTGTGGTTCCAGAAGATATCCATACCCACCAAAGGTGGGACATTGGAAATTCTAAGGGGAGGGAGGGTGTCATTAGTCAAAATTTATCAAGGAAAGTATGAAGTAAAACTGGAATTTTCTGAGAGGTATGAAGTTCAAACAAAAAAACCCTCTGTGGGAGGGATATGGGAATAACATTGCCCCAGCAGCTAAATCTTTGCAGTTCGGGTTATTCAAAGAATGACTTTTGGATTTGCCATGCCAAATTGCCATGATTCTCCAGATGATTTTGATGTTAATCCTACAAATGTGATTAAACAATGGATTCTCATTTGTGAGATGACATGAGACCATAACTTCCAAAGACCAACATAATCAACTTGGAGTTGTGGACACTTGTTGTTGACAGCACAAACCCCGCTTTTCTACCAGAACCAAAAATATCTGAAATATTTTTGCTGAAAACAGCAGAAAAATTACCTAAGACATCTCCCGTTGTTCCAAGTTGAGCTTTCCCAAACAGAACATTTTTATTTTGGAGAATTAAGCCTAAAATTATACCGGTATATTTAACAATTATTCCACAAGAACGGGTTGGATGTGAAATGGTAAATAGCCAACGAGGTGTGTAGCGCCGAGTTAGCTATAACCAATGTCATATCCAACAAGTGCGGATGGCATAATTGTTTTGTTAAATTTTATTAAAGTTCCTGTATTTGTTCGTGAGAGAGCTCACAATATCAACATTTTTCTGCCATTTTGTTCAGAGAAAATTCAGATTATGGTTTTTTAGCTTGTACACCATGATGGCTAAGCCAATAAAAAGTCTTGAATTGCATTATCCAATGATCCAGTTTTTAATAAATATATACATGTATATTTATCAAGGAAACTTTAATAGGCCTGGGCCCGGTTGTCAGGACCCGGTCAGGTCAGGTCATACATGTAAATTGGGTATCAAATTTTTGGTCAGGTCATAAATAGGGTAGGGAAAATCGCAGATTTTGGTCATAAATAGGCTAGGGGTTTTGGGAAGTGCGCTGCACACCCCTACCCAATTTTTNNNTGAGTTTTCAGGAAACACCTTGCGTGAAACTTATCATAGCATAGTTCCACAAGACCCCGGTCAGCCTGTCCAGTCAGACTAATCGTTTGCCAGTCAGAACCTCAAATTTACCGGTCAAATGTCCAATGACCAGCGCTTATTTGCAGGCTTGCTGCTGGGAGGTCGATTGACATGTATACTGAAAAACGGCGAATGAGCCTGAGGCCTCCTTCCTAACTTTGGGCAGCGTTTTCAAGCCAAATGCCCCTCAGTTCTCCCCTTAGGCTTGACATTCACAGGTGCATAGTGGTAAGAAAGACTTCTCTAATCAGAATTTGTAAATAGGGGTCGTCACAAAGCTCTTGAGAACCCCTCACATGATTGTTTGCAACCACAAGATACAAACAAAAAGAACAATGGACCCTAGCCCTTAAACAATAGAGCTTTGTGCCATATACATGCAGGGAGATTAGAGGTTTTAGAGGGATTTGTGCTGACAGGTAAATAGACATGAAAAAAGGCTTACTAATGAAAATGTTGTCATGCGATGACAATGACATTGTTTGAGCAATTTTGTTGCCCTTTAAGCCCTTTGAGCTTGTTGGGCATTGCCAGCTGTAAATGTAGATACTGTTTGCTTCTTTGCTTGATTTCCTTGACTATCAGGCACCTCCCATTCCCTGATAGGCATGAACTGAAGAAAAAGACTTAAATTAATGTTAATTCTCTTTACCTGAGGTTGGATTTGAGTCTGTACTGTCAGTTGCACGTCCATCGCGTGAGGTGCTTGTCTTACCTTTTAAAACAGCAAATTAACAATCATTGAAGAAAAGTAAATTCCTTTTAAAAAGGGCTGTACAAAAATTCAGAAAATCTTCAGCAAACTATTTTTTAGATACGTTAATATTTTCACTTAGAACTTGAGAATTGCATCATGATGACACCAAAATGTTGTTTAATTAATTTTATTGTTGTTTTTAGGTACCTATGCATCAACAAACCTTTGGTTATAAGTCTCTTGATCAGAGTCTTAAAAAAAGTGATTTTGTGTGGTTCCAGAAGATATCCATACCCACCAAAGGAGGGACATTGGAAATTCTAAGGGGAGGTGGGAGGGGGGTGTCAATAAT
>BLFP01001869.1:47945-52945 GCA_014634505.1 Montipora efflorescens
GCGAGAGGAGGTTTAATAATTATATATTAGTCTTTACAATGTTCATTTCAAGGTGTTGGCTTCTTTTATTGAATGGTTTTGAATTTATTTTCTGTTGCTTGTCAATGAAAACCATCTAAACATGCACTGCCCAATGCCGTTTTTTTGTTACTTTGGTTTTACCATTCTTAGACTATTCTTATGTTTTTGCTTTCTTTTTTGTCATTCTAGGTGAACAAAAATACCTTTGTACAATCCTGAAATCTTTCAGCTTTTGTTTGTGCATATGCAGTAACGTTAACTTTTTAGTTATTGAAGTCGCAGTAAGGGATGTAAATAGAGTCCTTGAGAATTTGCTTTAAAACTGGTCATAAAATCTTATCAGTCCGATGAAAACACAAACAACATGCATTTGTGAAACAGTACCCTTTTTAATTCCACAGTACAATGTAGTGTTATTTAATTTAAACAATGTAAATTAGTTTTCAGGAAACACCTTGCATGAAACCTTATCATAACATAGTTCCACAAGACCCCGGTCAGCCTGTCCAGTCAGACTAATCGTTTGCCAGTCCAAAACTTCAAATTTACCGGACAAATGTCCGATGACCAGCACCTATTTGCAGGCTTGCTGCTGGCAGGTCGATTGACATGTATACTGAAAAACGGCAAAAGAGCCTGAGGCCTCCTTCCTACATGTAACTTTGGGCAGCGTTTTCAAGCCAAATGCCCCTCAGTTCTCCCCTTAGGCTTGACATTCACAGGTGCATAGTGGTAAGAATTAAAGACTTCTCTAATCAGAATTTGTAAATAGGGGTCGTCACAAAGCTCTTGAGAACCCCTCACATGATTGTTTGCAACCACAAGATACAAACAAAAAGAACAATGGACCCTAGCCCTTAAACAATAGAGCTTCGTCCCATATACATGCAGGGAGATTAGAGGTTTTAGAGGGATTTGTGCTGACTGGTAAATAGACATGAAAAAAGGCTTACTAATGAAAATGTTGTCATGCGATGACAATGACATTGTTTGAGCAATTTTGTTGCCCTTTGAGCCCTTTGAGCCTGTTGGGCATTGCCAGCTGTAAATGTAGATACAGTGTACTCTTTGCTTCTTTGCTTGATTTCCTGATTTCTCCCATTCCCTGATAGGCATGAACTGAAGAAAAAGACTTAAATTAATGTTAATTCTCTTTACCTGAGGTTGGATTTGAGTCTGTACTGTCAGTTACACGTCCATCGCGTGAGGTGCTTGTCTTACCTTTTAAAACAGCAAATTCACAATCATTGAAGAAAAGTAAATTCCTTTTAAAAAGGGCTGTACAAAAATTCAAAAAATCTTCAGCAAACTATTTTTTTCACTTAGGACTTGAGAATTGCATCATGATGACACGAAAATGTTGTTTAATTTTATTGTTGTTTTTAGGTACCTATGCATCAACAAACCTTTGGTTATAAGTCTCTAGATCAGAGTCTTAAAAAAAGTGATTTTGTGTGGTTCCAGAAGATATCCATACCCACCAAAGGAGGGACATTGGAAATTCTAAGGGGAGGGGGGAGGGGAGTGTCAATAATCAAAATTTATAAAGGAAATTTAGTATAAAGTAAAATTGGAATTTCCTGAGGGGTAAGGGGGGTTCAAAGGAATAACATTGCCCCAGCAGCTAAATCTTTGCAGTTTTGGTTATTCAAAGAATGACTTCTGGATTTGCCATGCCAAATTGCCACGATTCTCCAGCTGATTTTTGTTAATCCTAAAAGTGTGATTGAACAATGGATTCTCAATTGTGAGATGAAATGAGACCATAACTTCCAAAGACCAACATAATCCACTTGGAGCTGAGGACACTTGTTGTTGACAGCACAAACCCTGCTTTTATACCAGAGCCAAAAATATCTGAAATATTTTAGCTGAAAACGGCAGAAAAATTATATAATACATCTCCCGCTGTTCCAAGCTTCGCTTTCCCAAACAGAACATTTTTATTTTGGAGAATAAAGCCTCAATACCAGTATATTTAACAATTATTCCACAAGGCAAAATTATTCCACGACACAATTATTCCACAAGGCTGGAAATCCAGCCTTGTTAATTCTAACAAGGCTGGATTTCCAGCCTTGTTAATTAAAAAATATAATTTGTTATTAGCTGGTAGCCTGTGAATCATCTTCGGATGATCTGATGTTTGTCCTGTTCCTGAATGTTAAATGCCGGGGAACCCCGTGGCTAATCAATCACCTCACCGATTGCTCTGTTTCCAGCAGGGTTGTCGTGATGGTGCAGTTGTTAGCACACCCGACTAGTAACCAGGGGGACGCGGGTTTGATTCCCACTCACGGCAATATGTTTTTCATTCAATGGATATGCTAGTAGTTCGCTGTCGCTATTTGTACACTCAAATCACTTAATATTTCTAGCAAAGCGTTGTGTATCCTTCGGATCCTACTAGCTTGGGACTACATCGTTGGATTTCCAGCCTTGTTAATTCAAAAAAAAAATAAAAAATAAAAATAAAAATATATATATATCAAGGAAACTTAGGCCTGATAACCTACATTATTATACATATATCATACCAAATATGGTCATAGCACGCCCAATATTCGCGGTGCGGACCGTGGTGGGTACTCAACAGATATCTTGCGCTATGCGTAAATTAGTGTGTCGCAATAAACGTAGAAAATTGTGCTTTGTCATCAATGTGTTGAATAATAAAACAATTATCCTGCTCAATCTTGCTGAATATCGCCTGAGTTTAGTTATTTAGTTGAAGTATCAGCCGATATTCCGGGCGATTTCGCAGGATAATGGTTAAATAGCTAATTCTGTGTGAGTGGTGGAAGTTCGCAGACTTCTTAAGGGTCCTTAAATAACCCTAACCCAGGTCTTACCTTCCTTTTCAGACTTCCGCTGTCCCATTATATGTTTTAAACCTTTCATCATTTCCGAGGTTTGTTTATTATCCCGAAAGTAGTGTACCTTGTAATATATCAATCAAAATCAAACTTTTCATCCACCAAGCGTAGCATAGTGGAAAGTTAGAGGATGTTGTTGTAACTTGTGAGGGACTGGGCACAAAGTGTGTGGCTACTAAGTTCTAGTTAGTGCATAGAAGGCGGAAGTGGCTCGGACGGTGCTCCAACGTAGATTGATTTGAAGGTAAAGTTGACAACAATTCCTTTTTGGTTCATTAGCTCAGGTATCCGTCTAATTAAGGTCGATCCGTAAGATTGTGGAATGTAACAGAATCTGGTTATATCTTGTCGAACTGTCATTTCTTTTCAATTAGTTTTCTTGTACTCACATTCTTCGCACCTGGGGCCCGTTTCTCGAAAGTCCCGAAAACTTTTCGGGCCCGGATAGCCATTTGTGAACCTGTCAACTGCTTATAGGGGGTTTTGAAGGATCATTTTATCCTGCAGGTGGGGGAAATAAGGGAGGTTTGGTTTTCGGAAGCCTTGTACCCCGGGGAAAACAGGGGACTTCGTAAAAGAAATAGGTCAATTTCAAGTTGTCTTACATCAGCAACAGAAAGACCGCTGTATAGAAGAATGCGGGCTCACCTTGTCCTCATTGAAAATGGCGAAGTGCGTTAGTACAGGTATTGTAATGTAAATCCATTTCCGTCTTGCTATTTCTTATATTTGCTGCTTCAGATATAACAATTAACATAAGACTTTTTTAAATAAACTATTGAAATTGTAATTGATATCAACAGTTGCAATTTTCTTTAAAGACTAAAGTATTGTTTTCTGGTCACTTGAGTTGGGTCATCTTATTAAGTTTATACTCTCAAGTTTACTGTGGTTTGATGCTGTTGCATTCCATTGTTTGGTTTTCATTCGAGCTTGCGTTCCTTTGGCATGATGCGGATCTTAATCAGTGATCCAAGATCACTCAGATCTTGTTGGATCAAAGGAGCTGATTAATAATAATAATAATAATAATGATAATAATAATAATAATAATAATAATAACAAACAGGATATTACATGGCCACGTGGAGATACAAAATTTTTCTTTGAGTGTTGAAAAATATTTCACAAGTGAGCACAGCAAACGAGTGAGTATTTTTCAACACGAGAAGAGAAATTTCCTATCTCCAAGCGGCCATGCAATATTCTATTTATTACATTAACACCAATGAAATACTAAATCATTTCACGGAAGGCGTCTAAAGGCGCAATTTTCATATGTAACCATAGCAACAGCGATCCTTTTACATGTGAAAATAACATCTTCACGTGTGAAGATATCATGTTTTCGTGGGAAAGCTCACTTGGCATTCCATTGGTTTTTATATAATAATGGTCTTTATTCAACAAAAAAGAGCAACAGACGTGCTCAATTAACAGTATAACTAATTAAACTACAATATCGAAAAGACACCTATTAATAAAAACTGATTTGAAATGTTCGGTATTTATTTTAGGTAAGATGTAATTATGAACCCTTTTACGCAGTTGTCTAGTCCGTTTAGGTGGTAAAAGTTCCCTTAGAGCAGTTTCTGTGGTAGTAATTCTATGCCACAATTTAAAATCTCTTCTTTTCAAAATATCAGTGATATAGTATTGCTTAATGCAATATCCTGACTTGAGAGCCCTAGCAAAAAATTTATCAATCCTACTGAAATACTTACTATAAAAGGCATTACCACAAACTTTAATACCATAAATAAAAATAGATAAGCTTAAACTTTGAAAAAGTAAATCTAAACTACTGATACAATACTTGTAATATCTACACACCCTAAGAATATATGACTTACTGCTGGCTTTACTCAACAATTATCCAAACTGTGTGTCCCAATTCATAGTGACCCCCAATAAAGTAAGCTTATCCTTGCGATCAATGATACCAAGAGGTTCTGGAGGGACCCTAGTACTCCTTCCTTTAAGCAACAGCTCCCATGTTTTCTTTAGATTAATCGTCATCTGATTCTTATCAGCCCTCCTAATGAAGGACTGAACATCTACACTTGAGTCATCCTCAGAACTACCACTAGCAGTAATAGGGAC
>BLFP01001869.1:57945-67417 GCA_014634505.1 Montipora efflorescens
ATCTTACAGCTCCAAGATCTCGCTGTAATTCCAAGCAAACGAGATCCCCGGTTAAATTCTGCGGAATGCGTCATAGAAGGGCATATTTCAGACATTGACGCCACGGGACGCGGTGTTTACCTGAGGGTAGTTTTGTGTTTTTCTCTTTTGTGTACCGTAATGCTGAGTCCAATATTATTCTTTATGGCTTTAGATTATTTGAACCAACACTCTTCCAAAGAAGAGGATTGTGTATTGTGCTCTGCAAACGTGGAACAATCCTGTTGTTGTAAGGATTTTTGTCCCAAAAGAGAAAAGCCACTTATTCGTTCTGTAACGTTTTTGTGTTGTTTCCTGTTTCTGACGTTTGTGATAGAGGTTGCAGTTTGTTGTTTAGTAGTGCTGTCATCCAGTGAAAATTCAACGAAGGGTAATTTTCCCTTCTACGTAATTCCAACATTTATAGCTTTGGAATGTTTTGTAATATCCGTCATATTACAGTGCTGTAAATGTTGTGAAGGTTTGATGGTTAATTCATTTTTAAGCAGATTGAGTCTTATCGTGTCAATAAACTTGCTTTTATACCATTTATTCTGGGTCGCAATCGGTATCATGATTAATCCAACTTGGGGCTTGTCTGTTTTACTAATTATCTCCTTTGCTTTCGTCGCTTTATTCTATTCAATCTACGAAATATGTGACATAGACAAGTGCAACAGTATGCTCTGTATTCAGCGTGCTGGCATAGTAACAGCTGGATTTCTTGGTCTCTGTTTTGCTGTTATTGGTCCAGTATTAGCTGGGCGGTCCTTTTATGGTCGGGAAACTGCAGATGATGTTATGAAAACTGCGTTGTTGTCTCTTATCGGTACAGTGTGGCTGCTATATTGGAAATCCCGCAAACCGTCCCCAAACACTTCGCAGTGTGCTGAGGCTGCGAAAAAGGCTGCAGCTGCCGCAAGAGCTGTGGCTGAAAAGGTTACTGTGCCTCGGGAGGCTGGGACTGGGGTAAGTTCTGCAGTTGCGGCAGCTGCTGCAGCTGCATCGGCTGCAGCAGCAGCAGCTGCTGCGGCGGCTGAAGCTGTAGCTGTTGCTGTGACTACTGCTGAGGCAGCAGGCAATTCAAATACTGCAGCTCATCCTGCTCCAGATGAAGAGGGAGTTCAAACAACTCTAATGTAAGTTTTGTGTATTTTGGCGGGGTAAACTATTTAACAATAAGTTCTGCAGTTGCGGCAGCTGCTGCAGCTGCATCGGCTGCAGCAGCAGCAGCTGCTGCGGCGGCTGAAGCTGTAGCTGTTGCTGTGGCTACTGCTGAGGCAGCAGGCAATTCAAATACTGCAGCTCATCCTGCTCTAGATGAAGAGGGAGTTCAAACAACTCTAATGTAAGTTTTGTGTATTTTGGCGGGGTAAACTATTTAACAATTAGATTATGAGCTCGAGATTTCTATCGCGTGATAACTGATTTACGTTTTATTGATTTATTGTAAATATTTTTACAGTGATATGTAGTTTTAACAAATTTTAAGGAATTTGTATTTTTAAACAGAAACATTCTTTTAGTCTTCTGGTAGATAAAAAGTAAAAAGTCTTAGATTTTTGGTTGTACACGACCTCACAAGTTAGTAGCTTTCAACCTAAACATGTATAAATAAAGATGATTGATTGATTGATTGGTTGATTGATGAGGGCCATGCGATCCCGAATCAGCTATCATGCATAGAAATTGAGAGGGAATAATCCAATTGTTTTTGTATAAATCTTGATTAATTTTCCTCTAAAATAAAATTTTACTTAATTCGTTGTTATTTTGAGGTGTAAAACTGCGCCCGCCGATCATGTGTCTATCACGGATAGACAGTGAGTAGCGTAGCCAATCAGATTGCAGCATTTGTAATAGTACGCTAGTATGTATACTAACTGTGAGAAGATCGTAGCCAAACCCGAGATAAATCCTTCCAACAAAATCCGATTATGTTAATATGATGCAGCTGTTTTTGGTAATTGATAATGAATTAAATTACTTCAGTAAGAAATACTTATAAGTTTAGAAAGAAAGATTTGTTTCGTTAACAAGGTTGTGGTTATTCATCGTGGTTAATTTTAATGATATTAATGTATTGCCATTTGTCTGTTGTCACTTGTGA
This sequence comes from Montipora efflorescens, assembly GCA_014634505.1. Classification (NCBI taxonomy): domain Eukaryota; kingdom Metazoa; phylum Cnidaria; class Anthozoa; order Scleractinia; family Acroporidae; genus Montipora; species Montipora efflorescens. The sequence continues at coordinate 60,074 of BLFP01001869.1, forward strand.
TGTTGATCGTTACGTTTCGACCGCTAACTATTAGTCTTCACCAGGCGATGATTATCATCCGAGTCGAATCGTCAGCCGTTTTGGTCATAAATAGGGTATCGATTTTGGCCAATTTTCCGCCATTTTGGTCATAAATAGGGTATCGATTTTTGCACTCTAGTCTTGAACTCGTTTTTTATTTAGAAGAAGCTACTTCTTTATCATGTCCCCCTTCTTCCATTCGCGCTTTGCCTTCCTCTCCCCCTAAACATTGCCTTTAACATTGGTTTGACCTAGGGAAATAATTATAAGGCAGGTCTGCACCAGGGTATTGATTTAAGGGTCAGCTCTTAAATAGGGTACCAAATTTTTGGTCAGGTCATAAATAGGGTAAGGGTTTTTGGGAAGCGGGCCGCACACCCCTACCCCCCGGGACACGAGGAAGCCCACACAGCCGGAGGTTATCCCGGTATGCTTAGCATGAAGCGACAAGGAGTACTATTATTGCTAATCCTCTTGGATGGCGTGCTAGTCCCTCCCGATCGCAGGTAACCTCCCAGCAATTTGCCGGTACCCATTTATACTCCTGGGTGGAGAGAGGCACTGTGAGGGTAAAGCGTCTTTCCCAAGAACACAACACAGTGACGCGGCGGCGGTTCGAACCCGGATCTTTCAATCCGGAGTCCAGCGAGGTAACCACTGGGCTCCTGATATATTTGTTATTTTGAATAGAAAGTAACAATAATAATTTTTAAACACCCGGGTCCGGTTGTTCGAAAGCCGATTAACTTAATCCAGGATTAGCGTAAACTTTTGTTTCATGTTTTCAACTTTTTGGTGAAAGTTTCTTTGGTTATTTTTGTTTCTCAAGCTTGACTTCCTCTAATGTAAATTTTTGCCGACATTCAGCGTTGAACAGCATGTGGGAGTACAGAAATAAACTCCTTGGTTAATTTTTAATCTATGATTAGTGTTAATCGGCTTTTGAACAACCTGGCCCTGGCCCCCGGTGGATAGCGCTATCCACTGGATAAACTGGATATAATTACTATCCACTGGGTGACTTACTTGGTTCTGCTAGTGTTTATCCGCTGAATAGTGATTTATCCGGTGGATCGCGTTATCCACCTTTTCAACCACCGAGGCCTTATCATTTTTCAACCTCAAGCTTTGAATTGAGGTTGTCGTAGAATGCGAGCGAAGTATCCTTAAAAATAAATTAATACTAGTGCTTTCAGGGTAAAACAGAGAATGAAAGGTTCATTTCGTTAATTTCGGCGTTTAGTTTTTCTTCCTCGATATTTCATTATAGAACTGAAGCAACGACAACGGAAACGAGAACGTCTTCTCAAAATATAAATTCGTGTTATTGTAATCACTTCGTGACTATTTAATGGCAAAGGTGTGGTATTTTCTCAAAAATGACACTGGTCGGAACAGCGCTTAATTAATTAAGGGAGAAAAGGAAATTTATCTTCAAGGACTAAAGTCCTTCATAAAACCTCAAATTTGGCTATTTTAAGTTGTTGTTTTGAAGACGACACCAAAGAAATGGACAAAAGTGAAAAACGCACGTGCAGGGCGTGCAAAGTTATTATTGTTGTCGACTAAATATGCAAAATTGTCACGTTCTCGTCGCCGTCGCCGTTGTTTATTTGTTTATTTTGCGTCTGCAACCTTTAGACTCGTAGTGGCTTATCTTACTGGTCACACCCTTGGCTGTCATTTTGCATGTGCAAAGACTGTTGTGTGGCTTCTGCAGTAAGTTCGTTTCATTCCACGTTGACCGTCATTGAGTAAAGTCAGGAGAGGTTTTTAAGAGAAGCACGTTTATCATAGCCCTAGCCTTTACTGTGTGGGGTAGATATGTAAGTTCTTTAATTTTCTTTGTTGTTTTTGTCAGCTCCCAGGTGAACTAGTCCTGAGAGGAGTAATCATTTAGCATTGTTTTGATTCATTTGTGTCCGGTGCTGCTTCATTTGTTTCTGTTCAAAACACTGAACAAGGTACTTTAGCTTAATTAAGGCGCCCGTAAATGAGAAAACAATGTTGCGGAAACGTTCTTGTGGAAGCAAATGTTCCTCCGTTTGCGGGCGCCTAGTTGGCTGAACACAGTTTTTAATACCTATGTTTCATTTACCTTTTTCTCTAAAACCCTTGATCGTTTGGTCTTAAAGAGTGGTAGCAAGCAAGTTAACAACACGAACTTCGGTGTTTTGATAGTTAAGCTGACGTATCTGCCGTTGCCATGGCAACACGGACAAATATAAACAGGTCTTTTAACATTGGCTTGGTTTATTTGCAGAAAATCTGGTCGTTAGATTTTCTTTATAATTTGCATGCAACAAGCATGTAACGATGCCCACAAGTTAACACTATTTTAATAGTAATTTGACAGAGAGATCTTTAATTATCCCTTGTTGAAGGTTTACTGGAATATCTAGAATTTCCTCTGTTAAAGTTCCAATTTTTTTCAATACTCTAATTACTTATTTCCTAAAGTACTTTCGTGCCAAAGTTCATTAAATTCTAACGAGTGGTGCTTCTGAGAAAGCTATTCCGCATTCAATCGCATTTTTTAACTTACTACGCATGCGCTGCATTTAGCTGGGTTCTTTTCGATAACAAAGAAAAATCTGCGGGTTGCAGAGTTCTTTGCATCGTTTCCTTTTCTAGCATACATTTCTCATAAAAGACTAAAACCATCAAAGCACTTTGTTCAATTTTTTGTCCTCACGCGAGACCAAAAGTCTCCAAGCAGATACAGAAATCTGAGGCCATATTTTGATCGTATTTTATCAGACAGCACCACTAAATTGAAAACATGTTTCCTTTCATAGATTTCATTATACATGTTCGTCTCTTCCTGTTTACATAATTTCAAACAAAACAGCCTCGGGTAAGAGGGCAAACATCTCATGTGTTTTGCCAGGAGCCCATTACCCGGAGCTTCCATCTCTATTGTACCCTTGAGTCAACCCTGTCCCGTATCTTTCTATTTTTAGAAGTACTACCAGATAACGAATAACATTTTCCGCCAGCATTATCTTTATCACGTATTTGTGTATTTCAAGAAGGCTTTTGACAGAATCCGCTAGGCAGCCTTAGTATTGTAACATCTCTGTTACAAATTAAAACGGAGATATATACCGACTTTTTCAAATTGCTGCCGGCCATCTAAAAGTAATATTTCCGTTTCACTAGAGCCGGTTGCTCGAAGCATGGTTAGCGCTATCCGGCGTTAAACACCGTGGAAACCTATACCATGGTTCTGATGCCTCTTAAGCAACGGTTAGCGCTAACCAGGCTTCGGGCAACCAGCCCCTGATGTTAAGTAAAGACGTTGTCAGGACGCCTTTTCCAATTGTGCATATAGCTCTGGGCCGTATATTGACGGCTGGTCAGATGATAGATGACCAGAAGGAACCAGAAGGAGCTTCTGTTGGTGGCAAAGATCCACAATTTGATTGTGAAAAATGAGTAGGCTTGTTGGTCACTTCTTGTTAAGACCAATTGTCAATGATTTAAAATTAAGGGCTGGAATTTTTCCGTGTTAATTAGGGTCCTCTTATGCGATTATGGATGTGATTGTTGAATTCCCACGTGAGTAAAATTGATTCAGTTAATAACATAACAAAACGAACTCCACTGCCGCGCGTTAATAATCCGAGAACTGTAAGTACATGTCGCGAAAGACAATGGCATTCTGCGCGATGAAGAAGGGGACAGTCCAAGAAAAAATTAAAGAAAATTATTAAAGAGATATGGAGAGAGGACGTGCAAGAAGCCGAAGGATGATGTTGTAAAGAAATGAGCCAGAGGACAGTCGAGTTGAAAATTAACTCCTCGGTGATGTTCTCAAAGTCTACTAGACAGTTGTTGATGATGATGCCGATGATGACAATGAGAGCTGTGCAGTAATTTAGTTGTCAACTCCTTTGAACGTAGTTAACATAAGTCAGCAATGCCACAGATGCAGTCACGGCTTGTTTTTTGCGGACTATAATGTCAATCGATCTAAACTGTCGAAAAGTAAACAAGGGGATCAGACGTTTTCAATTCCGAAAAAGTTTATTTGAGAGAATAACTTCAGGCTTTTCAAGTTATTAGAAAAAGTTTAATAGTGTTTGGCCACTTTTCAATGGATTAAATTAAGTAGTCTAATCTGTCAAACACCTAGAGATCCTCGTTTAATATTAGCAGGTCTGCAGTCTTCTGTGCTGAATGCTCGCCCGTTCGACGGGCTATAAGCGCAAAGTGTAAAAAAGACTAGCCTGCGCTTCATTTTCAAAAGGACAAAATAGCCAGCTTAATGCAGCTTTTCCCAGATTCCAGGGTGCATTTGTTCAAGGGATAGAGTAAAATTAGAAAGCCAAAAAATTGTTACAAGTATTTTTTTCCAAAAAATCCATGTCCCCATTCCACGAGTCCGCAGTTCATATATGATCCATTTCATATACCATTTCATCGTTGATTCATTCCTCACGGGAACATTGGAACTCACAAATGACCAGCTCCCAGCGTCAGTGGCTTCATAACTCAGTTGTTTAGAGCGTCGCACCGGTATCGCGCGAGGTCGCAGGTTCAAACCCCGTTGAAGTTCTGAAATTTTCAGGCTTCTTTACGCAATTGCAAAAATTGCGTTCACAACTGAGAGGATAATAGCTTCACTTGGTTATCTGATTATTTCACACCTATTGCAAATGCCCCATTAGGCAATTCTGATCATAACGTTGTTGATTGGGCCCCTGTGCCTAGGTTCGTTAGAAGTACGAACACTAAGAGTGTTAGTAAGCGGCGCACGCGACGCTTCCCACGGTCTGCTTTGGATGAATTTGATAGTTGGTGTAGTGCGCATGTGTGGTTTAGCGACATGATTGACACTGCCTCTCCTTCGATTCTCTTTCACAAGTGACCTGGTGTCTGCCGTTGATGTTGAAGTTAGTTGAAGTTGTGAAGATCCACTCCACCGACAAACCTTGTATGTAGCTTGCACTAAAACATCTTATTACACAAAGGCAGAGGGATTTCCACAGCAGGGACCAGGTACTTTGGCGACATCTCAGAACTAAGGTCCGTGATCAGATGAGATCTCTAAGAGAAAGCAGTCATGCTATGCCAACAAAGTACGACACCTTAAAACTAGTGATTCTCGGAAGTGGTGGGATTGTGTCAAGCAACTGTCTGGCGACAAGTTTCCCAACATGCAGATCGTGAAAGACGGTATTTCAGTAGGTGGTGCCGACCTTGCTTGTTTACTCAATGACCATTTCCTCAGCGTTAGTGCTGACCTTCCCAGCCTGGATCTCCGACTTCCTCACAAATCGCCGCCAAAGAGTAACAGTAGATGGCCGTCGCTCTGACTAATTGGGTCCCATTTTTCTCCTTCTAATGATAAATAACCTGGAATTCGAATCTCCTTTGGCGTCCTACTGGAAGTATGTTGATAATGTAACTGTCTGCGAGGTCCGGAAAGCGCACGAGTCGTAATCACTGCAGGCGGATCTTGACGAAATCAGTCGATGGGCAGAGCGTAACGATATGAAGCTCAACGGCAAAAAGTGTAAAGAGATGACAGTCAGCTTCCTTCGCCACAACCCAGAAAACCAGCCCTCCGCATCAATGACCGTTTACTTGACAGTGTTTCGTCAATCAAGGTCCTCGGTGTCACTCTCAACAAACAGCTCAAGTGGATACCACGGTAAAGATAGCCTCCAAGCTACTGTATATTCTGCGAGTACTTTGCCGTTGTGGGGTTCCTCCGGCTGATTTGCGGTTGATCTACTTCTCCCTCGTCAGGAGTACCCTAGAGTACGCTTGCGCAGTCTGGCACACCTCTCTGCCAATTTTCCTTTCGCAGAAAATCGAAATGGTACAGAAAAGAGGTTTGTTCATTATTCACCCGCAATTTGCATTATGAGGATGCCCTGCTCACCTTACAATGTAGTCGCCTTGATGACCGAAGATCCAGCCTCTGCCTAAAAACTCTAAAGAAGATCGAAGAACCGGTCTCCACCATTTGCTCCCTGTGTCACGCGGGAGCTCCACGGTCGGGATCTCCGCAACTCGAACAGGTTTTCACTTCAGAAATGTAGGACTAATAGGTACAAGACCAGCTTCATTCCAGATACAGTCAACGCTAAATTTCCTTAATAGTTTTTACTATCCCTGTTATATTACTTCCGAGGTAATAATCGATTTTAGGATTTTTGTAATTAGAATTTTAGTTACCAGAAAGTTCGATTTATTTCCTATTTTATATTAAGTTTGTTTTTTGCTTATATTTACATGTTGTTATAGCTTTTTAACATATTTTTATTCACCTATGGGTGCGAGAATATGTTTTCTATAAACCAATTATTTACTTATTTTTAAACACTTCACAGGTATTCAATAATAATTCTACATATGATATCTCTTGTGTTGTCCTCCTCAAGTGATGCTCTGTTTGCGAGCGTCGAGTAAAAAGCGTTATATTAATTAATCCTTTCTCTCCAGCAGTAATTGATTCAAACTTTCTCCTCGCAAGCTCAATACATTGTGAAGGAGACTGGTGACGAGAATAAATAAATTTATCACCAGTTGTTTTTGTCTAGATATATCATCAAATTCCCAAAAGTGAAGTAAAGAGTAATGGATGGCAACCGGTAAGGAGAATTAATATTCAAATATTGGAAATAAAGGTTTGAAAGAATTACTGGAATTAGCTAATTGCCGTCCGTCCAAAGGTTCAGTGACCTCGAAATAAAATCATATTGACGGAATTGGGAACCTAATCACAGAACCTCAGCTATTAAGGTAAAATAGAGAATGAATGGTTCACTTTGTTAAGTTCGTTGCCGAGTTTTTATTTCTTTCTCAATATTTCATTAATAGAGAATTTAAGGAATGACGACGGCGACAGCAAGGAGACCCGGTTTGGGGGGTGGAGGCAGGGGAAACCCCCATATAAAAACAACGGCGGGTGCTCGGTGGGTACCAAGATCCTGTTTTGTGGGCGTGGCATGAAATTTTTTTCACCCCTAAGAGGTACCAAATGATGGGTTTTAATTAGAAAAAAATAAAAATTAGTTAATTGCTAAAGCCTGGTTTTCACTAGTGACGTAAGCATAAGCACAAGGAACACACGCATGCGCATTTAGTTGTTGTTAATTAGGGTCTATTGTTCTAACAAAAAGATCGAGTAAAAAACAAGCTACTGAGTTTGAGTGTGCTGCTTGTGCTTTATGCTTGCGTCGCTAGTGAAAACCAGGCTTAAATGCCTCATGTCATAATTTTCTCAGCTCAATACCCTAAAAGGTACCGCTAATGCTCCCGCTGTGGACCTTTTGAGGCTGAACACCCTAACGGGTACCAAAACCGCTT
>BLFP01001869.1:73431-75931 GCA_014634505.1 Montipora efflorescens
CCCGCTCATGACACTCTTTTGCTTGACCCAGCTCACCTTGGTGATGAAGTACATAACCCAAACTGTTAAAAGTCCATGCGACATCGACATGCCCAGGACCAAGACTTTCTTGGAAAATAGCGAGAGCCTGCTCATGATACTCTTTTGCTTCACTCAGCTCACGTTGGTCACGAAGTACACTACCCAAACTGTTAAAAGCCTTTCCGACATTGACATGCTCAGAACCAAGACTTTCTTGAAATATAGCAAGAGCCCGCTCATAACACTCTTTTGCTTCACCTAGCTCACCTTGGTGATGAAGTACATGACCCAAACTGTGAAAAGTCCGTGCGACATCGACATGCTCAGGACCAAGCCTTTCTTGGGAAATAGCAAGAGCCCGCTCATAATACTCTTTTGCTTCACCCAGCTCACCTTGCTGCTGAAGTACATCACCCGAACTGCGAAAAGTCTGTGCGACATAGACATGCTTTGAGCCAAGCCTTTCTTGGTAAATAGCAAGAGCCCACTCATAATACTCCTTTGCTTGACCCAGATCACCTTGGTCACGATGTACATTACCCAAAGTGTTAAAAGTCTTTCCGACATTGACATGCTTAGAACCAAGCCTTTCTTGGAAAATAGCAAGAACCCGCTCATGACACTCTTTTGCTTGACCCAGCTCACCTTGGTGATGAAGTACATAACCCAAACTGTTAAAAGTCCATGCGACATCGACATGCCCAGGACCAAGACTTTCTTGGAAAATAGCGAGAGCCTGCTCATGATACTCTTTTGCTTCACTCAGCTCACGTTGGTCACGAAGTACACTACCCAAACTGTTAAAAGCCTTTCCGACATTGACATGCTCAGAACCAAGACTTTCTTGAAATATAGCAAGAGCCCGCTCATAACACTCTTTTGCTTCACCTAGCTCACCTTGGTGATGAAGTACATGACCCAAACTGTGAAAAGTCCGTGCAACATCAACATGCTCAGGACCAAGCCTTTTTTGGAAAATAGCAAGAGCCCGCTCAAAATACTCCTTTGCTTCACCCAGCTCACCTTGCTGCTGAAGTACATCACCCAAACTGTGAAAAGTCCGTGCAACATCGACATGCTCAGAACCAAGCCTTTCTTGAAAAATAGCAAGAGCCCGCTCATGATACTCTTTTGCTTCACCCAGCTCACCTTGCTGCTGAAGTACATCACCCAAACTGCGAAAAGTCTGTGCGACATAGACATGCTTTGAGTCAAGCCTTTCTTGGTAAATAGCAAGAGCCCGCTCATAACACTCCCTTGCTTGACCCAGATCACCTTGGTCACGAAGTACATGACCCAAACTCTTAGAGGTCCATGCGACAGCGACATGTTCAGAACCAAGCCTTTCTTGAAAAATAAGAAGAGCCCGCTCATTATACTCTTTTGCTTGACCCAGCTCACCTTGGTCACGAAGTACATTACCCAAAGTGTTAAAAGTCCCTGTGACATTGACATGCTTAGAACCAAGCCTTTCTTGGAAAATAGCAAGAGCCCGCTCATGATACTTTTTTGCTTCATCCAGCTCACCTTTGTGATGAAGTATATTACCCAAACTGTTAAAAGTCCCTGCGACATAGACATGCTGAGAACCAAGCCTTTCTTGGTAAATAGCAACGGCCAACTTAAAGTGTTCCTTAGCTTGTTTCAAGTCACCTTGGTCACGAAGTACAGTACCCAAAAATTTCAAACAGTTTGCAACATCGACAGGCTGAGAACCAGGCTTTTTACGGCAGATACCAAGATGACGCTCATAATACTCTTTAGCTTGTCCCATGTCACCCAACTCATCATTGGCTTGTGTGGAATCTCCTTCAAAAACATCATCACGATGAATAATATTCAGAGCCACGATACCGAAGGTTTTGGCTGTATTATACTCACAATGAAATCGGCAAAATTGGCCTAAGTTAAGAAAATAATGTGGGAAATATTTCACCCTTATTTTATTACTTTTCTTAACCTCAGATATGTGTTCTTCAATTTCTGTTATCAGGCATTTTAAATGTGGCACTAAGTGAAAGCTTTTAGTGACAGACTCTTCATGACCCGGTAGTCCTTTATCAACTGTATACTGATAAAATGACGTAATAACCCCATGAAGAACTTCAAAATGTACAATTTCCAAATAATTTTCAGCAATTTTCTTTTGGATAGCATCTCGCACAACCTGATGAACGCGAACGAAGACGCTGCTTTCGTCTTTTTCAATTAAGATCAGTGAGCTTTCTTGAATCTTCAAACTAATAATATCTGCATCAGCAAGTTTGCTTCCTGCGCTTCCATCGTTTTCCTTCTCCTTATTCACAACGTAGTTGATCAAAAAATCAAGGTTTAATGGTTGCTGAGCACAGAGAGAAATGAAATTGAAAGCGTGATTTAAAACTTTGTCAGTTGACATCACGCTGTTCACGGCCAGTGAAATCGCCTTGGTTATGGAGTTTGGATAGCTTGGATTGCTTTCGACAAGAAAGGCCTCAGT
>BLFP01001869.1:80931-98431 GCA_014634505.1 Montipora efflorescens
TTTCACTTACCTAACGTGTTTATTGGCGAAGAAACAGTGTATTCCAACTCTTAATGGCGGTTGTCAAAGGATGAATAAACTCGACAAAAGTAGCCTGATATCGAAAGGAAAATTCCCTTTTTAGTCAGGGAGCAAGTGTACTCCCGTAGGAAGTTAGTGCTTAAAGCAAGCCACTGGTCTAGATAGGTTGAGGGGACCTTAATGAAGAGGAAAAATGTTGTCGGCAACTTTGCGACCCGCACCGGCACGATTCATGGGGGATTAAAACACGTCTCATACAATATTAGCATGGAAACGAGGCTACATCTTAAATCGTCTCTATTCCCCCTTATATGTCAATATTTCATCATCAAATTTTTTCAAAATATCACTACCAAAGTAAGTTATAATGACGAAAAAACATGCACATCAAAGACTGAAACCTTCTACCACTTTATCACGTGATTAAAGACATGAAAACGAGGCTATATCTTTAAACTACCTTTTTCTCCGTAATGCAAATTAATGTCATTCACGTGTATGATAACAGATCATTTCAAGAGACAAGAATAGCAACCATCTACAATCTTAAAACTGTGATTAGTCGCCCATTAAAAGTGTGATAAAGACATAATTCACAACATTAATCGTCTTCATCATCATCACTTGCACTATCATAGCTATTGTCACTTTCATCATTGTCAACAATATATTCATCACTATTATCTTCCTGCAAAGCATTTTCACGGGGCTCGTCATCATCAGAGCATGCGCAAGCCCAGACTTTCGACACTGGCACTAATTTGTTGAATGAAATACAAGGTGCCGAGTTCCACAGACTCAAAAGAGTCAACGAGTCCGAAAGAGTAACCATCAAGAGTACACGTGATTTTGCATTGCAATCCAGCAGTCAGAGGGTAGTATTGATGTTAGTGACCAGGAAATGAAAACTCTATTTGAGGCTGCGAAATTCCTTAGAAGATCCATCAGTCAGTGCAAAAACTGGGTCTTTACTGGATCATTTGAAGATTTAAACAGCAACCATCTACCACAGGAGCTTTACTCATTTTGTAGATGGCTGATAAGTGGGCCTAGTACTGACATAAACACCAGTAACAAGTCAAACGAAATCCACAAGCGAGCAATGAGCTTGGCACAAACTGCCGTAAGTATGTTCCTGACTGAACGACAAAAAAGCAACACCAAGTCTAAAGTAATCAAATCTTCTAGGGACATGCCTCAACAACTGGCTGCTGGCTTGGCTCTACGACAATCTATCAGAAGCAAAGAGATCGTAAATATGCTTCATGGTTTTGGAATGAGTGCTGAGTACAACAAGTTACTTAGAATCGAAGCCCAAATAGAACAAAGCGTTCTTGAGCGCATGAATCAACATGGCGGAATGTACCTCCCCGAGAACTTTGTGAAAAATAGACATGTATTTTTTTGCAATCGACAACGTTGATTTTGCAGAGGATAATGATGGAAAACACACACTTCATGGCACCGCAATGGCTATCTACCAAAAGACGGATCCTAGAGACACAACTCCACAGATAAGGTTAGTTAACAAGCCTTTTAAAATATCATAGATATTGGTTGATCATTTTTACGTTTTTTGGTACTATTTTCAGCTCCTTAATATCTCATTGATTTAATTTCTGTTTTACCGCCGTCCCATCATGATTTACGGCGAAATAACAAATGAATTCTTTTGAGCACCCCAAAGCGTTTCACAAAAATTACCATGGGGCCGATCGATCCTTCATGGCGGAAGCACCACGGCTTTGGAAGATTCTCCCCGTAAGCTTTAGACCTGCTCGCACAAAAAGTGATTTTAAACAGAAACTTAAGCCATTTTTATTCAGCAAGGCATTCTGTTAGTACAGTTAGCTTATATTTAGATTTTTATATAGTTTTTCTGCAAATTACTTTTCTTATAACCAGTTGTAAAGTGGTGTAGTTTTCGTCTTTGATTCCATAGTGATTGTAAAAAGGTTCTTATTTTTGTATTTTTTGTAATGTTTGTAATGCGCATTTGATTATTTTTATAGAAAATGTGTGATATAAATGTTATCATTATTTTGTCTTGCTGTTAGATTGGATAGTCAACCAAGTCAAGGTCGCACATTACGCAACCTTCCCGAATCAATTCCTGAGCTAATGGAATGCCAAGAACCTCCCAAAACACCCAAGAATCCAGTATACCCCAACTTCAGGCTGTATGATAAAGATGAGTTACCTATTGTTGTTAGATGAAAAGAGTTTGCATGGATGCTAGGGCGTAGCTTATCGAGCCTCTCGCATCAGGAAACACAAGAACCTGAGGAGTTATGTAATGCAACGCAAGTTCCTGTTTGGTCTGCATATAATTCCCTTATATATGACCCTCTGGATACCACAAGAACTGCAACTCCACCTCACATTGCTTCCCCGGCACATGAATGGAGTACGTTACTAACAGTGTTACAGTTGATTTTGCAGAGGATACTCAGGAAAAGGAAAATTGGCATGCTGGAAAGTCTTCAACAGAGCTGATGAAGATGTAATTACTGCTCTCGCAAGCCTTGGAACAACAGAGCACCCAGATGAAGATACCATAAAGGGAGTTGAGAAGTTTGTCGGCCATCTATACCAGCCAAATACAAGCATGAATGAGCTAAGGTGGTCGTTATTTAAGAAGAAACATTATCAGACCATGGTATGGAACAACGACAAGGTTCCAAAACCGAATATCCCATCACCAGAAAACTATGGTTGGAAGAAAGACGAGTGATGACGACAACTCCACCAGCTCCAGAGGCAATTATTGAGATGGTGAAATGTGGCTGTGTGATGCTCAACAAATCGGTGCCAAAAGTCTGGGCTAACCTGCACTGAACTTGCGGCGCATGCCCTGTGCTTTGCAGCAAGATGATAGTGATGAATATATTGATGACAATGATGAAAGTGACAATAGCTATGATAGTGCAAGTGATGGTGATAAAGACGATTAATGTTGTGAATTATGTCTTTATCACACTTTTAATGGGTGACTGATCACAGTTTTAAGATTGTAGAGTGTGTAGAAGTCTAGATGGTTGCTATTCTTGTCTCTTGAAATGATCTGTTATCACACATGTGAATGACATTAATTTGCATTACGGAGAAAAAGGTAGTTTAAAGATATAGCCTCGTTTTCATGTCTTTAATCATGTGATAAAGTGGTAGAAGGTTTCAGTCTTTGTGCGAAAATCTATGAAATGTTTTTTCGTCATTATAACTTACTTTGGTAGTGATATTTTGAAACAAGATACGAAAAATGGGCACATTTTGGATTTAGACTCGTTTTCATGCTTTAGGTCACGTGATCACAATTTCCAGCTAAAAGTGTGTGTAATGCTAGAGTAAAGCTATTCTTACAATCTAGTGATGAAATATTGACATATAAGAGGGAATAAAGACGATTTAAGATGTAGCCTCGTTTCCATGCTAATATTGTATGAGACGTGTTTTAATCTCCCGTCAATCGTGCCGGTGCGGGTCACAAAGTTGCCGACAACATTTTTCATGTTCACTAAGGTCTCCTCAACAGATCTAGACCAGTGGCTTGCTTTAAGCATTAATTTCCCACGGGACTTAATTTTACGACACTTGCTCCCTGACTATTTCACTTGTCAACGGATGACTTCCGCCTCCGCCGCTAGGGCGGAAGTCACGCAGCCTGTCTTGTCCTCACGCGAAACTGAAAAACTCGCGAAGCAGATACAGAAATTTTGAGCCAATATTTTCATCGCATTCTATCAGACAGTACCGCTAAATTGATATGCTTCCTTTCATAGAGTTCTTCTCTTTCCCTGTTTCTATTTTCAGCGCAACAGTTTTTACTTGCCATACTAACAAGAGATTTCTTGACCTTTGGTATCATCCAACACACTTTACCAAAATAATAGGAACTAATTTTATCAATGACGTATCTAGACTTTGTTTAACTGTAATTCATTTCTAAGTTATCGCTGCTTTGCTAGTTAAATAATTTTTTGTACATCAATTTGGGCTCAATGATTCTTTAAAAACGAACAGGCAAAAGGATTTCAGTCGGTAAACCGTACGATTAACTGTTCGGTGCTTCTATATATAATGATCTCAGCAGGAACATTTCGTTCCTTTTTACTCGATTAAAATTGTTCACGAATGTGCGATTTTAATTCTCAATCAACTTTCCATCTAAAATGAATGGTGTTATCGGAAATGATAAAACTTTCGTCGGCAGCAGCCAAACAACATCACAAGAAGACAACATCACAAGAAGATAAAGAATTAATGAAGTAGTCATGATTTAGCTTCTAGTATCATACAGACACACATGCAGCCTTTCATATATTTATACAAGATGAAAAATTCAAAGCTAGAAGCCTGCGGTCAATAAATGAACCAGCTTGTTTAAAGAACTATGAGCATCTTATGATCGTTGATGACGTCTGATGAAATGTTACAAATGGGTGTGTTGACTTTAGTTCTAGATTCGAGCAGCATCAAATCGACGCACGGATATGCGGAAACGATAGCCAGCTTGCTTGCTTATTCAAACGTTTTAAGAACGATCATTCAGCTGAAATCATTCCACTTACCTACCGTATTTGTTGGCGAAGAAAAAATGTATTCCAAACTCTTAATGGCGGATGTCAAAGGATGAAATAGACTCCACAAAAGTAAATATCGCCTAATAGAAACTCCTAATATGAAGGGAAAATTCCCTTTTCTTAGGGCAACAGATCAGTTTCCACTTGTCAATCATGGATGCGAAGTCACGCAAGGCCTCTTCTTCTCACGCGAGACAAAAAACCCTATACAGAAATCGATTATCGACATTTTGAGGCTATATCTGATCGCATTTTACCAGATAGCACTTCTACATTCAAAATGTGTTTCCTTTTATTGAATTCATTATACATGTCCGGCTCTTCTGGTTACAACATTTTAAACAGCCTTGGGTGAGAGGGCAAACCTCTTGGTAGCACTCCTCGAATAGTTTTACTGGACCAGTGGGGTCGCGTTCATAACCTGAAAACATCAGCCAAAACGCAATAAAAAATCGTTTTACATCATATTTTGATGGTAAGAGAACTGCCCATGGTGGGGTAGGGACACGTCGAATGGTGCTTTTGCCTCTTGTGAGGGAGGGTGCAGAAAGTGGGGGAGTTGAATCGTGCTACCCACAGGGGTGGTTCCTATTCAAATCCAAACACTTCGATGTTTAGCTCCAAAAAACAGACATGTTCCGGTTATCTTGTTTTCTTTTATATACGCAAAGATGGAAGAAAAATAACAAACAAACTGCGGTTATAAACATAACGAGACAACGCATGTTGTAAAACTTTTTATGAACTTGACGTTTCGTATGCTCCAATATACATCTTCAGAAGTAACAGTTACCTAAAGTACAAATGAACTTAAACACGAAGATTAATATAATAAATCTGCTTGAAAAAATATAAATGGCTAGTAGAGAAGAAGTTTCTCACTGCTGATTTTAAATCGCGAATCAACAAGGTTTCCTTAATTTTACAATGGATATCAGACTGTCCAGTGGCTAAGTGATCCCATTTAATCCTGTGGCCTGTTTGGGTCATATGATCAGCAATGGCAGAAGTTGAATGGCTGTTACTCGTCAGCGCTCTGAAATGTTCCGTTTTCCTGTCTTGTAATCGACGTTTTGTTTTCCCGATATACTTATCCTCACAATCCCAGCAGCTAGCCTTATAACTACTTTAGACCTGAGGGAGCGGCTGAGTCTGTCTTTATAGGGGAAAAAAGACTTAATTCGGCGAGTGTTTCTGAAAATAATCTTGGGATTAAAACAACCATAGAACTTGTAAATACATGATTTAAGTTGTTGAGTGACAATTTTACTTTGAATACCTAGATAAGGTAAAACAATGAAAATTTCTTTTTTGGGCACTGTAATAATATCCTTCGGTTTGTTTCGGTGTTTATTGACTACGTTCATGTTATAAGAAATAATACCACGGGGGTACCCATTGCGTGACAAATCCCTCTTGAGATCATCTAAAGCAGACTGTAGCAGACAGGGTGATGAACAGATTCGCAGACAACGATAAATAAGTGTACGGATGAGGTTAATTTTGTATTTCCGAGGTATAAAAGTATCCCATTGAGTGTAGAGTTACTTCTGAACCGTTACTTCTGAACCGTAACCGTTACTTCTGAAGATGTATGTTGGAGCATACGAAACTTCAAGTTCATAAAAAGTTTTACAACATGCGTTGTCTCGTTATGTTTATAATTGCAGTTTGTTTGTTATTTTTACTCAAGTTGAAATGGCCGAAGAGAAAAACAATTGAGGGCCAAAGGTCGATGGGAGTTCTGGGGAGTAGAGATGAGATTATTAATATTAGCTTAATGAAGCTTCTCCCGGATTCCAGGGTGCATTTGTTCAAGGGATAGAGTAAAATTAAAAAGCCAAAAAATTGTTACAAGTATTCAGTTTTCCAAAAAATCCATGTCCCCATTCTACGAGTCCGCAGTTGATATATGATCCATTTCATATATCATTTCATTTTTGATTCATTCCTCACGGGAACATTGGAACCCACAAATGACCAGCTCCCAACGTCAGTGGCTTCAGAGCTCAGTTGGGTCGCACCGGCATCGTGAGGTCACGGGTTCAAACCCCGTTGAAGTCCTGAATTTTTCAGGCTTCTTTACGCAATTGCAAAAATTGCGCTCATAACTGCGAGGATCATCATAGCTTCACTTGATTATCTGATTATTTCACACCTATTGCAAAGGCCCCTTAGGCAATTCTGATCATAACGTTGTTGATTGGGCCCCTGTGCCTATGTGCGTTAGAAGTACGAACACTAAGAGTGTTAGTAAGCAGCGCACGCGACGCTTCCCACGGTCTGCTTTGGATGAATTTGGTAGTTGGTGTAGTGCGCATGTGTGGTTTAGCGACATGATTGACACTGCCTCTCCTTCTGTTCTCTTTCACCAGTGACCTGGTGTCTGCCGTTGATGTTGAAGTTAGTTGAAGTTGTCAAGATCCACTCCACCGACAAACCTTGGATGTCGCTTGCACTAAAACATCTTATTACACAAAGGCAGAGGGATTTCCACAGCGGGGACCAGGTACTTTGGCGACATCTCAGAACTAAGGTCCGTGATGAGATCTTTAAGAGAAAGCAGTCATGCTATGCCAACAAAGTACGACACCTTAAAACTAGTGATTCTCGGAAGTGGTGGGATTGTGTCAAGCAACTGTCTGGCAAAAGGAAGTTTTCCAACATGCAGATCGTTAAAGACGGTATTTCAGTAGGTAGTGCCGACCTTGCTTGTTTGCTCAATGACCACTTCGTCAGCGTTAGTGCTGACCTTCCCAGCCTGGATACCTGTTCCTTGCCGGCGTATCTACCAGGACCGGATCCCGTGCAACTTTTACCCTTCCTGAGGTGTGTAGCAAGTTAGTGAAGGTCTGCACTTTCACGTCAAGTGAAAAAAAATATAAAAAGGACGGCGGGTGCTCGGTGGGTACCAAGATCCTCTTTTGTGGGCGTGGCATGAAATTTTTCTCACCCCATAAAAGGTACCAAATTATGGGTTTTAATTAGACAAAATTAAAAATTAGTTAATTGCTAAAGCCTGGTTTACACTAGTGACGTAGGCATAAGTACAAGGAACACACGCATGCGCATTTAGTTGTTGTTAATTAGGGCCTATTGTTCTAACAAAAGGCTCGAGTAAAAAAGAAGCTACTGAGTTTGAGTCAGATGCTTGTACTTAATGCTTGCGTCGTTAGTGAAAACCAGGCTTAAATGCCTCATGTCATAATTTTCTCGGCTCAGTACCCTAAAAGGTACCGCTAAAGCTCCCGCTGTGGACCTTTTGAGGCTGAAGACCCTGAGAGGTACCAAAACCACTTTTTTAACCTAAAAGGTACGACGAGCACCCCCGAGCTTTTTATATGGGAACCCCCAGCCCAGTTCTCGTTGCTTAAGTTCCATATTGTTTCTTTGGCGTCTGCAACCGTTAGACTCGTAGCGGCTCAACTTACTGGTCACACCCTTGGCTGACCTTTAGCATGTAAAAAGTCTGTTGTGGCTTCTGTAGTAAGTTCGTTCAGTTCGACGTTGACCTTCATTGAGTAAAGTCAAGAAAGGTTTTTAAGAGAGGTAAGTTCATCATAGCACTACGTAGCCTTTACTGTGAGGGACAGATATGTAAGTTCCTTTTCTTTGTTGTTTTTTTTTTCCACTCCCAGCTGAAGTAGTCCTGTGATGAGTTATCAGTTAGTATTGTTTTGATTTATTTGTATCGTTGCATGCCTCATATGTTTCTTTTGAAATCACTGTTTTTCATTTAAGTCCGACTTCGTACTGTAGTTATTATACACGTAGTTTTGCTAGTGTTCCTATTACGTTGTATTGTTTGAATGTTCGTTTTTTGTGCGGAACAGTCAGCTTTTATTGAATTTGTTGTAACGGTTCTTGGGTTACGTCCCCAGGTTTCAATCTTTGATCTTTGTAAAGTACTTCTCAAATTCCGCGACGCGTCTCGTAGTCGCCGTAGCGACACACATAGCAGAGAACCGCACAAATATGTGCTAAAATGCATGCTGCACGTGCAGCAGATTCACTCACGTTGTCGTAGTCGTAGCCTCATTAGGGAGTTTTAGCAAAGACGAAACAATATGGAACTTAAGCAAAGACAACGGCTGTTTGCATGTTCGTTTTTTGTGCGGAACACTCAGCTTTTATTGAATTTGTTGTAACGGTTCTTGGGTTACATCTCCAGGTTTCAATCTTTGATCTTCGTAAAGTACTTCTCAAATTCCGCGACCCGTCTCATGACTTATCCTGGTAGTCGCCGTAGCGACACACATAGCAGAGAACCGCACAAATATGTGCTAAAATGCATGCTGCACGTGCAGCAATATTCACTCACGTTGTCGTAGTCCTTAGCACATTAGGAAGGTTTAGCAAAGACGAAACAATATGGAACTTAAGCAACGACAACAGCAACAAAAACGGAAACGTTAGTCCAAAATATAACTTAGCGCTATCGCAAGTATTTCGCGATTAATCCGTCTTGTTCACATTGTACGATATAGGCGAACTATCCTGTAACTGGGTGGGCACGAACAGTTTTAAAGTCTGAAAATGACTGTTTCACTGTTATATGCTCACGCTGTCGTCAAAACCTAAAATTTGGTGATTTCACGTTGTTGTTTTAAGGAGAACGGCAAAGAAATGCATAGAAATTCGTGTTGCACGTGCAGCACGAGCATTTTTCCTTTTTCAACCAATAATATTCTTGCTTTGTGGCGTTGCCGTAGCCGTACCCGTGGTCTTTGCTAAAACTCCCTATTGGTGTTAAGTGGGTTGTCGTGATACGATGATGTAGTGCATTAATTTGTATATGCTAGCATTTCTCAAATGATCTTTCTTTTTTGAGGTTAATTAATGGCATATAGGGCTGGAGGCTTTGCGCGTAAACTACGATGGCAGCGAAAGTGTTTGACTGATGTGAAATGCATTGCCAATTGCAAATGTCATTGCATAAGAAGGCCTTTTTCTTCTGTCATTTAAATATCACGAATCTTTAGTCCTGTGCAGTTTTAACCAAAAATTTCTCGCATATCAAAACTCACGCGCCGGCGACTCGGAAGTGAGTAGTACTCCGAGTTAGCCAATCAGCGCTCGCGGAGACCACTATTACTTGTGTGGTATATACTAAAAAAAAAACTATTTTATAACAGCGTTATTTCACTATTCACACAGCTTTAGATCATAGCAACGAATATGGTGAAGGTTTAAAGCAGAAAAGCTATATCGAGATGAAAAAACGGGAGGCAAGCCAGGGATTGATTTCGTTAAGTAGAGATGGCAAAAGGTGAGTTCATAAGTTTCCAATTTTTAGCTTGATAGAACAGTCTTCGGTGAAGTGTCGCCGGGAACAAATGTCGTGAATCCTTTAATTTCGCATAACGACATAAACGTACGGCGCTTGGTTTAAAAAACTCGCGCCAAAACACTCAACCAGTCAAAGGTAAACTGAAAACTAGTACTGATTGGTGATTTTCTTCCACGCTATTTCCCGCGCTCAGCACGGGTTCCATGAACTATCCCGCGTGTGTTAATTTTAGATCTCGGGCAGTCTTTTGTCAAGCCAGGCCTTAAAGAATTTTCGTTGAGTAGTAATGTCGCGATTGATTGATAGGACAAACATACGTGTCCTATTTACATAGCATTTTTGCAGTGGGCTCGGACATCAGCATACTAAGGGCGCCGATGGCAGCCGCTATCAGTCCATTTATGAGCCCACTGAACCCTCCCAACCCATGATGAGTGATGATGTAAGTGATGAAGATAGACCACAACACCGGGAACCACGTCCCCTACTCTTTTTGAATAGTGTGTGGGTTCTTTAACGTCCCACAGAGTTATATGTGAACAAGGTTTGTGAGACGGGACCAAAGATTTTGATTTAGCCATTTCACCTTTCCGAGCCTATGCCACTACACTGGCATGGAGGGGGAAGTAGATCAGTCCATTCTTCCTGCCCCGACATAGTCTTCAGCTAAGCGCCAACGACTTAGTTACTCTTTCACCATTGCGCGGTGGCTCAGCTATTGAAGACATTGTCCATGTATTATATAAGTCATATAAAGTAAGGTTGGTCTGTGTGTTCTAAACTATTCGTCGTGATTCAGCTGAGGCCTGTTAACGCGATATCTTAGGGTGGTGTTACAGCCCATCCCTTATGCCATTTTTGGGGGTCACAGAGGTTTTTTGGGGAGCAAAGGAAATTTTTTATGAGCCTGATGAAAACATATCAAATCTAAGGGCCAAATAAAAATTTTTCGTAGCCTCTGGGAGTGGGTGGGGGCGGGGGCAATACTTCGTTCTCTACTCCTTTTGTCAAGATTTCCCTCTTCAAACAAAAACCTCTCAAGCTCTTAAGGTCGCGTTCTTGGGAGAGTGATAACGAAACACACATAGTTCTTTGCCAGTTCCTTCATTGTGCCATTGGCCGAGCTTTGGATTTTGAACTATGTATGTGATTCTTGTTTTGTGTCACTCAATCCTTTGTTACTGACACCTGTTGCGAGTGTTTTGGGCGCGGCTCTTTTTGACTCATCTACAAAGCTGCTTGATTGTTGAGTGTTGTACACATCTACTTACTGGTTCTGGCCTCGTTTGAGCAAGGCGGCTATCCCATGAGTGCACAATCCTTTCCGGCCGCTCATTTTTGGGTGTGACAATTGCACTCGGTGATCTCTCGCTGGCACGTGATTCCCTTGGCGCTTTTCATAAAGAAAATTTCCTCTTCTCTGTCTCTAGCAGCGCCACGCAGTTTCATAGTGCTGTCCCTCCATGGTTTCTGTTTAACTTTGTTGTGTTTCTAATCTGTGAAGTTTTATTGAAAAGCTATGACATACAAGAGGCATTCACATTAGGAGGATTCCAGCACGCGAAGGACTTCAAAGTCTTAATATTTTTAATAAAAAACGGCCACAAATTATGGATAAATCTTCTCTACTTTATCTTGTAAAAACAAAAACAAAAAACTGATGCGTACAGTTACTTCTATTTGAAGAGAATATTATAATTAACAATTATTTCACGAGCGCGCGTTGCATACCAATCAAACAAGCGCGAATGGAATAACTGTTTTATTAAATTCTCATTTAATTCTGAACGCTTGGTGTTACGTGCTGGAACAACCAAACCGCGAACAAGGCATAAGTGAAAACGACCTCCCGAGTACGATATAAGGCACGCAAAAAAAGTGTGACAACGAGCAATTACCCTTTTTCACTATTATTTAATTAGTTTCACACTGTTACATTTACTTAGGTTAAAGATTAAGTTAGGCAGTTCATAAAGCACGCTTACTGTCTTTCATGGCCATTCAGGAATTGATCTTGATTAACGTTGAACTCCAAATTCCACCGATTGTAGAGAACAATTCTTGACTCTCTTGATTCACTGCATTCTTTCCACTCGCTGGATTTTCTATGTAGCCAAACTCTTACGGAAGACTTCATAATGAACTCTGATCTCTTAAAAAATAATTTGTCTTCTTCCTGTTTTGACTATCGTCTCTTTCTGCTCTCCGGATAAAGCAAGGTCGAAGGTTTAATATAGCTTCACCATAGTTATCGCAGTTGAATATAGCTTCCTCACAGTATCGCATCCAATCACAGCATAAGTTCAATCACAGTCAGCCACGAGGGTAAGCCCTCGGGCAAAAAAGTTTTTTCTATTACTTACAAGCCTGCTTTTGTACTTTTACTCTAAGCATCTTGAAAGTTCTGTTGGTATTTGTAGTGTATTAATCATTACAAGGTCTACTATTTGTGGAAACTGCTGAGTCACATCAAAGAAATTTCTGGAATATTACAGACTGTAAGATAATTCTACAAATGTCTGGAATTGCATGACAGATAAACTAAAAGTAATAATATCTGATCCTCATAACATTGGACGCTTACAAATTAAAGCCAATCAGTTTCCAGCTTAGCAAAACTTCCGGGGGGAGGGGGGTACTCCCCTATATGGGCTATATAGGTACGTGCCGCGTAGTAGGGTATGTTTTTTGGAGGTTCTCGATCCTTAAATAGGGTATCCTTTTCGGCTATGTTGGCATAGTGTCCCGGTGTGATCCTTAGATAGGGTGCCTAAATTTGTATCAGCAAAAATAGCAGGGTGTAGCATGGACTTTTAACAGTTTGGGTGATATGGGTAAGCGGAAAACAAATAATCTGTAAAAGTTAAAGTATTGCCAAACAGATTTTAAAAAGATTGCGTCTTTGCGTGGCGGTTAGTCGTTATTTGGATTTGAGTTTTGAGGTTTTGTTCTTCCCTTGCATAGGGTGTCATTTTTCGGATTTGGGCCTTAAATAGGATATCAATTTTCGTTGGATTGTTCCTTAAATAGGGTCAGGGTTTAAGACCCTTCGCGGCACACACCTATCCGGACCTTAAAGAAGATCGAAGAACCGGTCTCTCGCCTACACCATTTGCTCCCTGTGCTCCACGGTCGGGATCTCCGCAACTCGAACAGGTTTTCACTACCGAAATGTAGGACTAATAGGTACAAGATGAGCTTCATTCCAGCTACAGTCAACGCTGAATTTCCTTAATAGTTTTTACTATCCCTGTTATATTCAAATACAACAGGCAGGGTAACTTCGCAGTGTGAGACAAAATGGCCCCGATTCGTATGGCTGTCACGATCATCATCACTATGCTTGAAGCGAGAAGAGAATCAAGGATATCTTCCGAGAATACAAAAGACAAATCCAAATCTTCGCTACATAAAGAGATTAGAACTTTCGTCTCCGCATACCACCACGTGTTCGCCATTCTGTTCAATTACCCCCTTAAGGTTGTTTGAAGTAATTATAATCCGGTCATAATCAGGGACTGTAATTAGTTGATGTGAACCCATTTCATATTTAGTTTGATTATAATTCAATCATAATGGAGGCCTAATTTGAACACGGCTTAAGTCCTCACTAGTAAAACAGTCAGTGTTGGTTTAATTAGTACTGGTTCTATGTTTAAATTTCTATGATTTTGAAAGAGAATACTTATGAATCTCTAAAAAAAATCACACACTTAATTCACTAAGCGGAAACATGTTTTTCCTGCCTGATCTGAACAGATTAACATGGCTCGATTAAGGTGCATTGGATCTAGCAATCCAACTGTATCTGTGCGAACAAGGGAATATGAGGTGAGTGAGCGAATCCCTCTGCTCCATAATAATCACTTTGAATTTATTTTTACATTGTGCGCATGTTGCCACTATTTTATCCGTTGTTGGCATAAAAACGCGGTCCGATTTCAGACTAACTGACAAAAAAGTTGTGGGCCTTGAACTATGCACTATGACACAGAACTAATAATGGATTTTAAATTCTTGTAATCCGAATAGGGACTTATATGAGGGATTCGCTTACTTGCCCCTCGTTTTCTCCAGGCATAAATACAAACAATTATTCCCCATTAACACTGATTCCTCTTCTTCCCCTCAAGATAAAGTATTTAGGAACAATTATTAAGTATGTCAACACGGCCTTTGCGCGGAATTACACATATCACACAATTCTCTTGCTACTATCATGGGAAGGATCCTTGGTCCCAGACCCAATATCTATCTGACCTGGCCACGTCAACTAAGATTGTTCCCTGTGTCAATAACATTGAACTATCGCCATTGGCCATTGACAGCAAATTAGCTAATATCAAAACAAATAAAGCGACAGGACCAGACGACATATCACCGAAAATAGTCAAGGAAGCTGGAGATGCATTGCTAACCCCGTTGATGTTCCTTTACAATATGAGTTTGGAAGATGGCTACGTCTTTAGCCAGTGGAAGACTGCGAGAGTCAATCCTGTTTTTAAAAAGGATGACGAGACTGAAATCGGAAATTATCGCCCCCTATCTCTTCTCAGTGTCCCTAGCAAAATACTTGAAACCATGCGTTTATTGAAAATAAATTAATTACAGACAAACAATGGGCTTACAGGAGAGGATATTCTACAGAGCTGTTGCTAGTACATATGACAGAAATTTGGAGGAGTGCCATTGATTCAAATAAAGTTGTTGGTATAGTGCTGGTAGATTTCCAGAAAGCGTTCGACTGTGTCTCCCATAATGTGCTATTACGTAAATTAGAAAATGATTTTGGAATTAATGGAGTGCTCCTTGACTGGCTGCGCAGCTACCTTGACAATAGAAAACAATATACTGTCCTAAATGGTATAGCATCAGATCTTAACACTGTTAAATCTGGAATACCGCTGGGTTCTGTTCTAGGACCGACCTTATTTTCTCTTTACACAAGTGATTTACCTGAAGCTATAACCACTGCGACAACCTATATGTATGCTGATACTACCCTGTATTGCATTGGCGATTCTATCGACGCAGTAATTTCTGAACTTAACAAAGCCTTAGAAGAGCTTCTATAATGGTGCAAAACAAACTCCCTTGTGCCTCATCCAAAGAAATGCAAAGCAATGATCCTCCATCGAGGAAGATTCATTGGCTCATTGAAAGAGTTAACGTTGGCCCAACACACCATCACATGGGTTACATACTCTCGTCTATTAGGCGTATTGATAGATGATCAACTAAACTGGTCTAAACATGTTAGTGTTGTTAAAAAAAGCTTTGTTGATAAGTTAAACTTGTTAAAACGTAGCAGATTTCTTCCAAAGAATATGTTATTAGACTTGTATTTTAGAGTTATTATGCCGTCGATCGTATATGGTATATCAGTATGGGGAGGTCTCACAAATAAGGAAGGTTTTGAGGCATTAGAAGAACTGCGTTGTAGAGCTGCGAGAGTTATCTTTGAGTTACCTTGGGAGATGTCTAATGCAGATGTTATGAAAAAGGCTAATTGGTCTTCTTTAGCCTTTATGTATAAAATTAGCTTAGCTAAGCTTATGTATAAAATCCACAGTAACCTGACTCCAGACGCTATGTCACTGAGTTATTATTAAGAACAATGATAACATCAAGCGATATCAACTTAGGAAAAAACTGAAAATTGATGTCTCTCGTTTTAACACCAACTACATGGGGAACTCTGTAGCTCGTAGAGGAGCAATAGTTTGGAACACGTTGGTTCCTCAACTTAATGACGATATAGACAATGTTAAGAAATACGCGATTATGGCAAGACGGTCAAAGGCTCTGTTACACCTCGATTTCGACTGTATCTCCCCTCAAACATTAAACAGAAGGGAGGACGATTTTGAGTATAATTAGTGTTAATAATTAGTCGATACCAGAGTACCACCTTGTATTTTAGAATTTTGAGCTTTTATAGTTTTAGTCTTGTAAGTAGTAAGTAGTTATATGATTTTAGCTGGTGTATATCCTATTTGTTTTCTAATTCATTAAGTTATCTTACTTAACTACTTACACACGACCCCACAAGCGAAGCATCGCTTCAAATATTTATCGTGTATAAATAAAGATTATTGATTGATTGATTGAACTGAATTTCTAAGTTTTCTTAATCTGTTGACGCAGTTGAGACAAACATCCCTTAAGCATCTCAACGTTAGAATGTTCAGGCCCAAGGCAGTTTAAATAGATGGACAACGCACGATCAAAGTAATCTTTTGCTTGATTCAGGTCACCTTGGTTAAGGAGTAATTTACCAACGTTGTAACAACAATTTGCGGCATCGACATGCTGAGAACAAAGCCTTTCTTGGTAAATAGCAAGAGCCCGCTCATAATACTCTTTTGCTTGACCCAGCTCACCTTGGTAACAAAGTACATAACCCAAACTGTTAAAGGTCGATGCGACATTGACATGCTGAGAACCAAGCCTTTCTTTGTAAATAGCAAGAGCCCGCTCATGATACTCTTTTGCGTGACCCAGCTCCCCTTGATGACGAAGTACATAACCCAATCTGTTAAGAGTCAATGCGACATTCATATGCTGAGAACCCCGATTTTTTTGGTAAATAGCAAGAGCCCGCTCATAGTAATCTTTCGCTTGATTCAGGTCTCCTTGGTCACGAAGTACATCACCCAAACTGTTAAAAGTCAATGCGACACCGACATGGTGAGAACCAAGCCTTTCTTGGTAAATAGCAAGAGCCCGCTCATAGAAATCTTTCGCTTGATTCAGGTCACCTTGGTCATGAAGTACATCACCCAAACTGTTAAAAGTCGATGCGACATTGGCATGCTGAGAACCAAGCCTTTCTTGGTAAATAGCAAGAGCCCGCTCATGATACTCTTTTGCTTGATCCAGCTCACCTTGCTCACGAAGTACATCACCCAAACGCTTAAAAGTCAATGCGACATTGACATGCTGAGAACCAAGCCTTTCTTGGTAAATAGCAAGAGCCCGCTCATGATACTCTTTTGCTTGACCCAGCTCACCTTGCTGACGAAGTACATAACCCAATCTGTTTAAGGTCGATGCGACATTGACATGCTGAGAACCAAGCCTTTCTTGGTAAATAGCAAGAGCCCGCTCATGATACTCTTTTGCTTTCTCCAGGTCACTTTGGTCACGAAGTACATTACCCAAACTGTTAAAAGTTGATGCGACATTGACATGCTGAGAACCAAGCCTTTCTTGGTAAATAGCATGAGCCCGCTCATGATACTCTTTTGCTTCACCCAGCTCACCTTGGACACGAAGTACATCACCCAATCTCTTACAAGTCCCTGCGACATCGACATGCTGAGAACCAAGCCTTTCTTGGTAAATAGCTAGAGCCCGCTCATAGTAATCTTTCGCTTGTTTCAAGTCACCTTGCTGATGAAGTACAGCACCCAAACTGTTGAAAGCCGATGCGACATTGACATGCTGAGAACCAAGCCTTTCTTGGTAAATAGCAAGAGCCCGCTCATGATACTCTTTTGATTTCTCCAGCTCACCTTGGTCATGAAGTAGAGCACCCAAAAATTTGAAACAGTCTGCAACATCGATACGCTGAGAACCAGGCTTTTTACGGCAGATACCAAGATGA
>BLFP01001869.1:108732-133732 GCA_014634505.1 Montipora efflorescens
TAAGGCCCCCCCCTCTGGTTTTAGGGCCCCCCCTCCTGATAATTATTGCACAGTCCCTTATATATAAATAGCTGTTTTAAATTTCAACGGTTACTTTTGAAAATGTATGTAGAGCACATACGAAACGTCAAGTCATTATCAAAATGAAAAAGTTCAATATGTTTATCACTGCTGTTTGTGTTTCTTTTTATTAAATTCATTATACATGTCCGGCTCTTCCTGTCTACAACATTTTAAACAGCCTTGGGTGAGAGGCCAAACCTCTTGGTAGCACTCCTCGAATAGTTTTACTGGACCAGAGGGGTCGCGTTCATAACCTGAAAACGTCAGCAAAAACGCAATAAAAAATCGTTTTACATCATACTTTGATGGTAAGAGAACTACCCATGGTGGGGTAGGGACATGTCGAACGGTGCTTTTGCCTCTTGTGAGGGAGGGTGCAGAAAGTGGGGAGTTGGATCGTGCTACCCACAGGGGTGGTTCCTATTCAAATCCAAACACTTCGATGTTTGATACAAACTGATTACGGATTTAGCTCCAAAAAACAGGCATGTTCCGGTTATCTTGTTTTCTTTTATATACGCAAAGATGGAAGAAAAATAACAAACAAACTGCGGTTATAAACACAATGAGACATCGCATGTTGTAAAACTTTTTATGAACTTGACGTTTCGTATGCTCCAATATACATCTTCAGAAGTAACGGTTACCTAAAGTACAAATGAATTTAAACACGAAGACTAATATAATAAATCTGCTTGAAAAAATATAAATGGCTAGTAGAGAAGAAGTTTCTCACTGCCAACATTTTCATAAAGCGCGAATCAACAAGGTTTCCTTAATTTTACAATGTATATCATTAGACTGTCCAGTGGCTAAAATGTCAGTGATCCCATTTAATCCTGTGGCCTGTTTGGGTCATGTGATCAGCAATGGCAGAACTTGAATGGCTGTTACTCGTCAGCGCTCTGAAATATTCCGTTTTCCTGTCTTGTAATCGACGTTTTTTTTTCCCGATATACTAATCATCACAATCCCAGAAGCTAGCCTTATACTGTTATAAACTACTTTAGACCTAAGGGAGCGGCTGAGTCTGTCTTTATAGGGGAAAAAAGACTTAATTCGGCGAGTGTTTCTGAAAATAATCTTGGGATTAAAACAACCATAGAACTTGTAAATACATAATTTAAGCTGTTGAGTGACAATTTCACTTTGAATACCTAGATAAGGTAAAACAATGAAAATTTCTTTTTTGGGCACTGTAATAATATCCTTCGGTTTGTTTCAGTGTTTATTGACTACATCGTTCATGTTATAAGAAATAATACCACGGGGGTACCCATTGCGTGACAAATGCCTCTTGAGATCATCTAAAGCAGACTGTAGCAGACAGGGTGATGAACAGATTCGCAGACAACAATAAATAAGTATGCGGATGAGGTTAATTTTGTATTTCCGAGGTATAAAACTATCCCATTGAGTGTAGAGTTACTTCTGAACCGTTACTTCTGAACCGTAACCGTTACTTCTGAAGATGTATGTTGGAGCATACGAAACGTCAAGTTCATAAAAAGTTTTACAACATGCGTTGTCTCGTTATGTTTATAAATGCAGTTTGTTTGTTATTTTTACTCAAGTTGAAATGGCCGAAGAGAAAAACAATTGGTGGCCAAAGGTCGATGGGAGTTCTGGGGAGTGGAGATGGGATTATTAATGAAGCTTCTCCCGGATTCCAGGGTGCATTTGTTCAAGGGATAGAGTAAAATTAGAAAGCCAAAAAATTGTTACAAGTATTCAGTTTTCCAAAAAATCCATGTCCCCATTCTACGAGTCCGCAGTTGATATATGATCCATTTCATATATCATTTCATTTTTGATTCATTCCTCACGGGAACGTTGGAACCCACAAACGACCAGCTCCCAACGTCAGTGGCTTCAAAGCTCAGTTGGGTCGCACCGGCATCGTGAGGTCATGGGTTCAAACCCCGTTGAAGTCCTGAATTTTTCAGGCTTCTTTACGCAATTGCAAAAATTGTGCTCATAACTGCGAGGATCATAGCTTCACTTGGTTATCTGATTATTTCACACCTATCGTAAATGCCCCATTAGGCAATTCTGATCATAACGTTGTTGATTGGGCCCCTGTGCCTAGGTGCGTTAGAAGTACGAACACTACGAGTGTTAGTAAGCGGCGCACGCGACGCTTCCCACGGTCTGCTTTGGATGAATTTGGTAGTTGGTGTAGTGCGCATGTATGGTTTAGCGACATGATTGACACTGCCTCTCCTTCGGTTCTCTATCACCAGTGACCTGGTGTCTGCCGTTGATGTTGAAGTTAATTGAAGTTGTCAAGATCCACGCCACCGACAAACCTTGTATGTCGCTTGCACTAAAGCATCTTATTACACAAAGGCAGAGGGATTTCCACAGCAGGGACCAGGTACTTTGGCGACATCTCAGAACTAAGGTCCGTGATGAGATCTCTAAGAGAAAGCAGTCATATTATGCCAACAAAGTACGACACCTTGAAACTAGTGATTCTCGGAAGTGGTGGGATTATGTCAAGCAACTGTCTGGCAACAGGAAGTTTTCCAACATGCAGATCGTGAAAAGACGGTATTTCAGTAGGTGGTGCCGACCTTGCCTGTTTGCTCAATGACCATTTCTTCAGCGTTAGTGTTGACCTTCCCAGCCTGGATCTGCGACTTCCTCACAAATCGCCGCCAAAGAGTAACAGTAGATGGCTGTCGCTCTGACTAATTGGGTCCCATTTTGCTCCTTGTAATGATAAACGACCTGAAATTGAAATCTCTTTTGGCGTCCTACTGGAAGTATGTTGATAATGTAACTGTCTGCGAGGTCCGGAAAGCGCACGAGTCGTAATCACTGCAAGCGAAGCTTGACGAAATCAGTCGATGGGCAGAGCGTAACGATATGAAGCTCAACGGCAAAAAGTGTAAAGAGATGACAGTCAGCTTCCTTCGCCACAGCCCAGAAAACCAGCTCTTCCGCATTAATGACCGTTTACTTGACAGTGTTTCGTCATTCAAGGTCGTCGGTGTCACTCTTAACAAACAGCTCAAGTGGATACCATGGTAAAGAAAGCCTCAAAGCGACTGTATATTCTGCGCGTACTTCCCCGTTGTGGGGTTCCTCCAGTTGATTTGCGGTTGATCTACTTCTCCCTCGTCAGGAGTACCCTAGAGTACGCTTGCGCAGTCTGGCACACCTTTCTGCTAATTTACTTTTCGCAGAAAATCGACATGGTACAGAAAAGAGCTTTGGGCATTATTTACCCGGAAATGCATTACGAGGATGCCCTGCTCACCTTACAATGTAGTCGCCTCGATGACCGAAGATCCAGCCTCTGCCTAAAAACTGTAAAGAAGATCGAAGAACCGGTCTCTCGCCTCCACCATTTGCTCCCTGTGTAACGCGGGAGCTCCACGGTCGTGATCTCCGCAACTCGAACAGGTTTTCACTACTGGGAAATGTAGGACTAATAGGTACAAGATGAGCTTCATTCCAGCTACAGTCAACGCTGAATTATTTTCCTTAATAGTTTTTACTATCCCTGTTATATTCCGGGGTAATAATCGATTTTAGGATTTTTGTAATTAGAATTTTAGTTACCAGAAAGTTCGATTTATTTTCTATTTTAAGTTTTTTTTGCTTATATTTACATGTTTTTATAACTTTTTAACATATTGTAATTCACCTATGGGTGCGAGAATATGTTTTCAATAAACCAATTATTTACTTATTTTTAAACACTTCACAGCTATTCAATAATAATTCTAGATATAATATCTTTTGTGTTGTCCTCCTCAAGTGATGCTCTGTTTGCGAGCGTCGAGTAAAAAGCGTTATATTAATTAATCCTTTGTCTCCAGCAGTGATTGATACGAACTTTCTCCTCACAAGCTCAATACATTGTGAAGTAGAATGGTGACGAGAATAAAGAAATTTATCACCAGTTGGTTTTGTCTAGATATATATTCATCAAATTCCCAAAACTGAAGTAAAGAGTAATGCATGGCAACCGGTAAGGAGAATTAACATTCAGATATTGGAAGTGAAGGGTTGAAAGAATTACTGGAATTAGCTAATTGCCGTCCGTCCAAATGTTCAGCGAGCTCGAAAAAAAAAACATATTGACGGAATTGGGAACCTAATCACAGAACCTCAGCTATTAAGGTAAAATAGAGAATGAATGGTTCACTTTGTTAAGTTCGTTGCCGAGTTTTTATTTCTTTCTCAATATTTCATTAATAGAGAACTTAAGGAACGACGACGGTGACAGGTGGGGAGGGAGGGAGGGGAAGAACTTCGACGGCAACAGCAAGGAGGCCCGGTTGGGGAGGGGAACCATATAAAAAGGATGGCGGGTGCTCGGTGGATACCAAGATCCTGTTTTGTGGGCATGGCATGAAATTTTTTTCACCCTTAAGATGTACCAAATTTTTAAGTATGGGTTTTAATTAGGGAAAATTAAAAATTAGTTAATTGCTAAAGCCTGGTTTTCACTAGCGACGTAAGCATAAGCACAAGGAATACACGCAAGCGCATTTAGTTGTTGTGCTTTTTACATGAGAATTCCCCCCCCCCCTCGGGGAATGAGAACGGCATCTCAAAATATAAATTCGCGTTATTGTAATCATTTCGTGACTATTTCAGCTTTTTTAATATGACAAGGGTGTGGTAGTTTAATTCCGACAACACTTGTCGGAAGAGCGCCGTAATTTAGGGGAGAAAATAAAAGTTTGTCTTCAATGACTGACGTCCTTCATAAACCTCGAATTTGGCTATTTCACGTTGTTGTTTTGCAGACGACAGCAAAGAAATGGACAAAAGTGAAAAACGCACGTGTAGAGCGTGTAAAGCTTTTGCCTACTAAATATGCAAATTTGTGTCGTTCTCGTTGCTTAAGTTCCATATTGTTTCTTTGGCGTCTGCAACCGTTAGACTCGTAGCGGCTCAACTTACTGGTCACACCCTTGGCTGACCTTTAGCATGTACAAAGACTGTTGTGGCTTCTGTAGTAAGTTCGTTCAGTTCCACGTTGACCTTCATTGAGTAAAGTCAAGAAAGGTTTTTAAGAGAAGTAAGTTCATCATAGCACTACGTAGTCTTTACTGTGTGGGACAGATACGCAAGTTCCTTTTCTTTGTTGTTGTTTTTTTTTTCAACTCCCAGCTGAAGTAGTCCTGTGATGAGTAATCATTTAGTATTGTTTTGATTTATTTCGATCGTTGCATGCTTCATATGTTTCTGTTGAAATCACTGTTTTTCATTTAAGTCCGACTTCGTATTGTAGTTATTATACATGTAGTTTTGCTAGTGTTCCTATTACGTTGTATTGTTTGAATGTTCGTTTTTTGTGCGGAACAGTCAGCTTTTATTGAATTTGTTGTAACGGTTCTTGGGTTACGTCCCCAGGTTTCAATCTTTGATCTTCGTAACTCTTCTCAAATTCCGCGAAGCGTCTCATGACTTATCCTGGTAGTCGCCGTAGCGACGCACATAGCAGAGGACCGCACAAATATGTGCTAAAATGCATGCTGCACGTGCAGCAAGATTCACTTTTTCCTTTTTTAACCAATGATGTTTTCGTTTCGTGGCGTTGTCGTAGTCGTAGCCGCATTGGTGTTAAGTGGGTTGTCGTGATACGATGATGTAGTGCATTAATTTGTATATGCTAGCATTTCTCAAATGATCTTTCCTTTTTGAGGTTAATTAATGGCATATCAGGGCTGGAGGCTTTGCGCGTAAACTACGATGGCAGCAAAAGTGTTTGACTGATGTGAAATGCACGACCAATTGCACATGTCATTGCATAAGAAGACCTTTTTCCTCTGTCATTTAAAGATCACGAATCTTTCGTCCTGTGCAGTTTTAACCAAAAATTTCTCGCATTTCAAATCCCACGCGCCGGCGACTCGGAAGTGAGTAGTACTCCGAGTTAGCCAATCAGCGCTGGCGGAGAGCACTATTCACTTGCGTGGTATATACTAAAAAAACTATTTCATAACAGTGTTATTTCACTATTCACACAGCCTTAGATCATACCAACGAATATGGTGAAGGTTTAAAGCAGAAAAGCTATATCGAGATGAAAAAACAGGAGGCAAGCCAGGGATTGATTTCGTTAAGTAGAGATGGCAAAAGGTGAGTTCATTAGTTTCCAATTTTAGCTTGATAGAACAGTTTTCGGTGAAGTGTCGCCGGGAACAAACGACATAAACGTACGGCGATTGGTTTAAAAAACTCGCGCCAAAACACTCAACCAGTCAAAGGTAAACTGAAAACTAGTACTGATTGGTGATTTTCTTCCACGCTATTTCCCGCGCTCAGCACGGGTTCCATGAATTATCCCGCGTGTGTTAATTTTAGATCTCGGGCAGTCTATTGTTAAGCCCGGCCTTAAAGAATTTTCGTTGAGTCACCCCAAAGATTTCGATTTAGCCTTTTCACCTTTCCGAGCCTGTGCCACTACACTGGCATGGAGGGGGAAGTAGATCAGTGGTTCAGTAGTTCTTTACCAGTTCTTTCATTGTGCCATTGGCCGAGCTTTGGAATTTGAACTTTTTATGTGATTCTTGTTTTGTGTCAATCAATCCTTTATTACTGACACCAGTTGCGAGTGTTTTGGGAGCGGCTCTTTTTGACTCATCTACAAAGCTGTTTGATTGTTGATTGTTGAGTGTTGAACAAATCTACTTAACTTTGGCTGCACACGATTTATTTTACTGTTTCGGGCCTCGTTTGAGCAAGGCGGTTATAGCACCCGTGCACAATCCTTTCCGCACGCTCATTTTTGGGTGTCAATTGCACTCGGTGATCCGTCTTACTCGCTGGCACGTTATTCCCTTGGCGCTTTTCATAAAGAAAATTCCCTCTTCTCTGTCTCTAGAAGCGCCAGGCAGTTTCATAGTGCTGTCCCTTCGTGGTTTCTGTTTAACTTTGTTGCGTTCCTAATCTGTAAAGTTTCATTGAAAAGCTATGACACACAAGAGGCATTCACATTAGGAGGATTCCAGCACGCGAAGGACTTCAAAGTCTTAATATTTTTAATAAAAAACGCCCACAAATTATGAATAAATCTTCTCTACTTTGCGTTCTGTTACTTCTATTTGAAGAGCATATTATAATTAACAATTATTCCACGAGTGGGCGCTGCATATGCGGGGACCAGCCAATGCGGTGCGTAGCGCCGAGTTGGTTTTAACAAGCGCGAATGGAATAACTGTTTTATTAAATTCTCATTTAATTCTGAACGCTTTCTGTTACGTGCTGGAATAACCAAACCGCGAACAAGGCATAAGTGAAAACGACCTCCCGAGTAGGATATAAGGCACGCAACGAAAGTGTGACAACGAGTAGTTACCCTTTTCAGTATTATTTAATTAGTTTTACACTGTTACATTTACTTAGGTTAAAGATTAAGTTAAATAGGCAGTTCATAAAGCATGCTTACTGTCTTAAATGGCGATTCAGGAATTGATCTTGATCTTGATTAATCCAAGTTCCACCGATTGTAGAGAACATTTCTTGACTTTCTTGATTCACTGGATTCTTTCCATTCACTGGATTTTCTGTGTAGACAAACTCTTACGGAAGACTTCATAATGAACTCTGAACTCTTTGTCCGTTTTGACTATCGTCACTTTCTGCTCTCCGGATATAGCAAGGTCGAAGGTTTAATATAGCTTCACCATAGTTATCGCAGTTGATTATAGCTTCCTCACAGTATCGCATCCAATCATAGCATAAGTTCAATCACAGTCAGCCACGAGGGTAAGCTCTCGGGCAAGAGAGTTTTTTCTATTACTTACAAGACTACTTTTTTACTTTTACTCTAAGCATCTAGGACGTTCTGTTGCTATTTATAGAGGACTGATCATTACAAGGTCTACTGTTTGTGGAAACTGCTGAGTCATATCAAAGAAATTTCTGGAATATTACATATTGTAAGATAATTCTAGAAATGTTTGGAATTGCACGACAGATAAGCTACGAGTAATTCTGATCCTCATAACATTGGTCACTTGGAAATTAAAGCCAATCAGTTTCCAGCTTGGCAACACTTGACGCAATCAGTTTCCATATTAGGTCATGCAGTATATGAACTGATACCCGAGATTAAATGAGCCAATCAGAAAGATAGAAACGCAATATCCGACGTCGAAAATTTAATAATAGCTCATATAACATGATGACTAAGGCAATCAAAACTTTAAAATTGCATTATCCAATGATCTAGTTTCTTATGATGTAAATAATAAAAGGGTTTTCAAAGACCTTCGAAAAATCCATAGGTAAAATCCTTATCATCGAGTTCCTTTAAATAGTTAAACTGCATTTGAATGAAGGCATTAGTGCGCGCACATGAGCACTTGCGCATACAAAAAGTAAGAGATTTCGCTCAAACTAAACCCGATAGCGAAATAAATGCTCCTTTTCTGTCAAACGAGCACGGTGACCCCCAATTTTTTTTTCAGGTTTTTGCTAAGAACAGTCTAATAAAGAACATATTTGAAGAAGAAAAAAAGTTTGATAGTAGAACATGAATTTTTTTTGGAAAACAGTTCCGTACTGGGTGTATTTTACCCAAGGCGAGGACTTCAAGCTAACCACGGAACTGTCCCAAAAAATTGCACTATTCCCATAATCAGGAATCAAATTCGGCGTAAATGAAGCATTACTGCTTATGTAAATAAAAGAAGCTTTACTTTCAAAATAAAATTTTGTCTTTGAAGTAACCAAGAATAAATCTGTATGAAGGTGATTCGAATTTTTAACGGGAAAACAGTAAAAATACCCCATTTTAAGAGCCTGCTGACGCGTAAACAAGCACGGTGACCCCATTTTTTTATTGCATTTTTTTAATGTTCATATCATGAATGTTAATTATGCCAAGTTTCCAAAAAAGTTTGATACTAGAACAATTTCAAGGGAATTACCTTAAGTCCTTACTAGTAAAATAGTCAGTGTTGGTTTAATTAGTATTGGTTCTATGTTTAAATTTCTATAATTTTGAAACAGAATACTTATTAATCTATAAAAAAATCACACACTTAATTCACTAAGCGGAAACATGTTTTTCCCGCCTGATCTGAACGGATTAACATGGCTCGATTAAGGTGCATTGGATCTAGCAATCCAACTGTATCTGTACGCGAACAAGGGAATATGAGGTGAGTGAGCGAATCCCTCTGCTCCATGATAATCACTTTGAATTCATTTTTACATTGTGCGCATATTGCCACTATTTTATCCGTTGTTGCCATAAAAACGCGGTCCGATTTCAGACTAACTGACAAAAAAGGTGTGGGCCTTGAACTATAACCATGCACTATGACACAGAACTAATAATGGATTTTAAATACTTGTAATCCGAATAGGATTCGCTTACTTGCCCCTCGTTTTCTCCAGGCATAAATACAAACAATTATTCCCCATTAAGTTAAACACTGATTCCTCTTCTTCCCCTCAAGATAAGTATTTCTAGGAGTAAGGATGGCACAGTCGGTTAGTGCGCGGTCTTGGTGCAAGAGGTCTTGAGTTCGATTCCCGGATCTCGCATCCTTGTTTCACAAGACCATCGTTTCACAAGATCCGTTTCACAAGATCCGTGTAGCTACGTAGCTTTAAATACCTGTAAAACGGAGCACTGATGGAGTGGGGGGAGTAAAATGAGCGCACCGTCGACCTCAGGTTTGTCAGTGATTAAAAGTTACTGTTACGAGTTATCGACGTTAAATAAGGTCTACTTTACTTTACTTTACTTTACTATTTAGGAACAATTATTAGGTATGTCAACACGGCCTTTGCGCGGAATTACACATATCACACAATTCTCTTGCTACTATCATGGGAAGGATCCTTGGCCCCAGACCTTGGCAACTGAATTTCTAAGTTTTCTTAATCTGTTGACGCAGTTGGGACAAACATCCCTTAAGCATCACAACGTCAGAATGTTCAGGCCCAAGGCAGTTTAAATAGATGGTCAACGCACGATCAAAGTAATCTTTTGCTTGATTCAGGTCACCTTGGTTATGGAGTAATTGACCAACGTTGTAACAACAATTTGCGACATCGACATGCTGAGAACCAAGTCTTTCTTGGTAAATAGCAAGAGCCCGCTCATGATACTTTTTTGCTTGACCCAGCTCACCTTGCTCACGAAGTACATAACCCAAACTGTTAAAAGTCCGTGCGACATTGACATCCTGAGAACCAAGCCTTTCGTGGTAAATAGCAAGAGCCCGCTCATGAAACTCTTTTGCTTGAGCCAGCTTACCTTGGTCACGAAGTACATCACCCAAACTGTTAAAACTCCGCGCGACATTGGCATGCTGAGAATCAAGCCTTTCTTGGTAAATAGCAAGAGCCCGCTCATGATACTCTTTTGCTTGACCCAGCTCACCTTGGTCACGAAGTACATCACCCAAACTGTTAAAAGTTCATGCGACCGTGAAATGCTGAGGACCAAGCCTTTCTTGGTAAATAGCAAGAGCCCGCTCATGATACTCTTTTGCTTGACCCAGCTCACTTTGGTCACGAAGTACATCACCCAAACTGTTAAAAGTCGATGCGACATTGACATGCCAAAAACCAAGCCTTTCTTGGTAAATAGCAAGAGCCCGCTCATGATACTCTTTTGCTTGACCCAGCTCACCTCGGTGATAAAGTACATCACCCAAACTTTTAAAAGTCAATCCGACATTGATATGCTGAGAACCAAGCCTTTCTTGGTAAATAGCAAGAGCCCGCTCATGATACTCTTTTGCTTGGCCCAGCTCACTTTGGTCTCGCAGTACACGACCCAAACTGTTAAAAGTCGATGCGACAGTGACATGCTGAAAATCAAGCCTTTCTTGGTAAATAGCAACGGCCAACTGAAAGTGTTTCTTTGCTTGTTCCAAGTCACCTTGCTTATGAAGTACATCACCCAAAAATTTCAAACAGTTTGCAACATCGACACTCTGAGAACCAGGGTTCTTACGGCAGATACCAAGATGACGCTCATAATACTCTTCAGCTTGTCCCATGTCACCCAACTCATCGTTGGCTCGTGTGGCATCTCGTTCAAAAACATCATCACGATGAGATAAATTCAGAGCCACGACACCGAAGGTTTTGGCTATAATAAAGTTACAATGAAAATAGCAAATTCGGCCTAACACAAGAAAATAACGTGGGAAACATTTCACCCTTATTTTATTATTTTTCTTAACCTCAGATATGTGTTCTTCAATTTCGGTTATCAGGCATTTTAAATGTGACACTAAGTGAAAGCTTTTAGTGACAGACTCTTCATAACCCGTTAGTCCGTTATCAACTGTATACTGATAAAATGACGTAATAACCCCATAAAGAACTTCAATATGTACAATTTCCAAATATTTTTCAGCAATTTTCTTTTGGATAGCATCTCGCACAACCTGATGAACGCGAACGAAGACGCTGCTTTCGTCTTTTTCAATTAAGATCAGTGAGCTTTCTTGAATCTTCAAACTAATAATATCTGCATCAGCAAGTTCGCTTCCTGCGCTTCCATCGTTTTCCTTCTCCTTATTCACAACGTAGTTGATCAAAAGTTCAAGGTTTAATGGTTGCTGAGCACAGAGAGAAATGAAATTGAAAGCGTGATTTAAAACTTTGTCAGTTGACATCACGCTGTTCACGGCCAGTGAAATCGCCTTGGTCATGGAGTTTGAATAGCTTGGATTGCTTTCGACAAGAAAGGCCTCAGTTTTTGCACGCTGACCGTTGGAAAGCTTCTGTAGATACTCTTTCCAGCCGAAGAAAGATGATGTCTTTTCTCGCACAAGTCGGACAAACGTGGCGGCGCCTGCTAAGGCAAGGGGTTGATAATCTAATGCCTGAGCAACTTCTTTTCCGGCGTCATTGGCAGCGATGCCCGAGAGGGAGGCTAATAAAGTAAGAGCGTCAGATAGCATCATACCCTCGCTCACTGATATGTGATCAATGGAACACATCTCTGAAGGTATAGCAGTTGTGTCTTGACAAGTTATTAACACCTGACCCTTACACCAGCTCGAGTTCCCCGTTTGTGGCAAATGATGACTTATTTCATTCAATCTCACAACATTGTCCACTATCAACAGCCAAGAAGGGTAAAGCTCCACTTTGATGCTAATTAAGGACTTAATGTTTGCGATTTTCTTGTTTGAATCCATATCT
The DNA here is from genome assembly GCA_014634505.1 of Montipora efflorescens. NCBI lineage: Eukaryota > Metazoa > Cnidaria > Anthozoa > Scleractinia > Acroporidae > Montipora > Montipora efflorescens. The sequence continues at coordinate 120,943 of BLFP01001869.1, forward strand.
TTATCCTTCATAATGTCCGATAAGGCATTTTCCGGACACCTTAAATATCGAGCAAAAGAGCAGTATGATTCGAAGAGAGAATCGAGGTTCTGCGCATCTAGAGTCATTACAAATGTCTTTGTGCTTGCGTCGCTTTCTTCTTCGTCAAACCACTTCTCCGCGACGAGAGCAGCTAACTGAGATTTGCCGCTTCCCGGGTTTCCTGAGATATACAGGTAACTTAAACAGTTCTCGTTGGCTTCCTTTAGTCGCTTTAGCTTCTGATCCATTTCCAACACCTCAAGATTTCGTCTGGCAACGTGATGCGATGGCTTGGGAGGAAGAACGCGAAATGAAGGAGATCCACGCTGTAACTGCTCCTCTAGGACCTTTCGACGCTTTTCTGTTTCTTCAAGATTGTCAGCTTTTTCTTTGAGTTCCCGTTCTTTCTCTTTAAGTTCATCTTTCAAATTATTAACTTGTTGGAGTACTTTGAGTTGTTCCTCAGTGTATTCCGGACCAGTCGCCATGATCAATCCTTGTCGAAAATAAATTTGCAAAGTTAATTTGCTGTATGAAATCTCTTTGATAATTTTTTTAAAGTTTCCTTGATAACAGTAAGGTGTACAAAAGCCAAAAGCACTAAAAGTTTCGTCATAACTCTTTTCAAAGCGAGTCAAAGTGGAGATATTTTGTTTAAGAAGTGATTTCAATTGTGCTTAAGTGTCATCGTCTGAGAAAGTGTTCCAGGGGCCAAAAGTTGTGGTAAACCGATTTGACTGAAACTTGGCACAGAAGTTGGGTATAATGAGATATTTCAAAAGCCACTTTGGCTCACTTCTCTGAGTTTTAGTTTTGGAGTTACAGGGGGGGTCTCATTTTTTGCCCTTTGAGCACCAAAAATCCAGCCTTCCAGCGGGCATTTTGAAAGTGTGAATAGACCCCACTGGTAAATTGTGCTGCCAAGTGAATTTGACCATTAACTCTAGTATAATAGAGCTTTCAGTTCATGCATGTAACTTTGTCCTCAAGGTATTGCACAGAGAGGAGCCTGGGGCTAGAGTTTGGCCAAAATTGATGCTAAAATTATAACCCAAAATAGCCATTTTTCAAAATTTCACTATATTCAACTGCCTTCTTGCAAAACTTCCAAACCTATACCACTCTTTACTTTGGTCACCCAGTTATCAAAATCAGTTGAGAAAAATTTGGCTTATTATGGTTTATTGAATTTTTGGAACAAACATTTCATGCCCCTGCTTTTATCAAAGTATTAATAAATAATCGAAATAGCCACAGGTGATGGTGACACATGGCACGGTTTCTTTAGATGAAATATACATGCACACATGTATTTTTCCGTGCAGTGAATCACAGACAGAAATTCACTGGAGCATGGAAATAATGCGAGATGTTTTATGAGGCACAGTATTTAATTTAAGCAAAAATTAATTGGAACAAATATGTTAAGATGGGCTGAATTTTTTTGCACTTTCATAAAGCACTTTTCTGCCACGATGATTATACGTTGATCTGTCTACTAAATTCACCTCAGTTATGAACTTTTCTTCTTTTACATTAAACAGTGTTTAAAATCTAAAGAGATGCTGTTGTTATATAATCAATAAATGTCAATAGAATTTTCATGAAAGTGATTGTGACTTGACCAGGGAAGGGTACATCTTTATAATTTGAGCAAAATAAAAATTGGCATCTAGATGGTTTCCACAGTGACATCATGAAATTACGAAATAAAAATCGTGAGGTCTCTTGTATTTTTATCTACACAAGGGTTGAAGATGAACTGGAAATAAATCTTTTTTTTCCATTTTTGTAACGTCTTTCATTTTGGAAATACAGCATTCTGAATTTCTGAATTGTCACCTTGTGTGACACTACATGATACAGAGCTGGTTGAAAAGCATGTCTCTTCCTATGATTCTCAGAAGTTTGAATGTTTCAAGTACATTGCGACATTTTTTCATACACATGGATTTTATCTCATGAGCGAAAGTAAGTGCTTTCATGGAAAAGTGAACTCCAGGCGTTTTCGTTGACTACCGGCTGCCACATTGGTGGACCAGCCATTGTGTGAAACGCTTTGGCAAATTAATAACTCAGAAACGATGTCCGCACAGATCTGCGAGAGGAGGTTTATATATTTGTCTTTACAATGTTCATTTCAAGGTGTTGGCTTCTTTTATTGAATGGTTTCGAATTTATTTTCTGTTGCTTGACAGTGAAAACAATCTATTGTAAACATGCACTGCCCAATGCTGTTTTTTGTTGCTTTGGTTTTACCATTCTTTGACTATTCTTATGTTTTTGCTTTCTTTTTTGTCATTCTAGGCGAACAAAAATACATTTGTACAAATCCTGAAGTCTTTCAGCTTTTGTTTGTGCATATGCAGTAACGTTAACTTTTTAGTTATTGAAGTCGCAATAAGGGATGTAAATAGAGTCCTTGAGAATTTGCTTTAAAACTGGTCATAAAATCTTATCAGTCCGATGAAAACACAAACAACATGCATTTGTGAAACAGTACCCTTTTTGATTCCACACAACAATGTAGTCTTATTTAATTTAAACAATGTAAATTAGTTTTCAGGAAACACCTTGCATGAAACTTATCATAACATAGTTCCACAAGACCCCGGTCAGCCTGTCCAGTCAGACTAATCGTTTGCCAGTCAAAACCTCAAATTTACCGGTCAAATGTCCAATGACCAGCGCTTATTTGCAGGCTTGCTGCTGGGAGGTCGATTGACATGTATACTGAAAAACGGCGAATGAGCCTGAGGCCTCCTTCCTAACTTTGGGCAGCGTTTTCAAGCCAAATGCCCCTCAGTTCTCCCCTTAGACTAGACATTCACAGGTGCATAGTGGTAAGAAAGACTTCTCTAATCAGAATTTGTAAATAGGGGTCGTCACAAAGCTCTTGAGAACCCCTCACATGATTGTTTGCAACCACAAGATACAAAGAAAAAGAACAATGGACCCTGGCCCTTAAACAATAGTCTAAAGAGCTTCGTGCCATATACATGCAGGGAGATTAGAGGTTTTAGAGGGATTTGTGCTGACAGGTAAATAGACATGAAAAAAGGCTTATTAATGAAAGTGTTGTCATGCGATGACAATGACATTGTTTGAGCAATTTTGTTGCCCTTTGAGCCCTTTGAGCCTGTTGGACATTGCCAGCTGTAAATGTAGATACAGTGTACTCTTTGCTTCTTTGCTTGATTTCCTTGACTATCAGGCACCTCCCATTCCCTGATAGGCATGAACTGAAGAAAAAGACTTAAATTAATGTTAATTCTCTTTACCTGAGGTTGGATTTGAGTCTGTACTGTCAGTTGCACGTCCATTGCGTGAGGTGCTTGTCTCACCTTTTAAAACTGCAACTTAACAATCGTTAATGAAAAATAAATTGCTTTTAAAAAGGACTTTAGACAAATTCAGAAAATCTTGAGCAAACTATTTTAGACACTTAAATATTTTTACTTAGGACTTGAGAATTGCATCATGAGGACACTGAAATTTTGTTTAATTTTATTGTTGTTTTTAGGTGCCTATGCATTACCATGCATTACTATGCATTATGGTCTCTTGATCAGAGTCTTATAAAAAAGTGATTGTGTGGTTCCAGAAGATATCCATACCCACCAAAGGCAGGACATTGGAAATTCTAAGGGGAGGGAGGGTGTCATTAGTCAAAATTTATCAAGGAAAGTATGAAGTAAAACTGGAATTTTCTGAGAGGTATGAAGTTCAAACAAAAAAACCCTCTGTGGGAGGGATATGGGAATAACATTGCCCCAGCAGCTAAATCTTTGCAGTTCTGGTTATTCAAAGAATGACTTTTGGATTTGCCATGCCAAATTGCCATGATTCTCCAGATGATTTTGATGTTAATCCTACAAATGTGATTAAACAATGGATTCTCATTTGTGAGATGACATGAGACCATAACTTCCAAAGACCAACATAATCAACTTGGAGTTGTGGACACTTGTTGACAGCACAAACCCCGCTTTTATACCAGAACCAAAAATATCTGAAATATTTTCGCTGAAAACAGCAGAAAAATTGCGTAAGACATCTCCCGTTGTTCCAAGTTGAGCTTTCCCAAACAGAACATTTTTATTTTGGAGAATTAAGCCTAAAATTATACCAGTATATTTAACAATTATTCCACAATCACGGGTTGGATGTGAAATGGTAAATAGCCAACGAGGTGTGTAGCACCGAGTTAGCTATTATTAACCAATCTCATATCCAACAAGTGCCCCGGGATTTAAACAATGTAAATTAGTTTTCAGGAAACACCTTGTGTGAAACTTATCATAACATAGTTCCACAAGACCCTGGTCAGCCTGTCCAGTCAGATGCAAATGGGCCCACACAAGGACAGAGAAAAACTCTGACCAGGGTGGGAATTGAACCCACGACCTTCTGTAGGGCCATTGGCCTGACCATCTGTAGGGCCAACGCTCACATGGTTCATATGGGATTGAAATCTAGCACTTCACATTACACTCTATTCAGTTAACTCTGTTTAAAATATAAGTGCTACACGGCCAACGTTTGTATAAACGTAACCTTTCCTTGTACTTGTACATGTTCATTGCCGTGACTTTAACATCTTCACTTCCCACGGCCTGCTCCCGTCTGACCTTGTAGCTCAGTCGGTAGAGCGGCGGAGATCTAACCCGAAGGTCGTGGGTTCAATTCCTACCCTGGTCAGAGTTTTTCTCTGTCCAAGTTGTTTGGGCCCATTTCCATCTGTAGGGCCAACGCTCACATGGTTCATATGGGATTGAAATCTAGCACTCCACATTACACTCTATTCAGTTAACTCTCTTTATCATAACATAGTTCCACAAGACCCCGGTCATCCTGTCCAGTCAGACTAATCATGGCCTGTTGGGCATTGCCAGCTGTAAATGTAGATACTGTTTGCTTCTTTGCTTGATTTCCTTGACTACATGTATCAGGCACCTCCCATTCCCTGATAGGCATGAACTGAAGAAAAAGACTTAAATTAATGTTAATTCTCTTTACCTGAGGTTGGATTTGAGTCTGTACTGTTAGTTACACGTCCTTCGCGTGAGGTGCTTGTCTTACCTTTTAAAACAGCAAATTAACAATCATTTGAAGAAAAATAAATTGCTTTTAAAAAGGGCTGTACAAAAATTCAGAAAATCTTCAGCAATTTATTTTTTAGATATGTTAATATTTTCACTTAGGACTTGAGAATTGCATCATGATGACACCAAAATGTTGTTTAATTTTATTGTTCTTTTTAGGTACCTATGCATCAACAAACCTTTGGTTATAAGTCTCTTGATCAGAGTCTTAAAAAAAGTGATTTTGTGTGGTTCCAGAAGATATCCATACCCACCAAAGGAGGGACATTGGAAATTCTAAGGGGAGGGGGGAGGGGGGTGTCAATAATCAAAATTTATAAAGGAAAGTATGAAGTAAAATTGGAATTTCCTGAGAGGTAAGGGGGGTTCAAAGGAATAACATTGCCCCAGCAGCTAAATCTTTGCAGTTTTGGTTATTCAAAGAATGACTTTTGGATTTGCCATGCCAAATTGCCACGATTCTCCAGCTGATTTTTGCTAATCCTACAAGTGTGATTGAACAATGGATTCTCATTTGTGAGATGAAATGAGACCATAACTTCCAAAGACCAACATAATCCACTTGGAGCTGACATCCTCAGGTGCATAGTGGTAAGAAAGACTTCTCTAATCAGAATTTGTAAATAGGGGTCGTCACAAAGCTCTTGAGAACCCCTCACATGATTGTTTGCAACCACAAGATACAAACAAAAAGAACAATGGACCCTAGCCCTTAAACAATAGACCTTTGTGCCATATACATGCAAGGAGATTAGAGGTTTTAGAGGGATTTGTGCTGACTGGTAAATAGACATGAAAGAAGGCTTACTAATGAAAATGTTGTCATGCTATGACAACATTTGACATTGTTTGAGCAATTTTGTTGCCCTTTGAGCCCTTTGAGCCTGTTGGGCATTGCCAGCTGTAAATGTAGATACTGTTTGCTTCTTTGCTTGATTTCCTTGACTATCAGGCACCTCCCATTCCCTGATAGTCATGAACTGAAGAAAAAGACTTATATTAATGTTAATTCTCTTTACCTGAGGTTGGATTTGAGTCTGTACTGTCAGTTGCACGTCCATTGCGAGAGGTGCTTGTCTTACCTTATAATTTAACAGCAAATTAACAATCATTAATGAAAAATAAATTGCTTTTAAAAAGGGCTTTAGACAAATTCAGAAAATCTTGAGCAAACTATTTTAGACAATTTAATATTTTTACTTAGGACTTGAGAATTGCATCATGAGGACACTGAAATTTTGTTTAATTTTATTGTTGTTTTTAGGTACCTATGCATTACCATGCATTACTATGCATTATGGTCTCTTGATCAGAGTCTTAGAAAAAAGTGATTGTGTGGTTCCAGAAAATATCCATACCCACCAAAGGCAGGACATTGGAAATTCTAAGGGGAGGGAGGGTGTCATTAGTCAAAATTTATCAAGGAAAGTATGAAGTAAAACTGGAATTTTCTGAGAGGTATGAGGTTGAAACAAAAAAACCCTCTGTGGGAGGGATATGGGAATAACATTGCCCCAGCAGCTAAATCTTTGCAGTTCTGGTTATTCAAAGAATGACTTTTGGATTTGCCATGCCAAATTGCCACGATTCTCCAGCTGATTTTTGTTAATCCTACAAGTGTGATTGAACAATGGATTCTCATTTGTGAGATGAAATGAGACCATAACTTCCAAAGACCAACATAATCAACTTGGAGCTGAGGACACTTGTTGTTGACAGCAAAAACCCTGCTTTTATACCAGAACCAAAAATATCTGAAATATTTTTTGCTGAAAACAGCAGAAAAATTATATAATACATCTCCCGCTGTTCCAAGTTTAGCTTTCCCAAACAGAACACTTTTATTTTGGAGAATAAAGCCTCAATACCAGTATATTTAACAATTATTCCACAAGGCACAATTATTCCACAGCACAATTATTACACATTCCACAATTATTCCACAAGGCTGGAAATCCAGCCTTGTTAATTCTACAGGGCTGGATTTCCAGCCTTGTTAATTCAAAAATATAATTTGTTATTAGCTGGTAGCCTGTGAATCATCCTCGGATGATCCGATGTACGTCCCGTTCCTGAATGTTAAATGCCAGGGAACCCCGTGGCTAATCAATCACCTCACCGATTGCTCTGTTTCCAGCAGGGTTGTCGTGATGGTGCAGTGGTTTAAATAGCACTGTGACCCGACTAGTAACCAGGGGTACGCGGAAATATGTTTTTCATGCAATGGATCTGCTAGTAGTTTGCTGTTGCTACATGTATCTGTACACTCAAATCACTAGCAAAGCGTTCTGTATCCTTCGGATCCTACTAGCTTGGGACTACATCGTTGGATTTCCAGCCTTGTTAATTCAAAAAAAAAAAAATATATATATATATATATATATATATATATATGTATGTATCAAGGAAACTTAGGCCTGATAAGCTACATTATTACTATACAACACATTGTGACAATGTCCAAATATGGTCATAGCACGCTCAATATTCGTGGTGCGGACCGTGGTGCGTACTATACGTAATTTAGTGTGTCGCAATAACCCTAACCCAGGTCTTACCTTCCTTTTCAGACTTCCGCTTTCCCATTATATGTTTTAAACCTTTCATCATTTCCGAGGTTTGTTTATTATCCCGAAAGTAGTGTACCTTGACGTCAGGGCTCGAAATTAACGAAAATATCCAGTCGCATTTTGCGATAAGATACGAAAATTTAGTCGCAATTTCGCAAATTTTAGTCGCAAAATCGCCGGGCTGCATTGTGTTGTCAGCGGTTTAGCAGAAAAATATGAGCCCGCAGTACTTGTGTGTAAAGAAACTGCTGAAAATGGCGAATGATCGAAGGAATGGAGCTGTGCACGTAACATCGCAGCTAAATTACTATACAATTACGCTACCTTCAGAGAAAATTCAAAGCGAGAAACAAAATAATTTTGTCATTTATTTATTTATTTGTTTATTTTAGCAAAAGTAGCAGCAAAGTGGCAACTGCTAACCCTTTTGTTTCGAAAGAACGAAGATGACAACAAGTCGCAAATTTGCGACTTCTCCAGATATTTTAGTCGCAAAGGGAAAAATTTAGTCGCAAATGCGACCGTATTGGTCGCAATTTCGAGCCCTGCTTGTAATATATCAATCAAAATCAAACTTTTCAGCCATCAAGCGTAGCGTAGAGGAAAGTTAGAGGATGTTGCTGTAATTTGTGAGGGACTGGGCACAAAGTGCGTGGCTACTAAGTTCTAGTTAGTGCATAGAAGGCGGAAGCGGCTCGGACGGTGCTCCAACGTAGATTGATTTGAAGGTAATTCCTTTTTGGTTAATTGGCTCAGGTATCCGTCTAATTAAGGTCGATCCGTAAGAGGAATGTAACAGAATCTGGTTACATCTTGTCGAACTGTCATTTCTTTTCACTTGGTTTTCTTGTACTCACATTCTTCGCAACTGAGGCCCGTTTCTCGAAAGTCCCTATAGCCATTTGTGAACCTGTCAACTGCTTGTTTTGGAATGCCGATCTCTGAACATGTTTTCAAGGTAGCTAAAAGCAAACTGACTGTGAAATTCTCTCTGTTCTTGAGATACAGAGGGAATTGTGACACCCGAAAATGGGTCGGTACATTTCGCTGACCCCCAGTCCATGGACTACCACGATGGACTACCGAAATGGACTACCTAAATGGACTGCTAAATGGACTACCGAAATGGACTACCCTAAATTACCTACCTTGAAAAATAAAAAGATTACTAAAGCTTGGTTGTTTTGATCGATCTCCTCCATCTTTTCTTGGTAGGTACGTTATGTATGGGGACACATTATGTACCGATAGTCGCCCATCACTCTCTATCAATTCTCCCCATCCTTGTACTGAGCAGTGCAACCGTCCCTAGCACTGAAAAACTGTCGCTAACATTCATCAACTGTCCCTAGCACTGATCATTTGTCCCTAGCACTGATCAACTATCCTTAACACTGATCATCTGTCCCTTGTACTGATCAACCGTCCCTAGCATCCCTGATCATCTGTCCCTATAAATATCTAGTCATTTACCACTCTGTTACTGCAATTGACGGACATTTCACCGGTCAGTATACAAATACAGACTGCAGACTAAATGCGCCCTACTGCGGACTGGGTATAAAATTGTTTTTATATGGCTGCACCCCTCTGCTCCCTGTATACATACTCATCTCTCCAAGAAAATCCTGCCTATGGGTCTGCTTTATTAGGGGGGAGAGCCCTAACTACACAACGGTTACTCTGGACGACTTCAATCCATCGTTTCTTGGGCTGCCTTACTTCCGTTTGTTCCATTTTAGGTCATTTTTTTTCTAATGAAGTTTGCTGAAACATTTTGCAATCACTAACAGATTTGGGAAGTCACAGGACCTGGAAACAAAACCCTAAAAACTCACACAGATTACAGATAACCCTAATGAAATTAAAGGAATGGTTAGGATACATTCGGATTCAAATTCTCTTGTAAGCATGGGTTGTGTTAAAATTCATGTTATTAACAAAGCTGTGATGTCATTATAGAATCTTTGTGATATCATAGGTTTGTCAGTAAAATGAATTCAAGAAATCCAGTACTACAGATTTTGTATGTGAATGCAATCCAGCTGTTGGCTTTAGTATCATCAGAGAAAGATGTAAGCTGTGTGAGTTTTTAGGGTTTTTGTGTTCTGGTCACGTGACTTTCCAAATATGGTAACAATGACTGGTGAAAGTTAATGGCACCAGCATGGCAACAAATGGCCACAGTCTAAACCAAGGATAGGGAAGAAGTTATAACCAGTACTTTTAAGGGACAGATGATCAGTGCCAGGCCGACAGATGATCAGTGCTGGGACAAATGATCGGTGCTAGTGAAAGTTGATCAGTGCTTAAGGGACAGTCAATCACTAGTAAGGAGAAGGAAAGGTTACGTTTATACAAACGTTGGCCATGTAGCACTTGGGTTCAATTCCCATCCTGGTCAGAGTTTTTCTCTGTCCTTGTGTGGGCCCAGTTCCATCAGTAGGGCTAACGCTCACATGGTTCACATGGGATAGAAATCTAGCACTTCACATTACACTACACTCACTTCAGTTAAAACTAGTAAGGACAGTCGATCATTGCCAGCGACAGATGCATGATCAGTGTTAAGGACAGTCAATCACTAGTAGGGAAAAAACAACATTGCTAGGGACAGTCAATCATTGCTTAAGGGACAATCTATCACTAGTAGGGACAAAAGATCATTGCTAGGGATAATTGATCATTCCTAGGGATGCTTGATCATTGCTAGGGACGGTTGCTCAGTACAAGGATGGGGAGAATTGATTGAGAGTGATGGGCGACTATCGGTACATAATGTGTCCCCATACATAACGTACCTACCAAGAAAAGATGGAGGAGATCGATTAAAACAACCAAGCTTTAGTAATCTTTTTATTTTTCAAGGTAGCGAAATGTACCCACCCAAAATACCCCCCGAAAATGGCCCGTAAAGTTTCGGGATTTTCGAGAAACGGGCCTCTGGACTGCCCCTAACCTCACCTTATCTGGGGATTTATAGGGGAATTTGAATGATCATTTTAGCCTGCAGGTGGGGGAAATGAGGGAGGTTTGGTTTTCGGAAGCCTTGTACCCCGGGGAAAACAGGGGACTTCGTAAAAGAAATAGGTCAATTTCAAGTTGTCTTACATCATAAACAGAAAGACCGCTGTACAGAAGAATGCGGGCTCACCTTGTCCTCATTGAAAATGGCAAAGTGCGTTAGCTCAGGTATTGTAATGTAAATCCATTTCCGTCTTGCTATTCCTTATATTTGCTGCTTCAGATATAACAATGGAAGACAATTGATTAACATTAGACTTTTTTAAATAAACTCTTGAAATTGTAATTGATATCAACAGTTGCAATTTTCTTTAAAGAGTAAAGTACTGTTTTCTGGTCACTTGAGTTGGGTCATCTTATTAAGTTTATACTCTCAAGTTTACTGTGGTTTGATGCTGTTCAATATGATTGCGATCTGGGAGGGGGAATTTCTTATCTTTGATTGCTCTGTGTCCCCTTCAAGGAGGGGGAAATCAAGAACTTCAACAGGATCCTTTACTAGGTCCCCTCCCTTGCCGGGGGTTCCCCCCCCCCCAGGGGATGGCCGATGATAGGTGCATAAAATTGAACGATTGAAGCAGTTGCATTCCATTGTTTGGTTTTCATTTGAGCTTGCATTCCTTTGGCATGATGCGGATCTTAATCAGTGATCCAAGATCACTCAGATCTTGTTGGATCAAAGGAGCCGATTAATGATAATAATAATAATAATAATAATAATAATAATCAATAATAATAATGATAATGATAGTGATGATAATGATAACAAATAGAGCATATTACATGGCCACGCGGAGATACAAAATTTCTCTTCGAGTGTTGAAAAATATTTCGCAAGTGAGCACAGCAAACAAGAATATTTTATAACACGAGAGGAGAAATTTCGTATCCATGTAATATTCTATTTATTACATAAACACCAATGAAATACTAAATCATTTCAGGGAAGGCGTCGAAAGGCGCAATTTTCATATGTAACCATGGCAACAGCAATCCTTTTACATGTGAAAATAACATCTTATCTTCACATGTGAAGATATCATGTTTTCGCGCGAAAGTTCACTTGGCATTCCATTGGTTTTTATATAATAATTAACAATTATTCCATAAGCGCGCGTTGGATATGAGATGGTAAATAGCCAACAAGGCGCGTAGCGCCGAGTTGGCTTTAACCAGTCTCATATCCAACAAGCGCCAATGGAATAATTGTTTTATTAAATTCCTTCAACTCCAAAAATTTGGAAGTACGAAATACAAGCGGAAAAAGCGAGCAAATCAGAGCGAAATCGAAAAAAACTTGATGAGAACTGATGTGATGTTGTGTAATACCTTGTTGTCAGACAGACGCAGGCTCATCACAAAAACTTTTCTTGCCTTTTCACGTACTTCTAAACGTCGGAATTAATCCAAACTTTCCACAAAAAAAGTTTTTTTTGCCTTTTTTGGCTTTATTCAAAGAGAAATTTGGCATTCCGACGAAAACATTTTTAGTTTAGCAACGCTTAACGCAATCATTTGCCATATAAGGTCAAACCAAGGCATATGAGCTGATAACCGAGATTGAGTGAACCAATCAGAGCACGCGAAATGCATTATCCGAGGTTGAGAATTTAATAATGGTCTTTATTCAACAAAAAAGAGCAACAGACGTGCTCAATTAACAGTATAACTACTTCAACTACAATATCGAAAAGACACCTATTAATAAAAACTGATTTGAAAGGTTCGGTATTACTCTAGGTAAGATGTAATTATAAACCCTTTTACGCAGTTGTCTAGTCCGTTTAGGTGGTAAAAGTTCCCTTAGAGCAGTTTCTGTGGTAGCAATTCTACGCCACAATTAAAATCTCTTATTTTCAAAATATCAGTGATATAGTATTGCTTAATGCAATATCCTGACTTGAGAGCCCTAGCGAAAAATTTATCAATCCTTCTGAAATACTTACTATAAAAGGCATTACCGCAAACTTTAATACCATAAATAAAAATAGATAAGATTAAACTTTGAAAAAGTAAATCTAAACTACTGATAGAATACATTGTACTTGTAATATCTACACACCCTAAGAA
>BLFP01001869.1:138732-141232 GCA_014634505.1 Montipora efflorescens
CCGAAAGCTTATGTATTTTAACCTTTTTAACCAGAGAACGTTTTTTACTTCGAAATATAAATAGCCTAATTTTTGTATGATTACCACTGAGGTCAGCTTTATCGGTACAATGCGTGAATTTAGGGCTTCAATATCCTTGGACATTGGGCAAAAGTGTTTATCAGCCATAAACTAGTAAGATCTCAACTGATTTTACTCAAGTGCATCTACGAGAACCCAGGGTTACCAAATTTTAAAGGCCCACCTTCACCCAAAGCCATTGCGCGCCGTGACTGAATTTCGTGTAACACGAAATTTCCTAAATATCATTCTAAATATCTGACATGTTGTCTCCCGCGTGATTCTCCTGAGTGCCTTTAGCCAATCACATCACGTTTTTGGACAAGTCGTCATTTGAAAAACAAAAACAAACGACCGCAATGACTTTTGGGCGAAGGTGGGCCCTTAAATAGAACAAGGAAAATACAAAGCACTCTTTATGCAGTATTTATTTGATGGGTTGGTCCATTGTCAAGAACGAAAATGTTACGAAGTGACTCAACTTTGATTCTTTTGTTTTAAACCTGTGGTGTGATGAGTGTTGGGTAGACACGGTTGAAGTAGGTCCGCTGCAATCTTGTTAACTGCTTAGCGTTTTGACCTTTTTTTGCTACAGGAAAAAGGTGAATGGAAGATGGCATATGTGGCAAGACCAACATTCTGTGTTGGCCTCTTCTTACATGTCTTTTTGATTGATATTGCCGTCCACAGCACCCAAGCAGATGTAATAGATTATTGTGTCAACATCTCCATATGTATAGGAACCTATGGTGACATCTATAATGCCTTGGCATCAGACAAGAACAGTTTTAACATTGAATCAGCTCTATATCCAGCGAAGAGACCTTCTTCGGTTCGTGTATTTGTGAATTTGTATGGTCAGAATGGACCCAATAAAACAGGCAATTCCACATCTGAAGTGATTAAATACACTTGGAGTTTGAACTGTCTTTATGCTGCTTTTCCAGCGGTTTTCCTGGAGGTCTGGTCTCTTGGCTCAATACTGGTGACTGATCTCACGCAAGAACTAAACATCACCATTCCACATTTTTGTTGTAATGTTTCGGTGCAAGACAGGAAAAATATAATTGAAAGTGTGCTGGCTGCGGTAAGTACATGCATGGATATGATCTGTACATGGTTATGGTGACGTTAAACTGACTACAAGACGCTTGTATCTAAAGAAAGATGTAAATTCGTTTGTCACGAGAAAAAATCTGAGTCCCCAGTGAGAATTCGGACCCCAGCCAGTCCCGATTTTGACAGTTTCTCTTAAAAACCTCAAAGTCCACTCACTGCAACACCAAGGCAATAAACAGAATAAAAGTTATGTTAACAAGCGCTTTAATTTTTTTTTGTATTGCCTAGACAACCATTAGTGCAACAGAGGATCAAGAAAAAAAACTAGCAAATTTGTTGCTTTCCTCTTTTTTTTTCAGCTCTTCTTTAATAACCAATCACAAATACTTGTCACCAGTCTTACTCGGTCGCTGGTAATGAACGATCAAACATCCCCACCCTGGGGCAGGCGTACAAGGTCAAAATCCTCACCGTCGGGGACGCCATGTCAATCAAATCCCATTCCTTGCCCCCTCCCCCTCGCCCTCAGGCTTATCGTTGATAGATACATAATTAAGACAAGGGACAGTGAACGGGCGTGGCAGAGTTAAGAGGGCAAAAATGCACTACTTCTTTTTATCCCGTAATTAGAGATTAACCCGCCCCTCGCAATAAAAAAAAACTTAAACTTCTATAAAAGTAATAAAAAGAAATTAATTTCTTTACTTATAATTTCATAATTATGTTACCGAATGCATTTCTTAATAATGCTTTTGTTGGTTAATTATCTTACAGCTCCAAGATCTCGCTGTAATTCCAAGCAAACGAGATCCCCGGTTAAATTCTGCGGAATGCGTCATAGAAGGGCATATTTCAGACATTGACGCCACGGGACGCGGTGTTTACCTGAGGGTAGTTTTGTGTTGTTCTCTTTTGTGTACCGTAATGCTGAGTCCAATATTATTCTTTATGGCTTTAGATTATTTGAACCAACACTCTTCCAAAGAAGAGGATTGTGTATTGTGCTCTGCAAACGTGGAACAATCCTGTTGTTGTAAGGATTTTTGTCCCAAAAGAGAAAAGCCACTTATTCGTTCTGTAACGTTTTTGTGTTGTTTCCTGTTTCTGACGTTTGTGATAGAGGTTGCAGTTTGTTGTTTAGTAGTGCTGTCATCCAGTGAAAATTCAACGAAGCGTAATTTTCCCTTCTACGTAATTCCAACATTTATAGCTTTGGAATGTTTTGTAATATCCGTCATATTACAGTGCCGTGAATGTTGTGAAGGTTTGATGGTTAATTCATTTTTAAGCAGATTAAGTCTTATCGTGTCAATAAACTTGCTTTTATACCATTTATACTGGGTCGCAATCGGCATCATGATTAATCCAACTTGGGGCTTGT
>BLFP01001869.1:170339-185097 GCA_014634505.1 Montipora efflorescens
CCAAAAGTGAAAAACGCACGTGTAGAGCGTGCAAAGCTATGGTTTTTGCCTACTAAATATGCAAATTTGTGTCGTTCTCGTTGCTTAAGTTCCATATTGTTTCTTTGGCGTCTGCAACCGTTAGACTCGTATAGCGGCTATCTTACTGGTCACACCCTTGGCTGACCTTTAGCATGTACAAAGTCTGTTGTGGCTTCTGAGGTAAGTTCGTTCGGTTCCACGATGACCGTCATTGAGTAAAGTTAAGAAAGGTTTTTAAGAGCTGAGAGGCAAGTTCATCACAGCACTACGTAGCCTTTACTGTGCGGGACAGATGTGTAAGTTCCTTTTCTTTGTCGTTTTTTTCAAGTATCAGCTGAATTAGTCTTGTGATGAGTAATCATTTAGTATTATTTTGATTTATTTGTATCGTTGCATGCCTCATATGTTTCTGTTGAAATCACTGATTAAGGTACTTTAAGCCACACTGAGTGCCTTCAATTGTCTTTCATTTAAGTCCGACTTCGTACTGTAGTTATTATACATGTAGTTTTGCTAGTGTTCCTATTAAGTTGTATTGTTTGCGTGTTCGTTTTTTGTGCGGAACACTCAGCTTTTATTGAATTTGTTGTAACAGTTATTGGGTTACGTCCCCAGGTTTCAATCTTTGATCTTCAAGTACTTCCCAAATTCCGCGACGCGTCTCGACTTATCCTGATAGTCGCCGTAGCGACAAACATAGCAGAGAATCGCACAAATATGCGCTAAAATGCATGCCGCACGTGCAGCAAGATTCACTTTTTCCTTTTTTAACCAATGATATTTTCGTTTCGTGGCGTTGTCGTAGTCGTAGCCGTAGTCGTAGCCTCATTGGTGTTAAGTGGGTTGTCGTGATACGATGATGTAGTGCATTAATTTGTATATGCTAGCATTTCTCAAATGATCTTTCCTTTTTTAGATAAAGAAAAGCTATATCGAGATGAAAAAACAGGAGGCAAGCCGGGATTGATTTTGTTAAATAGAGATGGCAAAAGGTGAGTTAATAAGTTTTCAATTGTTAGCTTGATAGAACAGTTTTTGGTGAAGTGTCGCCGGGAACAAATGTCGCGAATCCCTTAAATATCGCATAAAGACATAAACGCATGGCGATTGGTCTAAAAAATTCGCGCCAAAACACTCAGCCAGCCATAGGTAAACTGAAAACTAATACTGATTGGTGATTTTCTTCCACGCTATTTCCCGTGCTCAGCACGGGTTCCATGAACTATCCCGCGTTTGTTAATTTTAGATCTCGAGCAGTCTTTTGTTAAGCCCGGCCTCAAAGAATTTTCCTTGAGTCGCCCCGAAGATTTCAATTTAGCCTTTTCACCTTTCCGAGCCTATGCCACTACAATGGCATGGAGGGGGAAGTAGATCAGTGGAAAAGACGTTAATGTTCAACCTCGCCGTCGTCCATTCTTCCTGCCCCGACATAGTCAGTCTTCAGCTAAGCGCCAACGACTTAGTTACTCTTTCACCATTGCGCGGTGGCTCAGCTATTGAAGACTTTGTCCATGTATTATATAAGTCATATGGAGTGAAGTTGGTCTGTGTATTCCAAACTATTCGTCGTAATTCAGCTGAAGCCTGTTAACGCGATATCTTAGGGTGGTGTTACAGCCCATCCCTTATGCCATTTTTGGGGGTCACAGAGGTTTTTTGGCGAGCAAAGGAAATTTTTTATGAGCGTGATGCCGTTCACTTATCAAATCCAAGGGCCAAATAAAAATTTTTCGTAGCCTCCGGGAGGGGGTAGGGACGGGGGCAATACTGCGTTTTCTGCTCCTTTTGTCAAGATTTCCCTCTTCAAACGAAAACCTCTCAAGCTCTTAAGGTTGCGTTCTTGGGAGAGTGATAACGAAACACACATAGTTCTTTGCCAGTTATTTCATAGACCTTATTCATAAATGGCGGTCAATTTATAATTCTTTTGTCGAAGTGCAAATTAGCCTACCAAGCCTCGATACCATACAGTGAATTGAAAAGAATTCTTGCTTTAAAATGAGGCTTGGTAGGCTAATGTGCACGTGGACAAAAAAATTTTAAATGAGACCACCATTTATGAATAAGGTCTATTGTGCCATTGGCCGAGCTTTGGATTTTGAACTATTTATGTGATTCTTGTTTTTTGTCACTCAATCCTTTATTATTGACACCTGTTGCGAGTTTTGGGCGCGGCTCTTTTTGACTCATCTACAAAGCTGTTTGATCGTTGAGTGTTGAACAAATCTACTTAACTTTGGCTGCACACGATTTATTTTAGTGGTTCTGGCCTCGTTTGAGCAAGGCGGTTATCGCATGAGTGCATAATTCTTTCCGGCCGCTCATTTTTGGGTGTGACAATTGCACTCGGTGATACGTCTTATTCGCTGGCACGTGATTCCCTTAGCGCTTTTCATGAAGAAAATTTCCTCTTCTCTGTCTCTAGCAGCGCCACGCAGTTTCATAGTGCTGTCCCTCCATGGTTTCTGTTTAACTTTGTTGTCTTTCTAATCTGTAAAGTTTCATTGAAAAGCTATGACACACAAGAGGCATTTTAATGTATTCACATTAGGAGGATTCCAGCAAGTCTTAGTATTTTTAATAAAAAACGCCCACAAATTATGAATAAATCTTCTCTACTTTATCTTGTAAAGACAAAAAAAAAACCTGATGCGTACATTTACTTCTATTTGAAGAAAATCTTATAATTAAATTTATATTCCACGAGCGCGCGTTGCATATGCGGGGGCCAGCCAATGAGGTGCGTAGCGCCGAGTTGGCTATAACCAATCAAAGAAGCGCGAATGGAATAACTGTTTCATTACTTCTCTCTGAACGCTGAAAACTCTGAACGCTTTCCGTTACGTGCTGGAATAACCAAACCGCGAACAAGGCATAAGTGAAAACGACCTCCCGAGTACGATATAAGGCACGCAAAAAAAGTGTGACAACGAGCAGTTACCCTTTTTCACCATTATTTAATTAGCTTCACACTGTTACATTTACTTAGGTTAAAGATTAAGTTAGGCAGTTCATAAAGCATGCTTACTGTCTTTCATGGCCATTCAGGAATTGATCTTGATTAGCGTAAAACTCCAAGTTCCACCGACTGTAGAAAACAATTCTTGACTTTCTTGATTGACTGGATTCTTTCAACTCACTGGATTTTCTGTGTAGACAAACTCTTACGGAAGACTTCATAATGAACTCTGGTCTCTTTGTCTTCTTCCTGTTTTGAATATCGTCTATTTCTGCTCTCCGGATATAGCAAGGTCGAAGGTTATAGCTTCACCATAGTTATCGCAGTTGATTATAGCTTCCTCACAGTATCGCATCCAATCATAGCATAAGTTCAATCACAGTCAGCCACGAGGGTAAGCCCTCGGGCAGGAAAGTTTTTTCTATTGCTTACAAGCCTGCTTTTATACTTTTACTCTAAGCATCTAGAAAGTTCCGTTGGTATTTATAGTGTATTAATCATTACAAGGTCTACTATTTGTGGAAACTGCTGAGTCACACCAAAGAAAGTTCTGGAATATTACAGATTGTAAGATAATTCTAGAAATGTCTGCAATTGCATGACAGATAAACTAAAAGTAATTCTGATCCTCATAACATTGGACACTTGGAAATTAAAGCCAATCAGTTTCCAGCTTGGCAACACTTGACGCAATCAGTTTCCACATTAGGTCATGCAGTATATGAGCTTATACCCGAGATTGAATGAACCAATCAGAAAGATAGAAACGCAATATCCGACCTCGAAAATTGAATAATAGCTCATATACCATGATGACTAAGGCAATCAAAACTTTAAAATTGCATTAGAGAATGATATAGTTTCTAATGATGTAAATTAAAAGATAAATAAAAAAAGGTTTCCAAAGACCTTAGAAAAACCTATAGGTACAATACTTATCATCGAGTTCCTTTAAATAGTTAAATTATGGTTCTTTTCACATCTGTGAAAATTCAAATACAACAGGCAGGGTACTGAACTTCGCATTGTCAGACAAAATGGCCCCAATTCGTATGGCTGGCACGATCATCATCACTATCTTCCGAGAATAGAAGAAGATAAATCCAAATCTTCGCTTCATAAAGCGATTAGAACTTTCGTCTTCACATACCACCACGTGTTCGCCATTCTGTTCAATTACGCACTATAATTACTTTAACCAACCCTCTTGAGGTTGTTTGAAGTAATTATAATCCGGTCGTAATCAGGGACTGTAATTAGTTGATGTAAACCCATTTCATATTTAGTTTGATTATAATTCAATCATAATGGAGGCCTAATTTGAACACGGCTTAAGTCCTTACTAGTAAAACAGTCAGTGTTGCTTTAATTAGTACTGGTTCTATGTTTAAATTTCTATGATTTTGAAACAGAATACTTATAAATTTATAAAAAAAATCACACACTTAATTCACTAAGCGGAAACATGTTTTTCCCGCCCGATCTGAACAGATTAACATGGCTCGATTAAGGTGCATTGGATCTAGCAATCCAACTGTATCTGTACGCGAACAAGGGAATATGAGGTGAGTTAGCGAATCCCTCTGCTCCATGATAATCACTTTGAATTTATTTTTACATTGTGCCCATGTTGCCACTATTTTATCCGTTGTTGCCATGAAAACGCGGTCCGATTTCAGACTAACTGACAAAAAAGGTGTGGGCCTTGAACTATAGCCATGCACTATGACACAGAATTGAAAATAGTTTTTAAATACTTGTAATCCGAATAGGGCCTAATATGAGGGATTCGCTTACTTGCCCCTCGTTTTCTCCATTAACACTGATTCCTCTTCTTCCCCTCAAGATAAATATTTAGGAACAATTATTAAGCATGTTAACACGGCCTTTGCGCGGAATTACACATATCACACAATTCTCTTGCCACTATCATGGGAAGGATCCTTGGCCCCAGACCTTGGCAACTAAATTTCTAAGTTTTCTTAATCTGTTGATGGAGTTGAGACAAACATCCCTTAAGCATCACAACGTTAGAATGTTCAGGCCCAAGGCAGTTTAAATAGATGGACAACGCACGATCAAAGTAATCTTTTGCTTGATTCAGGTCACCTTGGTTATGGAGTAATTTACCAACGTTGTAGCAACAATTTGCGACATCACATGCTGAGAACCAAGCCTTTCTTTGTAAATAGCGAGAGCCCGTTCATGATACTCTTTTGCTTGGCCCAGCTCACCTTGGACACGAAGTACATCACCCAAACTGTTAAAAGTCCATGCGACAATGACATGCTGAGAACCAAGCCTTTCTTGGCAAATACAAAGAGCCCGCTCATGATACTCTTTTGCTTGACCCAGCTCACCTTGGACACGAAGTACATCACCCAAACTGTTAAAAGTCCATGCGACATTGACATGCTGAGAACCAAGCCTTTCTTGGAAAATAGCAAGGGCCCGCTCATGAAACTCTTTTGCTTGCTCCAGGTCACCTTGGTCACGAAGTACATCACCCAAACTGTTAAAAGTCGATGCGACATTGACATGCTGAGAACCAAGCCTTTCTTGGTAAATAGCGAGAGCCCGCTCATGATACTCTTTTGCTTGACCCAGCTCACCTTCCTCACGAAGTACATCACCCAAACTGTTAAAAGTCCATGCGACATTGATATGCTGAGAACCAAGCCTTTCTTCGTAAATAGCAAGAGCCCGCTCATGATACTCTTTTGCTTGACCCAGCTCACCTTGGACACGAAGTACAACACCCAAACTGTTAAAAGTCCATGCGACATTTACATGCCGAGAACCAAGCCTTTCTTGGTAAATAGCAAGAGCCCGCTCATAATAATCTTTTGCTTGGCCCAGCTCACCTTCCTCACGAAGTACATCACCCAAACTGTTAAAAGTCGATGCGACATTGACATGCTGAGAACCAAGCCTTTCTTGAAAAATAGCAAGAGCCCGCTCATGAAACTCTTTTGCTTGCTCCAGGTCACCTTGGTCACGAAGTACATCACCCAAACTGTTAAAAGTCGATGCGACATTGACATGCTGAGAACCAAGCCTTTCTTGGTAAATAGCAAGAGCCCGCTCATGATACTCTTTTGCTTGACCCAGCTCACCTTCCTCACGAAGTACATCACCCAAACGCTTAAAAGTCAATGCGACATTGATATGCTGAGAACCAAGCCTTTCTTGGAAAATAGCAAGAGCCCGCTCATGATACTCTTTCGCTTGACCCAGCTCACCTTGGAAACGAAGTACATCGCCCAAACTGTTAAAAGTCCATGCGACATTGATATGCTGAGAACCAAGGCTTTCTTGGTAAATAGCAAGAGCCCGCTCATGATACTCTTTTGCTTGGCCCAGCTCACCTTCCTCACGAAGTACATCACCCAAACGCTTAAAAGTCAATGCGACATTGATATGCTGAGAACCAAGCCTTTCTTGGAAAATAGCAAGAGCCCGCTCATGATACTCTTTTGCTTGGCCCAGCTCACCTTGGTAATGAAGTACAGCACCCAAACTGTTAAAAGTCAATGCGACATTGCCATGCTGAGAACCAAGCCATTCTTGGTAAATAGCAACGGCCAACTTAAAGTGTTCCTTAGCTTGTTTCAAGTCACCTTGGTCATAAAGTACAGCACCCAAAAACTTCAAACAGTTTGCAACATCGACAGGCTGACGACCAGGCTTTTTACGGCAGATACCAAGATGACGCTCATAATACTCTTTAGTTTGCCCCATGTCACCGAACTCATCATTGGCTTGTGTGGGATCTCCTTCAAAAACATCATCACGATGAATAATATTCAGAGCCACGATACCGAAGGTTTTGGCTATATTATACTCACAATGAAAACGGCAAATTTGGCCTAAAGTAAGAAAATAATGTGGGAAATATTTCACCCTAATTTTATTACTTTTCTTAACCTCAGATATGTGTTCTTCAATTTCGGTTATCAGGCATTTCAAATGTGGCACTAAGTGAAAGCTTTTAGTGACAGACTCTTCATGACCCTGTAGTCCGTTATCAACTGTATACTGATAAAATGACGTAATAACCCCATGAAGAACTTCAGAATGCACAATTTCCAAATATTTTTCAGCAATTTTCCTTTGGATAGCATCTCGCACAACCTGATGAACGCGAACGAAGACCTTGCTTTCGTCTTTTTGAATTAAGATCAGTGAGCTTTCTTGAATCCTCAAACTAATAATATCTGCATCAGCAAGTTCGCTTCCTGCGCTTCCATCGTTTTTCTTCTCCTTATTCACAACGTAGTTGATCAAAAGTTCAAGGTTTAATGGTTGCTGAGCACAGAGAGAAATGAAATTGAAAGCGTGATTTAAAACTTTGTCAGTTGACATCACGTTGTCCACGGCCAGTGAAATAGCCATGGTCATGGTGTTTGGATAGCTTGGATTGCTTTCGACAAGAAAGGCCTCAGTTGTTGCACGCTGACCGTCGGAAAGCTTCTGTAGATACTCTTTCCAGCCGAAGAAAGATGATGTCTTTCCTCGCACAAGTCGGACAAACGTGGCGGCGCTTGCTAAGGCAAGGGGTTGATAATCTAATGCCTGAGCAACTTCTTTTGCGGCGTCATTGGCAGCGATGCCCGAGATGGAGGCTAATAAAGTAAGAGCGTCAGACCGCATCATACCCTCGCTCACTGATATGTGAATAATGGAACACGTCTCTGAAGGTATAGCAGCTGTGTCTTGACAGGTTATTAACACCTGACCTTTACACCAGCTCGAGCTCCCCGTTTGTGGCAAATGATGACTTATTTGATTCAATCTCACAACATTGTCCACTATCAACAGCCAAGAAGAGTAAAGCTCCACTTTGGTGCTAATTAAGGATTTAATATTTGCGATTTTCTTCTTTGAATCCATATCTTTATCCTTCATAATGTCCGATAAGGCATCTTCTGGACACCTTAAATGTCGAGCAAAAGAGTAGTATGATTCCAACAGTGAACCGAGGTTCTGCGCATCTAGAGTCATTGCAAATGTCTTTGTGCTTGCGTCGCTTGTTTCTTCGTCAAACCACTTCTCCGCGACGAGAGCAGCTAACTGAGATTTGCCGCTTCCCGGGTTTCCTGAGATATACAGGTAACTTAAACAGTTCTCGTTGGCTTCCTTTAGTCGCTTTAGCTTCTGATCTATTTCCAACACCTCACGATCTCGTCTGGCAACGTGATGCGATGGCTTGGGAGGAAGAACGCGGAACGAAGAAGATTCACGCTGCAACTGCTCTTCTAGGGTCTTTCGACGCTTTTCTGTTTCTTCAAGTTCATCTTTCAAATCATTAACTTGTTGGAGTACTTTCGTCAACTCGCTTGTCGGAAAACTCGTTTGGTTTGTAACTTCCTTAATCTTTACGTCGGAGAGCCCAAGTGTTTGAAAGGCAACCAGTACTTTTCGTTCAGCATTTTCAAACTCCTCCTTCGTGAGTTTGCCCTGTGGCAAATGAGCGAAATGTTGATTTCGAAAATTTCTTAAATCATCCACGCTTGAACGGATAAGAGGGGTTAGGGAACTCCCGATACAATCAGAGTAAAGGATTCCGTAAAAGAGCATGGTACAATCCCATTCTGCTGTGTTGCCATTAACCATGGTTGTCAAAAGCTTTGCATTTCTTCTTCGGGTTGGTGGTGACTCCTGGTTTTTGAAGTCCTGTCCATTCTGGGGCTTGTCTTTCCATTCTCCCAGTGTTGCCTTGTAGCGACTGTCCCATTCTTGTTTAAAGATTGTCCGCAGACCCTCAGTTATTACATCTGTGGTGATGACGCAGATCTTGAAGTAATTGAGTTGTTCCTGAGTGTTTTCCGGACCAGTCGCCATGATCAGTCCTTGTCGAAAATAAATTTGCGAAGTTAATTTGCTGTATGAAATCTCTTTGCTAAATTTTTTAAAGTTTCCTTGATAACAGTAAGGTGTACAAAAGCCAAAAGCATTAAAAGTTACGTTATAACTTTTTTCAAAGCGAGTCAAAGTGGAGATATTTTGTTTAAAAAGTGATTTCAATTGTCCTTAATGCGACAAATATTATGACTTGATCATCACCAACACTTCACACTTTCCCTCGTTTTGAAAGGCAGACAGCTAGCAGATCTTTTTAATTGCTTGTTGCTAAATATTAAGGACGGTGGCTACTAATTCAAAGGTATTTTTGCGCAGTTTACTGAATATGCGGGAAAAGCAGATCTTAACAAGTGTTATTGAAATCCAAAAAGAAAATTAGGGGTAACCACCCATTTTTCAAAGATAATTAATCAACAATATTTGTAAAAGGTTTTAAAATACAAAGCAATGTATGTAAATTTTAACTCAGTTATCTCTGAAAACTGCATGGCTACCCCCAATTTTCTTTTTGGATACCAAGATCACTTGCTAAGTTCTGCTTTCTCCACATAGTTTTGAACCGCGCAAAAATATCCCTGTATTAATAAGCACTAGCAATAGGAAAATCCGATTATCTCGAGATGCGCAGAACGTATGCGCAATAACAATAGTAGGCACCGTCCTTAACATAAGTAGAAGTGATCTCTACGTCAGGCAACATTTGACTTGATTTACTTTCATTGTTCATTTCAGTTTACAGTGTCCCCAATTAGCGCTCCAGCGCTAGAACGACTAGACACTTAAATAAAGTTCCTCTCCTTTCCTTTCCACTCTATAGAAGAGCCTAGTCAAAATGCTGGTTTGCGCTAACAAGGTTGGCCATTGGCAAAAAAAAAAGTGAAAATGAATTTGCAGAGTTAATTTGCTGCATGAAATCTCTTTGATATATTTTTAAAAGTTTCCTCAATAATAGTAAAGAGTGCAAAAGCTAAAAAGACATTAAAAGTCATCTAAATAACTCTTTTTAAAGCTAGTCAAAGTGAAAAATTAAAAAATATATTTTTGTGTTTAATGCGACAAGTGTTACGACATGATCATCACAAGCATTTTCGCGACAAGCATTCTTTGGATCCAAAAGGTCTTTCAAAGAATTTTAGTGTTTAATGAAGTGCACGAACAAATTTGACTGCCTCGTCAGTGAAATGTTTTTTATACAAAAGTTAAGACCTACTCTGTGGAATCGGACTCAATTCGTGATAACGTTTTTAATTAGTTTTTACTAATTTGAGACTTTTCCTCGTTTAGAAAGGGAACCTGCTCGCACATCTTCTCATAGGCCCCTTGTTAAATATTAATATAGGTAGAAGTGATCTCTCCGTAAGACTAGTGAAACCACTCTATTGAAAAGAGCTTAGTCTAATAGCTGGTTCGCGCTATCAAGGTTGGCCGTTGCCGAAAAAAAAGCGGCGAATTAAGAGCTGATAAGAAGCTCTTAGAGCTTCTTCTAAGAGAAAAGACATTTCAGAGGACGAATCGTAAAGTAAAACTAAAACAATCCGGGTAAATTTAGCATGGTGGACCCGCATTCGGAGAAATGGTTGCCTCTAAACCGTGATTGACAACAATCATATTTCCTCAAGGACTTCGTGAATAAGGCTTTACACACACCTTGCCAAGATGTTTAAACACGAAGAGGCATCTTCATGCTCTGCCTTTGTTCGAATTTATTCAAGCACAGCTGATTATCCAAGACGTAACCTGCGATCAGGCGTACTTTTCCTTAGACATTGTGCGAAAAAAGGTATTCTGTCTCAAGAATATTCTGTATTTTGTCTCAAAAAGGTAAAAAAGGTAACAAAGGTATTCTGTCTCAAAAAAAGTACGCTTGATCGCAGGTTATCCAAGATGGCGACCAACAAACAGCAACAAAGGGACGGAACCCCTAAGCGATAATTTCAGCGCGATAAGAAGGAGCAGGGAATTACGAAAAAGAACTACAGATGGCAACTCATCCAACATCTCTTAGGGGCCTTTTATTGCATAATTTATCACAGA
The DNA here is from genome assembly GCA_014634505.1 of Montipora efflorescens. Lineage (NCBI taxonomy): Eukaryota > Metazoa > Cnidaria > Anthozoa > Scleractinia > Acroporidae > Montipora > Montipora efflorescens. The sequence goes on from BLFP01001869.1 coordinate 181,219, forward strand.
GCTCTCAATGGAGGCGGCGTGGTCCATTTGTTAGGGTGTTGGTGTTGCATGCAGATGCTCTGGGTCTAGCCTCTGGTTTGGATTTGTTTCAGGTTGTCGCGTTCCCAACTCTACCACGCTTTGTAATTAGCCGACCGGTTGACTCCGGCTAGTTGGGGCTCTTAATCATGTTTCTGTTAAGTTTGAATTGTTTGTTTCAGAGTATTAAAGTGGGGTGCCTGTCATGATGGGCCACCGTTGATCGGCCTGCACATGAGGCACGACGTCAATTATAGGGCGTCTTTAATCACATTTATATTTATAGCTCGGTTGCATTTATAGTTGATTGATTGACAAATCATCCGCATGTACCTATGGAACCACGCCTTTTATAGCGCATCTCTTTGTGAAAACCCTAAGCCTAGGTCCCGGGAAAGCTTTTGTGAAAACAGGGAAATAGAATCGCTTATGAAGAGAAACTTTGCCCGCACGGTTGTTGGAGGGAATGACTTTTGATGGACATTGTTGATGGTCTCTTCCTCGGTTTGTGAAAAAGACTCACAGCAAAAAGAAAACCAAGAACTTGTCATGACATAGACCTGCTGAGAAACGGCGAAATTTGCACTCTTTGTGAATTAGAAATGTGCATATATTCTGCACAGAAAAAAATGGTTTTAAAGGTTTGTAAGGCAACTTTTTTTTCGCAACTTCGTACGTGACCTGATTTAATCATTTACATTTGATTTTGACAGCAACAAAACGTGTATGAATTATAGAATAAGGATAAAGTTCAGCTACATTATATTATTTCCTCAGTGACACGCGACGCCTTGCTGACTTTCTTTTTGTTTTTCTGGAGAAATTACTTTGCGCTAAACAATGAACCACGAGGCCCGTGGGCTTAGGATTAGGAATTCATGCATTCAAAACTGGCAATTACGACGGTAAAAGACAAGAAAAGTGGGCGTAAATTGGTCTGAAAAATCGAAAATGAAAGCAAACTCAATTGGGGAAAGCAAACAGTGATCGTTGTTATAAAGTGTTTTATAAATAGGTTATTTACGTAGTTGTTTAGTCGAGGACAAGAAAGTGTAGACAAGTTTTATAGTAAGACCTTGAGTCGAAATATGTTTTTTGTAATAAGATTTCCTATATCATTATTAACTAGAGTGCAAATTTGGCGATGAGCGTTTTTCCTTTCTATCAATAATTGTTGTTAAATTTGTTCGGCAGTGGACCGTTTAGAAATGAGGGTGTGCCATGCGTCTTACAACAATCCATTGAGTTTCACGAATTATCAGTTCCTGTTACATTAGCCTTCATCGTTTTCAATGGAGTGATAAAAAAAGAAAGCCAAATTGAAGCATTTGTAATGCCTTTTCGTTTAAGTAACACATTTTCGATGACGAATGAATATTCAATGTTTGGATTTACTGCAGCTACTTGAATATATGCATGTAGAAAATAATGCCAAAAAAAGTCTTACTGTCCGCATTTGATTTATTGTTATTCCCTTATGAGTTATTGATCTCTGGGTAGTCAAATGGGTTATGGTAAATCAATTTGAAATTCATGATTCTTTTTCCACAAGGAGACCCTCGAGAGAGAGACTGCGATCAGTAATCGGTTGGGTGCTTCGAATGATGTCATGACGAACATTTTGCTTCTTTTTGTTCATTCACAAATGTATGGTTTCAATCTAAAATGAATTCTGTCATCGAAAATGGTTCCCCTCTCTGCTGCCTTGGTAGTTAAATAGTTCATCAATTTGAGCTCAATGATTCTTTTAAAAATGAAAAGGCAAAAGGATTTCAGTCGGTAAACCGTACGATTAACTGTTCGGTGCTTGTATATATAACGATCTCAGCAGGAACATTTCGTTCCTTTTCACTCGATTAAAATTCTTCACAAATGTGTGATTTTAATTCTCGATCAACTTTCCATCTAAAATGAATTCTCACGGTTATCGGAAATGATAAAACTTTCGCCGGCAGAAGCCAAACAAGATCACAAGAAGACAAAAGATAGATGTATGATGCATGATGTATAATAATGCAATACTCATGATTTAGCCTCTAGTATCATACATACATACAGCCTTTCACATATTTATACAAGATGAAAAATTCAAAGCTAGAAGCCTGTGGTCAATAAATGAACCAGCTTGTTTAAAGAACTATGAGCATCTTATGATCGTTGATGACGTCTGATGAAACGCTACAAATGGGTGTGTTGACTTCAGGTCTAGATTTGAGCAGCATCAAAGCGACGCACGGATATGCGAAAATTCAATCGTTTTAAGAACGATCTTTCAACTGAAATTATTCCACTTACCTAACGTGTTTGTTGGCGAAGAAAAACTGTATTCCAAACTCTTAATGGCGGATGTTACCCTGCGAGCAGAGTCTTTCGATCTTCCTAGATAAGTCGGGAAGAGGAAAGTAGACTCTGCGATGACGCGTGGGGATTGATCATGCGCACAAATAAAAAAAAAACAGGTTGGACTGACTCATCCATTTCTTTGGATGAGCGGCAAATCAGAGAAAGTCGAGGCGGCTCGCAGAGTCTACTTTCCTCTTCCCGACTTATCAAGGAAGATCGAAAGAGACTCTGCTCGCAGGGTAGGCGGATGTCAAAGGATGAAATAAACTCCACAAAAGTAAATGTCGCCTAATATAAAGGGCAACAGATCAATTTCCACTTGTCAATCATGGATGCCTTTAGCCAGTGCGGCGGAAGTCACGCAAGGCCCCTTCTTCTCACGCGAGACAAAATACTCTGTACAGAAATCGATTATCGACATTTTGAAGCTATATCTAATCGCATTTTACCAGATAGCACTTTTACATTCAAAATGTGTTTCCTATTTTATTGATTTCATTATACATGCCCGGCTCTTCCTGGTTACAACATTTTAAACAGCCTCGGGTGAGAGGGGAAAACCTCTTGGTAGCCACTGCGTTCATAACCTGAAAACATCAGCCCAAACGCAATGAAAGAATTTTTAAAAAATCGTTTTACATAATACTTTGGTGTTAAAGAGCACCACCACCCATGGTGGGGTAGGGGCAAGGGGCGCGTCGAATGGTGCTTGTGCTAATTGTGAAGGAAGCTGTAGAAAGTGGGGGAGTTCAAGAGTCGTGCTTGGACCGAAAATCTCGAGGACATAAAAATTTTTATCGATTATCTCAACGCTCAACGGCACTCAGCCTACCATAAATTCGTCAGCTCACACTGTCCCACCAAAGTTCGTTTCTTTGACGTTAACATCTCACTAACTACGGTGACGGAAGCATAAATACAGACCTATACACGAAAAGTACCGACAAACACCGACATTTACTTTATCAATCGTAACCATTACAAAATTCTCGAATCTGATTGGTTCTGTTCCCGCCTATTTGCCGCGTAATTGGCACGCGATCACGTGGGTGTCCAATTACAGGTATCCAATTTGAACAACTCCAAATTTTATACCTGTAATTGGACACCTACGCCATTTGTGCGTTAATCAAATGCACTTGGATAGGATCTTTCTTTCTTATAATGTAAAGTTTTCCACACTGAAAAGATACTCAAAGACTTTTTACCCTCGAAATTGTCATAGTTACGATCAATTAATAATCGGACTTCGTGTCGTACGATTCAGCGGTAATTGTTCTCGTAATTTCAAATCGGCATCGCGCTGCGCGCTCGGCCGATTTTGAAATTACTCGCCCGATTTCTCCCTGAATAACACTCCACTCAGTTCTGTTACCATTATTGATCCTGTCATCTTCTACACCTAAAAAGAGCCCTTCGATCCTTTCAGTCTAACACATCTACAAACGAAACGTTCAATACTTGCAGCGCTACTGGAGTACCAACATAATTTCTCAAACAAGGTTACAAACCTGATTT
>BLFP01001869.1:185303-217150 GCA_014634505.1 Montipora efflorescens
TACTAGAGTCACAGGGAGCTTTCAATTTGACACTACTGATCGGACAGACCGGGCATTTGGAAGGACTAACTCTACAACGCATTCAAATTAACACACTTCGAGGATGATATATACTCCTCCAGAAGAATGCAAGTTGAGGGATTATCATGCGAGTGTTCATTCAAATTGATGTAAAAGTGAGGCCTTGCTGTGTTGAAAAGAATCTAATTACAACAAGGATAGGAAGTCCGCGTGGACACATACGGAGCGGCCTGTACTCCAAAATTTCCTTTGAAAAAAGTCAGTTTCTGAGGGCGTAAGCCCGCGGACTTCTGTTGGCAGATGAGACCACATGAATAACTACGCTATTTTGTTCTGAATCTTATTTAGCTGAGAACAAGTGCTAAATCAAATGTTACTTTTTGATAAGAGGGAAAAAACGGAGTACCTTGAGAAGAACTTCTTGAGACAGAGAAAAGAACCACAAAAATTAACCAACAAATGGCGTTGGGTCCAAGAATAAAACGTAGGTCGTATTGGTAGAAGGACAATGCTCTCACCGCTACGGAAACCCTACTCTCCCCTCCCCAACCCAAGATGGGGCAAAACGTTTGGAAAATCTTTGGGAGAAAACCAAAATGATAAAAAAAATTGATCTTGTGAAGTACATTAAACTAAACATGTATGCATACACGAGGAGACAATTATTTCTTCCAAATGTAACTGAGAGAAGAGTCCTTTAATTTAAATTATTGTCCTTTGATAGTTGGCAAAAGAGTTCATGTTCTCTTCCCCTCCAACTGGCTTCATTTGAAAGGAAGCAGTATGGCGGAGGAATTCGTTTTCTGGCTGCACATTTGAATTGCTAATTACTACTAAATTATGCGTGGTTTTTTACCTGCCAAGCTCCAACTCAAGAAACGCTATGGCGAAGCTAAATTATCGAGATTTACGGCATTTTCATGGCTCTTTTGCCTGAAGAAATGATTGCAATGTTGGAGAGTTGTCTTGTGGCATTTTTGTCAAAAACTTTATGGTCGAGGTTCCGTCTATTCAAGGTTATGAAACGGTTCGGCGGATCATTCCAAGATGGAGGACAGGACACTTTGATCGATCGAGAAGGAAAATTTTCAAGGTGTTTTACAACAGATGCTTCACAGGTATTTTGACAACAATTCGATATAATTATATATCTTATATATCTTGTCTCCATCAAAAAGTGCTTGATTTGCGGTGTAATAAACTACCTACTAAAACACAGAGAAATACATTATATTAAATTCCAATTTATTCTAGTCTAAAATACCAGCTCAGCCATCAAGTGATTATAGGGGAGATATCGTTGTCATTACCTATTGTCATTAATGTGCCAACCAGAGCCTCATTGGCTGTCGAAACAAAGAGTCTTTTGTTCCTGTGGTTGGCATATTTGAATAACAAAAGCAATGTTTGTAAACAGATATCTTCCCTATTATCAGAACCTATTTTATGTCATATCATATTTATTCTAGTCTAAAATACCGTCTCAGCCATCAAGTGATTATAGGGGAGATATCGTTGACGTCACCTATTGTCATTAATGTGCCAACCAGAGCCTCATTGGCTGTCGAAACAAAGGGTCTTTTGTTCCTGTGGTTGGCATATTTGAATAACAAAAGCAATGTTTGTAAACAGATATCTTCCCTATTATCAGAGCCTATTTTATGTCATATCATATTTATGGATATAATACTTTTTTTTTGAAGAAATTGTTACGTTTACAAGCATGCATTGTATAAACACAGATTTATCTTAACATTTGTTTCATAACTTTTGTTATGTTTAAGCAGGTTAAAGCTCACTATATCCAGATTGATCATAGCAATGTCGGGGGTGATAAAAAAATACCGTTCGTTGTTATTCAAGTTCATATGATAAATCATGTAGAAACATACTGTTTGATGATAGTTTCTCTTCTTTTTTATACTTAAGGATTCCGTTCGCACACTGGGCAAAATCTATTTCTCCACACCACATTACATTTATTTAAATATTAATTAGTTAATTTGTTGTTTATTTATCATTTATTATAAATCCTAATATGTACACCATCATACGGGCCTTTTATCTTTGATTGCATTCACGTGATAAGACTACCATTCGCCCTTGTCACACGGCGGCCATATTGTCCCGGGAGACCAAAAAAGCTTTGCTTTACCACGCCAAGCCTCACCCCCATAGTTTCCACTGCGAGGCTTGGCGTGGTAAAATAAAGCTATTTTGGTCTCCCGGGACAATATAGCGGCCATGTGACAAGGGCGAATGTTGGTGAAAAAACACCAGAAAAATTTAGCTCAGGTTTTGCATAATAATAGAGTCAAATTCCCAAAAAGACTTCAGTTTTCGCTATTGTTCTTTTCACTAACATGGCCGCGGTGACATCAGATGTAATCAAAGAATATAGAGGATGGATGGTAGGTCATTCCATCCTTTGAAGTTGTACAGATTCAGCTGTATTTTTTTGTGTTGCTCTTCGTTGGGAAAGCGTTCGCCCGGCTTGCTCTGAGGAGACTGCAACAACTCGCGGAACGGGTCTACCCCTATAGTCGCATGGTGGCTTCACATCGCAAAGGTCTACCACCGACATGATCTTTACCTTGAGACAGCTGCAGGAGAAGTGTCGGGAACAGAAGCACATCGTCTTCGTAGACCTGACCAAGGCATTTGACCTTTTTATGAGCAGGGAGGACCTCTTCAAGCTTCTAGAGAAGATGGGGTGCTCACAAAAGCTGTTGAAGCTGGTGTCGTCATTCCAAGAGGACATGAAGGGCACAGTGCTGTGCGACGGGTCATCATCCGCCGCCTTTCCCATCCAAAGCGGCGTGAAGTAGGGCTGTGTCCTCGCCCCCACACTCTTTGGTATCTTTTTCTCCCTGCTGCTGCCTTACGCTTTCAGCGAATCAGAAGATGGAATGTTCCTCCAACACCGATCTGACGGCAAGCTGTCCATCCTGTCCAGTCTGCGAGCCAAAAGTACGGAAGCTCCTGCTGCGAGAAATGCTCTCCGCCGGTGAAGCTACCCGCCTGGCCTCCCACACAAAAGAAGGACTGCAGGCTTATCAACTGCCTGGCTCATGCCTACTGGGAATTTGGGCTATCCATCAGCCTGAAGAAAACAAACGTGATGGGTCAGGATGTTAGCAAAGCGCTCAGCATCTCCGTTGGGGACTACACCCTGGAAGTGGTGGAGGACTTCTCTTGCCTCGGCTCAACAACCTCCATCAACACGTCCCTTGATGCCGAGATCAACAAGCCCATAGGCAAAGCAGCATAAGCCAAGTCCAGACTGTCGAGAAGGGTGTGGGAGAACACCAAGCTGACTGCAAACACCAATATTTCAGTGTACAACACCTGTGTGCTGAGCACCCTACTCTACGGCGGCGAAACCCGGTCAGCTTACGCCCGACAGAAAAGTCGCCTCAACACTTTCCACCTGCGCTGCCTGCGGAGCATCCTAGGCATATCCTGGCATGACAGAGTGCCCAACAAGGATGTCCTTGAGCGTGCGAACATCCCAACTATGTTCGCAATGCTGCCTTCGAGGCGCCTGCGCTGGGCTGGCCTTTTTCGGTGCGTGGAGGATGGACGCCTGCCAAATTAAAGGATTTCGTCTACAGCGAGCTCACGCCAGGCTCCAGACCAGTTGGCCGCCCACGAAGACGTATGCAAAAGAGACATGAAGTCCGTCGAGATCAACCCTGACTCTTGGGAAGCAGCTGAAGGTTGATCGCAGCAACTGGTGCCGCTTGGTGCGGACAGAGGTGGAGAGAGCAGAGGCCAGGACTGGGAACAGCAAGCCGAGGCTGCTCTACAGAAAACTGACATTTCCGGCCTAGCCATTGTCATTCGAGACAGACGGAGACGACAGCAGATGTGTTACAAGTACTGACAACATTAATGCAATGGTTGTGGTGGTAAAGCCCTGGTCAAACAGACTCGCAAGTAGTCGCAAGTAGCCACAAGTTGAACTTGCGTAGAGACTTGCGTTGGATGGCTAAACGGACTCGCAAGTTCCCTCGCAAGTACACGCAAGTCGCAAAAAAACCCATATCTTTTTTAGTCTGAGTGGTCAACCAACTTGCGTTGACTTGGGTTGGGTGGCCAAACGATGAAAAAATTGCGTCGACTTGCGGGAAAATTTGATCTCGACCAAAGTGAGCGCAAGTCATCGCAAGTCAACGCAAGTGCACGCAAGGCCTGGCCAAACGGAGTCGCAAGTAGCCGCAAGTTGTGAACTTGCGTCTACTTGCGAGTCCGTTTGACCAGGGCTTAAAGAGCGCTTAATAAGGGTGTAGCACGGTCCGAAATATGAGCAGAAATGTCCGCCTTAATATCGAAACAAAACGTAACTTAAGTTTTGCTAGATCCGCGGTAGCACAGCATATTGAGATTTAGAGAACGCATAGTATTTTTCAGCTAGAAGGCTTGAATGTTTGTTTGGTGAGTAACTGAATGCGTAAAAACGAACAGCTCAACCAGAATAGACCAGTTTTCTAGCTTTAAAACGACTCGAAAAGTATTCAATCTTGTGCATATTTAATCCTTGGCACTTTTGTGATGAGAAGATTTTTACTGATTTACCAAAGGAAGCGACTCAGGTCAAATGCCCACCGTGAAAAGATAATGGAGAGATTGAGCATCGCGTTTTACACAAACGCGAAACGGTGAGCTGCTGCTTTTCATAAAAGCATGAGAATTGTTATTCTAAGTTGTCTCTCCCTTTAAAAAAATTGCACGCTAGAAATGAGCTCATATCAAACGGTTTACGTAGCAACTGTCAGAGCATCCCAGTTTTTCTGGAAGTAATGTTTTTATCTCCATCACTTTTGTAATTCATTTATTTATTCAGAGAAAAGAACAGAGGAAAATTGAGTGGAGTCGTGCAAAGAACCAGAGGCGTTCGCATATGAGGGTGTCTTCGTTTCTGAAAAGAAGCCCTATTTTTTTTTAGGGCCGGGTGAAACGTTTGAAAAGAAATCTCTCAAATACAAGATGAATCGATCCCGCTACACAGCGTATTTCTAACATAAAGCATAAAAGTTTGTTGATAGCTAATACTAGCAACGAGATTGTATAACATCTTGTCTTCGGCCATCCTAGCTTAAGGTAATTCCTTATAGTATTGCATTGCGCATCCCTACTGCGCACGATTTTCGCGTCATTAGCGCGCGCTCATGAGCACGTGCGTGTACGAAACGTAAGAGATTTCCCTCAAACTAAGCCCGATAGCGACCTAACTGCTCCTTTTCTCTCAAACGAGCACGGTGACCCCCGATTTTTTTTAAAGGTATTTGCTAAGAACAGTCTAATAAAGAACATATTTGAAGAAGAGAAAAAGTTTGATGGTAGAACATGAATTTTTTTTAGAAAACAGTTACGTACTGGGTGTATTTTGGCCAAGGCGAAGATTACAAGCTAACCACGGAACTGTCCCAAACAGTGCACTATTCCTACAACCAGGCAGTCAAAAACGGCGTCAATGAAGCAATACTGCTTATGTGAATAAAAGAAGCTTTATTTTCAAAATCAAATTTTGTGTCTTTGAAGTTACCAAGTCTTAATTCTGTATGAAGATGATTCGAATTTATAACGCGTAACCATCAAAGTTTCCCTATTTTGAGAGCCTACTGACGCATAAATAAGCACGGTGACCCCATTTTTTTATTGCATTTTTTTAATGTTCACATCATGAATGTTAATTATGCCAAGTTTCCAAAAATGTTTGACAGTAGAACTGTTTCAAGGGAATTACCTTAATTAAGAATAAAATACAAACTGTGGAGATAAACATTTTTATAATGCGTTTATATTAACTTGACGTTTCGTATGCTTCTCTACATGCATTCTAAAAAATAACCGTTACATTTTCAAAGTTTTCTTACATACGAAGAAAAGAGATCTTCTGGATACTGCAAAGTGAGGCATTAAGGCAAAGAAATAAAGTGAAAGCGACATCACAGAACAGAAATCTGGGAATAGAGACGGGCGGAGGCAGCGGGAAGTTGGTCGTCGGAAATTGCACAAAAGCAAGTTGTCCAAACGCAAGACTTAAGACTTATCAAGTGCTTTTCCGTGGTCTTGGGTTTGACAGCTCTTGTTCCAGTTCTACAAGAACAATAGTGTTCTGCAAGTGAAAAGCGGTTGTGACTGGTAGTGTTCTACCCTCACAGTGAATAAACCTTGTGAAGTAGTGAACAGGTGTGGCTTTCATTCTTGCGTTTTCCACAATGAAATTAACTCTTCTACGCGTTCCCACGGTCTGCCAGACCACTGGATAGCTGATGATGATGATGATGCTAATAATGGATGAATTGTAAATATCCTATGAACACATACCAGACAAGCCAGTGAAGGCATGGATGCAACCACTGCATGTGTAAGGAACATGCACTTATTCATACATATCCTCATTTGGGCAGGCAGGTCGAATGAAACGCGCCGCAACTCTGCAGCTGATGGGTACCTACATGCCCTGTTAACAATTTAATAATTTCGTTGTTGTTGTTGTTGTTGTTGTTTTGGTTACGGACTAAAGTGTCAATCCAACACGGCCCTTGTGGCTCACAAATGTGAAGTTGGCATTTAAAGATGAAGTAGAAATAACCATCTCTTCTCGAGAACAAGATAATGCTTCTAATGAGTTCATTTTTAAGAAAAGCCCATTTGTTAAGATGGAAAGTCACTTTTTCAAATAGAATTTTAAGGCTTAATTTTGATACTTTATCAAGCTGTTCCTTTTAAGCACAGATTTCACAATTACAGTAAAATACTATATAAAAAAGGAAGCATTGTTCTGAATATCGGTTTTAATGCAACTCTTTCTTGCTCGGCCATGGGAGCAGTTGATCAAATGGGTGCTGTGGATTGAAAAAAAAAAAGTCGTTTAATTAAGATTGCCTTAATCACTTTTGGCAGTTGTTAGGGACAGTGCCCACTATTGTTATTGCCCATACGTTCTGCGCATCTCGAGATACCCGGATTTCCCATCAGCGGTGCTTATTAATACAAAGATATTTTTGCGCGGTTCAAAACTACGCAGAGAAAGCAGAACTTAGCAAGTGCTCTTGGTATCCCAAAAGAAAATTGGGGATAATCTTGCAATTTTCAACATAATCAAGCTTCAATTTGGAAAAGAACGCCATACATTGCTTTGGGTTTTAAAGCTTTTTACAAATATTGTTGATTGATCGTCTTCGAAAAATGCGTGGTTACCCCCAATTTTCTTTTCAAATGGTCTGGATAGCACAAGTGTTAAATGTAAACATACAGTTTTCTTTGTGGATCTCAGTGGCACTTTTCCTGCATATTCAGTAAACCGCGCAAAAATACTTTTGAATTAGTAGGCACAGTCCTTAATCACTTTGGCAGTTGTGAAAAAATCCGTGTTCCTGTGTCCTAGTATCCTGTCCAAAATTTTTTTTATCCCAGAAGCTCCATGATGCACTGCTATCCGGATGATCCAAGATGGCGGATGATAGACTGTCACTGCTCATCGATCAAAGAGGATTATATTGTTACAACAGGACATTACCACAACGCGACGTAAATGCAAATCAAAGGTAATATTTTAAAACCTGTTTTGATGGTTTCTTTAAAGGGAAAGATGACGATTTTGGTTAGTATTGAGGTTTTTTAATGGGACTTTAAACAACTGCATTGTAGGTGTTAAGAATTGTTGATAATTTTATAAGAAAGGTCTGTCTTCGGATAATAACTTTAATTTAAGGGAAACCTTCAACAATGAGCTTATTCTTCAAGCTGATGAACGCTTTCTTAGAAAGGTAACAGCACGAAACAAACACACAATGACTGTTAGAGCAACGTCTGTGTTTTTTGAAACAGCAACAAAACAGCACAGCTTAGCTCACTGAAGAATGTCATACTACATGAAACTAACACAGTGTTGTGCAACATATTAGCATGCTCTACATCAGCGAAGTAGCATTCACTGGGTCCTAACTCAATGGTAAAAGTTTGATCTGTGACTTACAAACCTCGCCGTAGGAAAGTACTGTGCATAATAATCGGTCAGTTCAGAATGCAGACTGCAGTATAATTATAGCTTTTATTTGAATAGCTTATTAGAATCTGATATCGTCGATGATCCAGAGACTTTTGTTATTTTTTTATTTTTATTATTAACAATAATTAATCTTTTTAACAATGACAACATTATGTTACATGTACACTTACGTACATAATTATAGCAAAATATACACACACTATTTACTCAACTGAACCCTGGAAACTGAAAGCATTGTAAGGAGAAGGCGTCATGCGATGATCTTGTTTGTTGTATTAAAGTTACGGTTTTCCATGTCCAGGAAATAGCAGACTTTCTCTTAAGTAAGATGCTGGAGTTAAGAAGCAAACTAAACTAAGCCAGGATGGTTAGAAATTATTTACCATTTTTGGTGTCCTCACTCAGATTCAATCTCATAACTTGATTTCAATAGATGCAAGACTACATGTAGTATTACAAAAGACAGGGTAGAATTTGTTCTGCTTTAGCTAACCATATCTGAAAACTGGGTATAAAGAAGCCATTTTGTACAACATGGCAAACAGAAACCGGGAATAGAACTGTCTTGGCAGGGCACACTTTTAGATTTCAACTGTACACTTGAAAGTAAGGACAAGATCACTTTTGGGCTTTTCATGATAGCCCCATGAAAGAAATAGATCTGCCAATCAAATTTGAAAACCGTAACGAGCATACCCAACATGCTAGGATACCGGAGGATAATTATGTTTTAGTTTGGTGATTTGTCTCTGAAATATTAATTCGCTTTTTGGTATTGTTTATAGCTGTTACATGTACATGTAGCTTTTCTTTGCGGTGCTCAGTGCAGAGTTAAAACACTCATTTTCTGTTCATTCGACATCTGTAGATATGCCTTCTATTATCATCTCAATAACGTGATCAGTTATGTTCGTGCAATGGGGAACATTTGCATTGTCAGCAGCCACTTGACCTGGGAAATTCTAGCTTTTGATCTTTGATTATTGATTCTGACACCATCCAGACTGATGAACTGAAGGGCCAGCTTTATTTTAGGTCAATAGTAAAGTATAATGTAGGAACAACACATTGTATGTACAAGAAAGTGCAGTTCCGTACCCTTCATGTGAATGACTTGTTAAGATCGCAGAATTTTGTCCAAAGACTGGAAACATAATTTTATAGGCATTTATAAGGTTAGTACAAATTTACAACACAACAAGCAGCAGGAAGGGAAAAACCCTTTTTTATAGTACATGTAGCTTTGATTTACTTAGGGCACATTTTTAGCTTTCAACCACAGACTTGAAAGATGTACAAGAACCATTTGGTACATGTATCTTTCATGAGAATGTTAAGACCACAAAATATTGTCTACAGACTGAAAACATAAACTACAAGGCATTTTAAGTACATGTACAACACAGGAAAGAACTGTCTTGATTTAGCTTTATTTAATTGATTTAACGCAGGTGGGGGCACACTTTCAGATTTATGCCGCAGATTCCAATGTAAGAACAAGATGTACAAGAAGTAACTATTCAGTATCTTTCTTGAGAATGTTAAGACCAGAATTTTGTCCACAGGCTGAAAACACTGTAAAGGCATTAATTACAACACAGGAAAGAACTCTTGATTTAACTGATTGCAATTTTAGATTTCAACCACAGGCTCGACGGGTGTTATGAAAACTACGACCATCAAAAACTAAGACCCAAGACCCCGGGGTCTTAGTTTTCGTAGACGATTACAAGAACCAAGAACATGTTATTTCTTTCTTTTCTTCTACTTTCCCACCCCTCCCTCATCTTCCGCATCACCTCTATCCAACCCCCTTTCTTTCACAGCTCTATCCCCCCTTATTTTGCAGGTGGCCCCCCTCCTTGCATACCCTTATGCCCACTCCCTCTACGACAGACTTTACACAGTATACTCAAGACTTACTTTTATTGTTTATTCAAGTTGGCGGAGGCCGTGTAAGTTTATTGAGTATGTGCTGTTTAGAGTTTTACTTCGTGGAAACTACGTTCATTTTGGAATAAATCTTTTTGTTGTTTTGACAACCCTGCATTCTGTTTAGTTTGCAAGCTACCTGTCCTCAAGAACATTCGAATTCGTAACACTGGGGGCCTGTCCGGGAGAGGACTTCATTTGTTTGTTGACTACAGTAACCAGGAAGTAGATATTGTGTGAACTACTGCTGTGGAAATGGATAAGTTTATACAGATTGGAGAAAATAATAAATATTTGATAAAAATAACTTTATTTATATAGCGCTAAAATCCAATAATTGTCCGAAGCGCTTCCTAATTACAATATTAAAATAAATGAAATAAATGGAATAAAATATCTTAAAATATCTACAATGTACAATAATTATAATTAAAATATAATAAGTTGTCTACTATTGAAAAAATTTAAACATCCTACAACAAAAGGTCTTATAAACTACCGTATATGCTAACTTAAATAAAAAAGTTTTAAGGGATTGCTTAAAAGTTGCCACTGAAGCACATTTCCTAATCTCTAGAGGTAAATTATTCCACAATTTAGGTCCTGCAATAGAGAAAGCTCTATCTCCATATGTTTTCAATCTACTTCTTGGAACAGTACATGAAGAACGTAATGACCTAGAATTTGTTTTAAAGTTAAAAAGGCCAGAAATATAAGAAGGTGCAAGGCCATGGAGGGCCTTGTATACCAATAAAAGGACTTATTAAAAAGTTATTCTAAACACTACTGGTAACCAATGAAGATTAATTAAAATAAGAGTCAATCATATGATCAAACTTCGGTGTCAGTGTGACAACACGAACTGCTGCATTCTGAACTGCCTGTAGTCTAGCTAACAGATACTTAGGAAGGCCATGTAATAAGGAATTACAGTGATCAAGTTTGGAGCTAATAAATGCATGGACTAAGATTTCACATGTATCTTGGGTTAAGTACTTGTGGATTTTGGCAATATTTCTTAAATGGTAGAATGATGATTTACAAATGTTCTTAATGTGTTCCTCAAAACTAAAATTAATATGCTATCAAACTGAACCCCTAGATTATGAACAGAGTCACAAGGTGCAATACACTCAGAACCAACAGTAATGTGACCAATGTCAGGCATAGGATGGAATCTGGAACTGATGACTACAAGATAGTTTCTTATCATCCATTCATCAATGTCCCTCACACAGCATTCCACTCTCAACTTCACTAGTTGGATGTCGTTCAAGCTGGTATATTTAAAGGTAATATATATAATTGGATGTCGTCAGCATATAGATGGTATGATAGTCCATGATCATTAATTTTATTATGTCTGCAATAGGTGAATGTGTACATGTATAACAGATGCAGTAATGGGCCCAGAACTGACCCTTGAAGGACACCACACTTCAATGCATGTTGTGAAGAATGACTATTCCCAACTTTAACAAACAGCTTACGTGAAGACAGGTATGATTTCAGCCACTTAAGCACAGTTCCTTGAATACCAAAACGAGTTGACAGCCTTGTCATTAGAAGGGTATGGTCCACCGTATCAAATGCTGCCGATAGATCCAAAATTACCAAATGAATATGACTGACTCATTACAGTCCAAAGCACAAAGAATGTAACTCTGAACTTTCAGTAGAGCTGTTTCAGTGGAGTGAAATGATTTGTATGTGGATTGAAACGTTTCTGAAAGATTATTTAAATATTAGATGTAATATAATCTGTAAGCTGAACACATACTGCTTTTTCCACAAGCTTGGACACAAACTTTAAATTAGAAATACCGGTACAGTACGTAGGTCAAAAACTCTCATATTTAGTGAAATCAGCATTATATTAATTTTCTTTAAAGTGGATGTCACAGATGCAATCTTTAGGACATCAGGCATAACTCCAGTAGATAAAGATGTATTCAATTTTTTAGTCAACACAGGTGTTAGTAAATTGAAACATTCCTTCATTACCACTGCAGGCAGAGAATCAAGTACACAGGATATATTTATAGTCAAGATCTCAATTATACAAGATCCTTTGATGTCTTCATAACTGACATTAATAAAATGTGAGAACACAGAGTTGCATTCCAGGTGGTTTAACCAAGAGTCACATCATTAGCATCGTTACCTTGCGCAGAATTCTCTATCAGTGTGGCATGAATGCGATCAATCTTGTCAATGAAATAGTCAACGAATGAATTAGCTAGCGCAACACTACAAAAAGGTGGATACCGTGCAGTAATGATTGCTTTTGTAGTAGTTTTGATACTGTTTTAAACAAAACCTGTTGATCAGTTGAGTTTTCAGTAATGATGGTAGTGTAGTGAGAGGATTTCAGTGACTTGATTAAATTATTCACAACACAGCACTGACGAGTATATTCTTGTCGATCAGCCTGCAGCCTGGTTCTTCGCCATTTTCTTTCTAGGCGTCGTCGCTTACGCTTCTCTACAGATACCTCATTAGTGTACCACGGAGCAGCAGGCCTAGTAGTTTGGCATTTACATGTACATCATCTTGACAATCCATAATTATGCAAGTTAAAGTCACCAGTGATGAGGACTCGATCAGAAGACTCCACAGTTGCAGATTCAAGTAGATGTGAGAATTCCTCCAAAAATCGATTGAGAGAGGAATTATCAGGTGGACGATAGATGACTAAGATCCTGACACTATATACATGTAGACTCCGAAGACGAACATCCATGATTTCAAATGTATCATATTCGACTGTTAATGAAGTGTTGATGTTCAGCACATCCTTAAATAAGATACCAACACCACCTCCTCTTCCTTCTTTCCTGGGAACATGTAGGAATCTATAACCAGTTGGACACAATGTTCCAATTTCAACTTCATCCATATTGTGTGGTCTCAGCCAAGTCTCTGTAAGAGCTAGAATATCTACATTAAAATCTACCACAAAATCCTTAACCTCCATTGTCTTATTACGCAAAGAGCGTGTGTTCAATGGAGAGAAATTTAAGCAATGTGATAAACCGTTTTCACTGTATGGAATTTGCGCAGAAATTTGTGAAGAGACTTTAGGCCCAGGATGTGGATGTACATCACCACAAACCAATAGAGATATTACCATGGAGTTAAAAGAGGCCGTAGTATTACTGTAATAAGATAATCTGCTTTTAAATGAGAAAAGTTCTGGTTGGAGGGAGAAAAGCTGCTCGAGTTTGTAGAAAAGCAACAAAAGCTAGAGGAAGAAAAAGAAGAAAAACGTAGGCGGTTTGAAGAAGAAAAGGAAGAGGAACGTCAATTTCTTGAAGAAGATAGAGAAACAAGGCGACAAGAACGCGAACTGAGAAAATTGGAGGTGGAAGCCGAGTTGTTAAAACAGAAAGAGGCTATTGAAGCGGCAAAAAGAGAATACGAGTTGGGGATTGCACGTTTGGCCGTGGCGAGTGCTGACGGGGGTCCTGTAGTGAGAGAGGATAGGGCCAAGGCACCCAAGCTTCCCTCATTTGCCGATGGCAAGGATGACTTGGATGCTTATGTACAAAGATTTGAAAGATTTGCAGGGACAGCTAAATGGGAGAAGACAGGATGGGCTTCAAAACTTAGTGGTCTTTTGTCCGGAAGCGTGCTAGAAGTTTATTCGCGATTATCTGAGGAAGCAGCCCAAGATTATGACCGAATAAAGCTAGCTTTGATGAAGAGATAATTTATGACCTTACGGAGGATGGTTATTGCCATAAATTTAGAGCATCAAAGCCAGAAGTTGATGAGAGTCCAGAACAGTTTATAGTGCGACTCTCACGACTGGCTAATCTGCCTTAAAAAGGGAGAGTAGAACCTTCCAATCTCTGTGATGCTTAACACAGATAGCAGAATGATGTAGTTTGGCATCTGTTTGATGTTGTCGGTGAGCTTCCTCCATTGCTAAGGTACACAAATTAGAGTAATTCCTCACCGAATAATTATTTTGACCAGAAGAGCAGTTTTTATTTGAATTTAATTTGTAAAACCAAAATCAAGTAATCACTTACATGTAGGCCAATCAGATCTTGAAACAACTAAAGATATTTAAACAATGTTAAATACAGGGAAAGAGATTATATTTTAAGCAAGTTACGTGATATGTTTTGGTTTACAGCTGTAATGTCTAATTTGTTGGCAAAGTGGCATGAACATTTCTATAACTATCACAGAGAGTTGCACTGTAGTGTTAGAAGCAATTCGTATCAACACCCAATTGAAAACCCCTCTATCAGAGAACACTCTATAAGAGGTCGTATTTCATAACGTTATTAAGAGATATTACTCTTTACAGAATCTTCAGGCAGCTGGACATGTTAACCTAAACAGAGTTTTTGTAGATGGCGAGTTAAATGAAACAACAAATCTTGTAAACCCAACAGTCTTTAATCACTTCAGAGAGGAGGTTAAACACTGAGCATTAGAGCTATACAGTTAGAGGTGCCATGTCAGAGCATTTCAGAAAGGGAGTCTATCATACAAAATCCACCCATGCTGCTGCAAATCTTCGAAACTCTGAAGATGAATATTGCTGACCATTGTCTGAAATGACAGCATAAGGCTCCCCGTGACATGCAAAATGCATTCTTTAGTTTGCAAATCACTGTTTGAAATGAGGTATAATCTGCAAGGACAAGGCTACTACTGGGTATGCTCCATGGAAGTTGGAGAGTATTGGTAATGTTTGCAAAAGTAAACAATGGTTACCATGGTAACTCCCTCCCAAGATGAGGTTGAAGAGGTTCACTCAGTCTAGCTTGTTCTGGCTTGACACTCTGGCACATGGAACACTTATTGATCAGCTCCTTGAGCTGTGTAGACATTCCTGGGCAGAAGAAAACTTCCCTGGCTTGCTCTTTGATGACACGCTTGGACATCAAGACCAGGCCATTGTGGATCGATTGTCATCTCATCTTCTTTTGGTATTATTTGATGGCTGTGCTCTAGTGGGTATGCTCCATGGAAGTTGGAGAGTATTGGTTATGGTTTAAGTGACAAACTTGAGAAACTGCAATTTTAATTAGCAGAGCTGCTCGTAACATAACTGGGGCTAGCTGGTATAGGTTCAATCTGCTCAGAGACTCGAGGAACTCAACTGGTCTAGCCTCGCAGACAGACGTGATAAGCAACTTAAAGACTAAGTCTTTAATGTTTAAAATTATCACCAACCAAGAACCTTTGTATTTAGCTAATACTAACACTATGTCTTTTCATAGCCACAATCTGAGAACAAGACCAAACACTGAAGGCCTTCAAAACAGCTTCTGATACAGGGGTGTTGTTGCATGGAATTATCTGTTTCACGAGGCTAAGCAGGCCACTACCTATTGTAAATAATTTTTATTCATTTTTAGAGACTGATGTAGTTATCTATTACTAGATTGAAATTAATTGTAATGTAGAGATTTTTGTAATTATAGTTTGTTAAATCTTTAAGTCTTTCTTACATTTCTCATACACAGTCACTGTAATTTTAACGTTATTATAAGTAATATTTTATAGAGCAAGGCTCCCTGGCCGGAGAACACTTACTTGAAAGTGAATTTGAATTCAGTGGATAAATAAAGTTATACATGTATTGTATTGATTGTTGACCAACCCGTGTGTGTGACCTTTGACAACACTTGTAGAGATTCATCTTTGCGTCTTTGTGCTTGAAACTTGGCAAGTGTTAATTGAACAGATGCAAATACTGTATTGGCAGATCCTTAACGGACCCTTGTAGAAGAGTGAGGAGTTCGACTTCTGTGGAATTTTACTGTAGGGAAGGCATAAGAAAGCATTTACTATGTGCAACTGCATCTATTTGCCAGAGTTGTAGGTGAATGTCAGATTGTATTAATATAATCAGACGGAGCATCAAATGCTGTTAAGCGTCTTTTAGACGCTGTGTTGATAGCCCTTCTCTGGATTGCAATCAACGGCTTGTGATTTGTTTCCACAGTGTTCAATGTGCTCACAGGAGAACACGCGTCTAGCAAGGAGTTCCATCTCTGGGAGTTAGAGCTCTATTTGCATACAGTAGTGTACTAGGTGGCTGTCTATCTTGAAGGAACGTTGCGGTCATTTTGTACTTACTTTTACATGTAGAGGCGTCACACTGTATACAGTGTAGTTACATTTTTATTCACATCAGAGTACTGCAAATTTAAAGTGGAGCTTTTAATTTAGTAACGAGCTCTTTTATTGTCTTGAGGTTGTTGCCAGCACCATTTTCTGCAGCTACATGTATCTTCGGGGCTGAGAAACTGTAGACAGAATAATGTTGGCAGAATTTCACTAGATTCTGGACAATTCCTGTTTTCAAATTTGCAGGTGCCATTATAAGTCATCTATTGCTTGTACAGTCGTGTACCTTTGATGGGTCAGGCAGTAGACCTACATGTAATGCACAGTAAAGGGGGTGTCCTATGAAAGGAATTTTCATAGATGATTGAGAATAACAGCTGAAATTTTTTCTTTTTCATTTGTTTAATAAAAGCATTAATTATAGAAGTGGCAGAGCATATTTACTTCAGTCAGACTGTTCCGAAGTTTTGGTGCCTGGAATGTGAGGGAGTTCAGTCCGTAGGTTAAAGTGTGAACTCTTGATACGTTCAATTTTGTGGTTCCTTTGACTAAGATTTTTTGTGTATTGACTTGTTCAATCAGTACATGGTGTAGTTCACTGGTGTATTTAGGAACTAAGTTGTTTAATTTAATCTTTTTGAGCAAAGATGCAGACATCTTGTTTAAATTCTTCTGTTTGCCAAGCTACGTAGCTTGGCCTATGAATTTTCTTATCAATAACTTGTCATTATGTAGAGTTTTTATTGTCCCATTTGAGTCTGAGGGCTCTTTCGTTTGTAAACCTTTTTCAAGTTTTCATTGATTTCCTTTCCCGGAAAATTGCCTTACTTTTGAGAAAGTGCATTAATATGAAATTCCATTACAATTTTTTTGTGCTCGTTGTTAGTTCTTTTGCTTACGTTTTTTTCCAGAATGCTTTGTGTACTTGATTGTGAAATCTCAGAGTTGATGATCTTCTTCAAGTGGATGGATAGTAAAGTTAAATTTTCTACAATGGGTATGCTCTTATTACCAATAGCGATTTTAAGTTCAGGGTCATTCCTTGTTCTACAGTGTGTACTTGCTTTTGCCACCAATATGTTTATACACTTCATGGGGTTTTTATTACTAGATTACTATTTGAGAACCAAGCACTAACCATGTTTTGCACAGAGTTTATATGTCATCCAAATTTGTACTAGCAAAGTACAACTGATTGTCGTCAGCATAGTTCGAGATTCTTGCATTTATATTGAGAAAGGAGAAAAGATCATCAAATGTTATGAAACCGTTGAACAGTTATTGTAGTGGACCTAAAATGGATCCTTGTGGAACTCTCATCCTGGCATAGAGCCATTCTGATATAGTGTCGTTTTGTTACTTGTACACAATGTTTCTCAGTTTTTAATAGGTTTGCAGCAAATCCAGACTGGTCTTACTTATGCTGTAGGATTTTGACGAAAGTTAATATAATTATTTGCAAGCCACATATTTTTTAACTGGACAGATATGAACCAAGTTAAGATGCTGATCATGACAGTTATTAAGTATAGTACTTGAGCAGTAATGAAACTGGAAAGCCTGAAAATTTCAAACTTGAAATGGATTTGAATCCTGACCTCTGCCGTAGACCACTTTCACCTCAGTCTACATTCTTTTGTATTTACATGACTGTGTGTTCAATTCGACGTAGTGATGATCCTGACCCAATGATCTTAACTTAACTTTAAAGTGCTACTATTATCACCTTTTTATCCCATAACTTTTCATGTTCATCATACAGAATTCCAGGAAAGATTACAAATGCCGTTCACGGTTTGGAAATATCTGCATTGGTTTCGGAGATATTTAAGTTTGAAAAATGTGTAAAATATGCAAATGAGAGGATTTCATGATGACGTCATTCACTCAACCCAGTATAAAATCAAGTATATAAATAGAGCTATCTCGGTCAATTTGTAGCAGAGACCATTGAAATTTGGTAGGCTAGTAGTTATACAGGCAACACATCTACAGCTATAAAGAAATTGGTTTCCATGACAACTCACTCTTTTCCAGTTCCCTCCGACCTTATTTCAATATTTTGGTCATCTTATGCTAGAAAAACATTTAGCAAGGCCACAAACTCAACCTAACATATTTACATGCTTGCAGGATCATGGAGACGAGGCAACACTGGCAAGTATCTAAATAGAACACTAAAGGTGGTCAGGAACCCTGTATGTTACCATGGTAACAAAGCCGGTATGCGCATAATGTGGAGCACATCTACTAGAATCTTACTGCAAAGAATCAAGTAATTGTGATACAAAAATTAATTGGCTGAGATATCTCTTTTCATCATATTTGATCCAAATTTCGATTGAGTTTATGGCGTCATCACTCGGCTAATTTGCAAATTGTAAAAACTTGAATATCTCTGGAAACAAACAAGATATTTGAAAATAGCATTCTTCTTCTCGTACAGACTACAAGCTTATGTCTTAAAATGGCTTGGATAGGAACTTAGATGTGAATGTTGTCATAGTAGCACTTTAACAGTTTTGCTAGTGCATTAGTTTGTAACTTGGATCGAAGCGAGTCAAATGGTTTGTCAAGCATCCGTAACGTTTTCTGTAAGCTGACAAGTATCTGCTTAAGATTGTATTGATCAGAAGTAACTAGGGTGATAAGTGATGATGTAAGCATTTTTCAAAGACATTTTCAGTGGCTAGTGGAACAGATTCTGAGGTGTACATTACTGTATAATTACATGTAGTTTTATCGAAATGTTCGCCCTCCCCTTCTCAAATGCAGGTGTTATTTCTCCTTCCTTCCCCATAGTTGGTAATTAGTACCTTTACTCGGGAATTCCTCAAACAAAGAGCAGATTGAATGGTGCAGAGCCTGTTCCCTGTATTTGAATGCTTTGAGAGGAATGAAGTTTGTTGATGTTTAGGTTTTTGAGGATATCAGCAATCAATAATTTGGTTGATTGTCCTACTCCTCCATAGGTCCTTACTATCAAGTGACCCACAGTGTATTTTAGCCCAGCCACATATGCTGGCAGTAGTTATTGTCATGAGCATTGCGGCATTTTCAAGATTGGTGCAAAGGCCTCCATCTTGACAAAAAGTTTGCATTTTCACCTTTAAAATCATTACTAAGAAGGAAACAAAGTTAAGGTGTTTTTTTTTTTTTTGTGGTAGACTGAAGTTCGGCAGGCCACTGACGAGTGATTCTCTACTAACTGGTTCAATTATAAGGCTTCACCACAGGGTTCTAAAATGAAAGTTTTTGTTTGGAACTTGTACAGCCATCACTCTCAATTATTGCACTATACACGTAGTAACAATTAAATTATTTTAGTCGTGTACAGCTGTAGGTCGGAATTTTGGGTTCCACATAGTTACAAAGTTTGAGACATGTTATGGAATTTTATTGCATTTTTCCCCTCACTATTTTTCTTAAAGATTATGTAAACCCTGTTTTTCAACTTTGAACTTTGTTTTCCTGTCTGATTTCTTTATAGGTTTGTGACATGAAGGCACCTTGCCCATTATTAATGTTGCTAGGCTTTGATATTGTATAATCCACTTTGTGTATCTTGGAGTTTAGCAGCTTGTTGCTCTTTGGTTCGATTCAAAACATGGAGGGCTGAAAGTGGAAAGAGTTGACAAATGCCTGCTGGAGATCCAGACCCCATTGGCAAGAAGTTTACAACACCATGTGAATTTGTGGAACTGCAAACTTAAGGTACCCAGATGAATTGTTGACAAAGAATACTGTAAGTGAAGGATCATCCCTGTTATCTCAACTTAAAGTGCCCCTGCGACCCAAAAATAAATTCTCATTTTTCTTTTCTAAAAAGACACTTGTTTATTTTCAGTGAAATTTTCTTATTTAATGGCCTGCCATTACTAACTTTAAGATCTTGACGTCAAAGGCTCACTAGTTTAAGAATGCAATGTGTGTGGATTCCACACAGGAGTTTTGGGCTTGCAGACTTTTCACCTTGCATTTTGCATATCCATTTACACGCTGTTATTTTAAGCTAGTGTGCTTTTGACATCACTTTTCCCTAGATCCAACCTGTCAGTTTTGAATGTAAGTACGTGTAATGGCAGACTGAAATGCAACACTTACACTCAAAGTAAGCTGCCTTTGGATAAAAATCAAAACTCAAGATTTTGCCAGTGAGGCAAATCTAATGGGCACTTAAAGCAGTTGCCAAAAATTTCCAGCTTTGAATTCAGGATTATTCACTGCCCTATTTGTATCAATTTCATCTTCTGACTAGCTCCCTGTTTGCTTTTGGGAACTGCTTATTATATAAGTTACATAACTGCAAGCTGGACTGTTCACTTATCCATTTGAACATACAGATTACCAGCAATGTACGTAAGCCATTAGCAAGAAGCATTAATTAAATCTTGAGTCACTGTCGCCAGTGTTTTATTCCTCGGTTTTTGATGTAGCTGCATGGTTGTATAGTAGTGTCTCTGAGCATCCATGCCCTGCTATTCTTTGGAAGCTGGGTCTATGGTTTATCCTTTTTGCCTGAGAAGACTAGAGAGTCCAAGCAATTGCAGATGTTTTTAGAAACACATCATTTTCTTCCCAGTTATTTAAAGACTGACAGTGACTTTGTACTGCAACTACACGTAGTTGTGTTTTACTTCATTCTTTGTTTGAAGATATCCTTGATGACAATGTTTTCCTGGTGGGTGGCATCACACTATTTTGCAATTACTTTTTAGTTATCTTTGACCAGTTCATAGCTGACTTGCCTGCAGGCTGGCAGTAGAGTACATTAGGAGAAAAGTGGTGTTGAGGGCATATAAAGTATTTGTAGGATGAAATATACATGTATTGTATGTTAATTAAGCTGTGTTTTTGAATTTTCAGTGTGGTAAAAATACTCCCTGAAGCAGTGATTATCCAGGGCTGTAACAGGTCATGTGTTTTGTAATCCACAGATCCAATTGATGCATATTTTTGAGTTGTTACACTCTTAGACCATTGTCACCATGCAGAGGAGTACTAGTTCCCTATGGTGATTGTGGAAATTATTATTTTTCATGGAATCTTTGGATATTGCAAGCCAGGTAAGTCATCTGTTATGATAAACCCCCTTTGCATTGACAATCATAATTATAATTATTTTTTTTTTTTTCTCTATAAGTTTCATTGTTTGCATTGAACTATACAAATAATTATTTATCTGTAAGTGGTTTCCCTTGACAAGTACATGAAGTTATTTTTTTGCTGTTAGTTATAGTCAGAGTAAAATATTAGTCTCATTCTAAGGAATGAAATTTTCTATATTTGATTGGTTGCTTTAAATTTATTCCAGAGATGAAGACAATCCTTCATTCTGGAGGAGAAACATTGTGCCCTGTGTAATTCTACTGTAGCCACCTGCAAAGACTCTGCTAAGTCAATCTCAAGGCAGAAGAGGAAGTAGAAACACATGTCATCCCATTAAAAAAGTCCTGAGTGTTGATATTATTGTAAGTATGACATTGCTGTCCTTTCTAATTCCAGCATTTTTTGTGTCTGGGATATTATACAGACAGCGTTGCCGATGTTGTTGGTGTATTGCTCTCTAAATTTTTATTTTTACACCTGCCCCCTCCCGTTGATAGAAATAGGTAATTTTCATGCTCATGTTTTTATTTGGTAAGAATTTAAGCCTGTGATTTGAAATGCAGAGGAAGGCTATCTCCCCTTAGTGTTGAAAGTTAACTTTGTTGGAGCAGATGTCTGTGGGGGAGGAACTGTTGATAACCGGTAAGCCGCGTTTACTACCCAGTACATGATCTGTTTTCAAAAAATTATGGTGTTTCTTGTTTTTGTAATGGAATTTAGCGTTTAAGTACGTATTCATGCATTAAATAAGTGGTTGTTAAGGATTGTTTTGTTTGGCTACCAATGAAAGACGTAGAGTTGACGGTTTTTTTACCGGTTAATTGTTGATTTGGAACGTGGAGAAATTTTTTCCGGGTGTATATAATACTAAGTATAAGTGTCAACGAGGGTTTGGCACTGTTTTTGTTGTAAATATCTGTATGTGTCAAGTAAGGTTTTGGAGTAGATTTTTCGTTGTTGTAAAAAGGAATGAAACAATGTATTTCATTTAAGTTTTATTTTTTTCCTATGAATTTACAATGTAAGTAGTTATTACAAAAGTATTTGATATTAAATATGGTTTATTACATATCTAAAAGTGGTTCTTGACAAGTTAATTAGTTATACTGGAAGAAACATTAACTTATTGATATAAATAAGCGTACATATTAGAAGTGCTGGTTTTTAGATGAAAGTTAGAAGTGACCTCGTGGTTATAAGGACAATTTAAGTATTCTTAACTGCTTAAATTGTCCTTATAAGTACGAGAATCACTTCCAGCTATTACCTATATCCTGCACTTCTAATACGTACGTTTTATTCATTGCTCCCAACTGTGTTGCTTTCTGTCCCAGTTTTTTGGGTTTGAATCCCGTTGGAGCATTGCACCGGCAACAAATGGGTTTGAATCCCTTGAGGCCGCCTGAATTTTCCACGTGTTTATAAGAGACAATTGCTAAAATTGTCCACATATTTGCATATTGAGTGAATATATCACTGATGTAAATAAGCGTACATATTAGAAGTGCTTGTTATATACGCACAATTAAAAGTTATTCTCACACTTATCACGACAACTTAAGTCAGTTTTATTAGAGACAACTGCTTAAATTGTCCTGATATGTGCAAAAACACTTCTAACTTTCGTCTATATCCCGCACCTCTAATACGTACGTTTCATAGACCTTATTCATAAATGGCGGTCACATTTATAATTCTTTTGTCCACGTGCAAATTAGCCTACCACGCCTCATTTTAGAGCAAGAATTCTTTTCAATTCACTGTATGGTAACGAGGCTTGGTAGGCTAATTTGCACTTCGACAAAAGAATTATAAATTGGCCACCATTTATGAATAAGGTCTATTCATTGCTCTTAAGTTAAGTGTGTGGCTTTCTATCTGAGTTTGTCCTTTTTTAAAACTGATAGATATAAGCGTACATATTAGAAGTGCCGTTTATATACAAAAATTAGAAGTTATTCTTGCACTTATGAGGACAATTTAAGTCTGTACAAGACGCAACTGCTTAAATTGTCCTGATATGTGCAAGGAACACTTCCAACTTTCGTCTATATCCCGCACTTCTAATACGTACGTTTTATTCATTACTCCCAACTGTGTTGCTTTCTGTCTCAGTTTGTTGGGGTTTGAATCCCATTGGAGTATTATACCAGAATCGAATGGGTTCGAATCCCGTTCAGGCGTCCCGAATTTCAGTGTGGTTAAGATGAAACTCTGCCAAGTTACGAAAGACTCGCTGGAGCAGATTCGGAGCCACTTTAAATTTTCCATAAATACTTGAGTACAAGCTCCAAATTCACTTCAGAGAAAGTTGAACATCTTTGCAGAGATGCATCTTTATCACGATAAGGGGGGTTACCGAGTTCGTTTAAAGTGCACCTAAAGGCAAAATTTTTTGGTTGCCAAGATCATTCTTTCCACCAAAAGCAAATTTCACCTCGAAATATTGCTTTTCATTTGTCGCACAAGCCATGTAAAGTTGGTAAAAGTGGCAGTCATATGGACCCACGACCGTGCTGTGAGAGGCAGGGGCCTATTCTTAATTTTACGTCACTAACTGCTTTGCATTCACGTTTACAAAGAGTGTTTGCATTCTCTATTTTCGAATTCCCATAATACACTTTGTTTGCCCCCCAAATTTTGCATAAACTATTGTTTTCAAATGCTCTACGGGACACTGCATATTCCCAAGAGCATTTGAAAACAATGGTTTATGCAAAATTTGAGGGGCAAACAAAGTGTATTATGGGGAATTCGAAAATAGACAATTTCAAACCAGTTTGTTACGTAAAATCGAGAACAGATCCATGCTTCTGGCAGCTCGGTCGCGGGTCCAAATGATTACCTGTTTTGCTAACTTTTCGTAACTTGCGTGGCACACAAAAAGCAACATTTTGAGGTACAAATGGCAAAATATGTTTGCTTTTGGTGGAGAGATTGAAATTAGAAACGAAAAATATTTGAGCTTAGGTGCACTTTAAGAGATAGAAGGATTTAAGGTGGCTCAAACAAGTTTCAACACTTGAAAGAAACGTTCGTATTAGAAGGATTGACACTTCAACACTCTATCACTTAAAAGCAATGTTGTGGTACCATATCAAACACCAATTATTGCTGAAAATGATTCGGTCATTTTTGTGACGTAAGAGGTTACCGTGGCAACCGGAAAGCCCTACAAACACACCCCATATTTGGGTTTTAGCTGCTCATATCTCAAAAACGAAGTCAGTGACCCTTTTCAAATGTAATCAGCATGCCAGAATGAAACTTTCCGCAAAGTTTGAAAAAATTCTGGAGCAGATTCAGAGCCACCTTAATTGATTGAAAATTAAGGTAGCTCTGAATCCGCTCCACAGAATTTTTTTTAACTTCCCAGAGAGTTTTATCTTGGCCTGCTGATCACTTTTGTGCAATAAAAAATTGGGGTCACCAAGTTCGTTTTTCAGATATGGGCAACTAAAGCCAAAATATAGGGTGTTTTTGCAAGGCTTACCTGTTGCCATGGTAACTTGTTACGCCACAAAAATGACTGCATCTTGTTCAGCAATAATTGGTGTTTCACACGGTACTATAACATTGCTGTTGTAGTGTCAATCCTTCTAATAACAAGTGTTGAAACTGGTTTGAGCCACCTTAAAGGAAATTTAGGATGATTCCCTTCTTGTTGTGGGAACTTGCGAGGAGTGGCCTTATGTTCAAATCGTACGCGCGGGTAGAAAACGCAAGGATATAAAGGAAATACAAAATCTTCGCGCGGGTGCAAATGGAATTGGTAATACCAAGAACTGGGGAGGGGTAATTGGGCGTCACGCTTTCCGCGTCGAGCACGCGTGGGAAATGGTTGATCGACACGTGTAGCTTTCATGAGATGACAGCGCATCCCGTGAACCTTGAACCTTTGTTCAAGGGGCCGCTCTTGGGTGAAAGTGTTATAGTCTGAAATTGTCTTGCTTTGCTTTCTTGTGGGAGAGTTAATTTTCCTTTAAAATCTTCTCGGCACCTGAAACGAAAGCAAAGGAAAAACAACTTGTAAGGTACTATTAGCCAAACACAAGGAACTCTTGATATTTCTTTTCTTTGTGAGTTGGGTGGGGGAAGGATTCTCATTCGCTTTTTTTTTCACTAAATGAAAGTGTGGTAACATGATATTCGGCAAAGATCCCCTGAAGCAGATTCGGAGGCACTTAGTTTTTCATATTTATTTCATATTTATTTCAGAGCAAATTTTATATCTCCGCGGAGATATCTCAACCGTTGTATCACTTTCCCAATAAGATGAGGGATTACCGACTTTTCTATGGGAATCTAAGGATTAAAGCAAACAAAAAATGTGGTGGAATGTGGTGGTAAAAAATACGATATCTTCCCTTGGATTAAAGGAATAAAGAATGTTGTGGTAAAAAATGCGATGATAAAGCGCCCTGCCCCCTCCCCGAGAAACCTTAGAGGCAGCTTTTAAACCGGATCTCTGTCAATCTCGCAAGGACGTAACGTTCTATCATCAACACCCAAAATAAAGACCAAATCTTTGAACTGGATGCCAATTTCCCTTTTAAACGACCACTATAAAATTGCTAAGAAGGCCGTAGCTATTCCTCATGAGAAGGTTTTGCCTTTTAGTTTAATTATCAGCTCAAGTCAAACAGGATAAAAGGAGGAAAATAAAACGGCGAAAGTGTTAGAATAATACTAGCAAAATGTCTTATAGAAAAGAGAGGAAAGGATAAAGAAAAAAGAAAGGGGATCGAAAATTAATAAAACGCACTCATTAAAATTCACCAATAAGCCGATGACACAACTGTCTTTTAAGGATATTGATTTATATACTTTTTGAGCTTCTGAAACAAATTGAAAGTTGTGCAGACCTTCGGATAAACCATTCCAGTCTAAAACAACTATTTATGGCTTGGTCCTTTACCTGCATTGGAAAGACTCAGTGCTATTTACTGATAAGCCAACTTTCGTCCATGGTGTTGTCTCGAAGAATGAGAAAGTCACAGGCCTACAAAAAAAATTGTTTGAAAAGTTAGACATCAAACTGTTATGATTACAAAATAATTGGTGATAAAGGAATATATCGTTTTAGTATATACTACAACAGTGGAGAGCGTTGAAAGCGCGCGTTGATTGGCTACTCAAACTCCGGATCCTTTCGATTCGCGCGGAATTTGCGCCCGAAAATGTTGAAATCTTTGCAGGAATAAACGAGTTAAAATCATCCTTTTGTGCTATATTATCTCAATGTTTATACTAAAGTATTAGCCTCAGATGTTCAGACTAATTATTAACCGCTTTTATAGCAGACGATACTAAAAACTTCACTTAATGTTCGATTTTCCCAAATGGGAAGACGCCTTTATTAACGAATAAAGTCAGTCTCCAAATTAATTGTTGGTCACATTGTTTCTCGTGATCACTACACACTCCAAAAGAGTTCAAATCCGAACAGTATGTACTGTATGGAAAAACAGGAACCCCAAAATGGAGTAAATTTTTATTCTCAAGAAGAAAAATGAAGCAGGGCTTAACAGGGTGAAACGCTCAGCAGCCCATGGTAGTTTCTTCAGCGGAAACCTTACACAGGCGCGGAGCACCTTGGGGGTGGCGGGGAAGACGTTTTGGAGAAAACAACTTGAAGGAAAATAGTCCCCTAAAACCTCCCTCTCCGAGACCCCTGTTTAAATGCAGTTATCACCATTTTTTAAAACCTTAAGCCTAACTGATAACGTACCCAAGTTCTACCGCGACATAGTAAAACCCCAAAAGAGAGTGTTTCTGATCAAATCAAGTTATTTCAAACATTCAATTTGTGTGGAACGAAATAAATACGGAGTTTATCGACAAAATGCTAACGATGCACTGATTTGTAAATTAAGGATCGAAACGTTTATTTCATTCAAAGAAGTCTCAAATAAATTCAGTATTGAATGTTTTTTTCTGCAATACGGCCTGATTTCGGATAGGACAGATCAATGTAATGCCAAAAAAAAAAACACCTATGATTTAAAATTTAAAAGCTTACTTGCAAAATCATCTCCAGCTCCTTGATTGAAGAACAATAACAGCATTCTTCTACTGAAGGTAAAACATAAACAAAACTAAATTTCAACACACCAGAACAACTTCCTTTCTTTTTAAGTAACAAAGGAAGTGTAAAGTTTTCCGTCTTTCTCGTTACAAGAGAATTCAAAACGTTCTTTATACAAACAACACTATCTAGATAAAATTGTCCATTTATTCTATACTCATTTGCGATAACGGAATCGTTTCAGTATCAATATAATATTAAATGGCATTTTGAAGTCTCTCTGGGCAAGTAAAATAGGCACACTTTCGGAAATAGAAATCACTTTACGGTCTCGAAAATACCATCACCGGATAGGGAAAATCACTCCTTGTAGTGGTCCTTAAATTGGTCACAGGGGCGACGTCAAAATCCCAATAATAAGGTTAAGTTAATCAAGTAAGTTTCCAGAAAGCGGTCTCCAAAACTTCAAAACTTGTTTCTCTTCCAAGACAAACACGTAAGTTAACTTCTAGAGGTCAAAACCGAAGCTCCACGTATAAACCATTTGAAAATTCTTACCGTCGAGTCAATCCTGTCATGAACGTGTTTACCGCTACAAGTTAAAAAGCTGGCAAAGAGTGATGTAGATTCACTGGTTTAGCGGGTTTCAAAGAACAGCAAATTATCCGTCCTACAGCACTTCAACTCGTCCCTGCACTGTATGCTCATAAGAACGCCTTGTTACTGCAATGGGAGACGAGAATAGATGTGGATTAAAATATTATCATACGCTGCTCCGGATCAAAAGTATCATTTCAGCACAAACGTGTTAAAAAAGCAAGACACTCTTTTTTATCGGTGCAACCTGTCCCAGAGGTACAAAGGAATTCTTAATTATGCACAAAGACCAAATTCAGGTGCCAAAAAAACAAGATGACTCTTTTGGGAACCAAATGAATGAATTGTACAACAATCGAAATAAGAAAAATTATTTTGCGTACGGTAAGCACTGACCAGAAGAAATACTTCAAGAAATAAACGTTTTCTTCCAAAAGGACCCTTTTTTTGCAATTTGTGATTAAAAAAAAAGGGATACGTAAAAATGGAAAAGAAGAAAATTTAAAGTGTTTCAAAGTCAGCGCAACGTACGACTATCACACCATGAAAACTAGCAAACGTCCACAATTTTAAAACAATTTAGCCCTGCTCATATCACAAAAACTATATCCGACTATTTGAACCTATTCAAAAGCATTCATTTCTCGATTCAGTATGAGGGACTTCGGTTGTTTATAAGGGAACAAAATTGGAAGCGTTTCAGCGAACTGCAAGATAGGAAACACTAATGTACAAAGGAAGGATAAAAAATAAAAATAAAACAGTGTCGTGAACGAAACGTTTTTTATTTTAAGTCTTATTTGTCTTCTTAACTTGAAGGAAAGTCCTGAATTCGATAAATTGTTCAACGCAAGTTTAACTCGACTTTACTTACGCCAATTTGCTTGCATCAAAGGTGAATTGATGTAGGATAATTTAAAACGGAAGCAAGATTTGCTCTCAAGAAAGGACCAACACTCAACATGGATTACTACTTTACTCACCCACTACCGGACTCCGCAGTCAGACGTAGAGAATGCCAACTGCCTGCTGGCAATCTCGTACCCAGAGTCCTCAGGCTTTTTGGTCAGCGGGTGATTAAACTACTTCTTTGATTGGTCGCTTGCATAACAATGGCAGTCCGACAAACCTCTGTCTTTGTTTTTCTACCTTAGAAATATATATTATATAAATCACAAAAATAATAAAACGACGGGGTTTGCAGTATGTCTTATACTGCACGGCAATTTTCCCACGCTGCTAAAAACTGATTACTGTTGTTGTTGCAAAAGTACCGCGGGAAAACATTACATCAGTCTCTTTGGGGAGAAATCCGCGGAAGAAGCTCTTGTCGAAGCCATTCAGAATTACGGAAAAAAAAATTGTAGTAGAAGAGGACATTGGTGTCGTTTCCACAAAAATGTGTCGATCGTGTTGCTTGCACGATGGTATTCTGCACTGTGGAATGGACGCTAAAACACTAGAAAATACGCGAACCGAA
Organism: Montipora efflorescens; assembly: GCA_014634505.1. NCBI lineage: Eukaryota > Metazoa > Cnidaria > Anthozoa > Scleractinia > Acroporidae > Montipora > Montipora efflorescens. The sequence goes on from BLFP01001869.1 coordinate 214,587, forward strand.
AGAGTCAGAAGTTTCATCTTCACACGCTCTTACAGCCAATTATTTCTCCAGTTTCTTTTATGGTGTTTAATTAAGGCTAAAATTGTTGTTTCTCGAACACTTTCAACCCGCCATTTCTACGGTTTACTGCTTTTTCTTTTCTGTTCCCGTTTAAACTCAAGCATGCGCAATAAGGCCGGAAACCACGTTTTCTGGGAAAATGGAGTCCATTATACCAGAGTCTCTACGGGCGCTCAACCGCTGACCAAAAATGCCGAGGACTCTGGGTACGAGATTGTCCTGCTGGTTTTTTGTAATTTCGGGTCCAGATTACTCGCGGTCCTGCATCCCAAAGTGATAGTTTGGCTGCGTGAAGGACTAGGTTAAGAGAGGCAAAACCCCTTGGAAGGGGGTGGGGGAGACTCATCCCCAAGGCCGGGAGGCACAAATCAAATACGAACGACGGAACAAGAGAACCCTCGTTTATATTTGAATACCGAATCTATCCATGTGGCCATGGGCTAGTGGGCACCAACACAAAAGGGGGCTGACTTACTTCCGGTTAACAAAGGAAGTAAGAAGAAAAACGATCACGAAACGAGCGACAGGGGTTGGATATGAGATACTTATTTCCGGTTAACAATGCAAAATGAGTAAGACTTAATCCGGTTTACAACCGCCAGAAAGAAAATCAGGTGACAAATTGAATGTTGACCTAAACTAGAATTGCTATGTTTGGCTACCTGAATTGAATGTCTACCAAAACCATGTAACGTAGAGGTGAGTCCTTCCTCTGCGCTTCTTTCCTTGTTTGAATGTTTGCTGTTCCATCCCTCTTATGCTCGCTAACTAGTTGAAGACAAATCTGCATTGAAAACAAAAATATTGGTGCCACATTACGAAATAAAACAGTTAAAAGAAAAAAATACTTCCCAAATACTGGTTCCAATGTAGGCGATCTGTGTAAGAGAATACTTCACAAAGTGTCACAGTCTTCTCCCCAAATACAACATCACTCGTTTAAAGAACGCAGACAATCGACCAATTTCGATATATTGAAATTCAGTCCTAAACGAAAGACATCATCGCGAGGCTCTGGGGAATAAATAAAAGGTTTTGTATGAGTTTATTCTCCACAGCCTCGAGATGATGCCTTTTGTTTTGGACTGAATTTTAATATATCGAAATTGGTCTATTGACATCACAAAATGTCCACTATAAACTCCAGTTCCAAAGTAACGATAAACAGCTGAACTGGTCTTTGTAATCAAAACAAAACTTAATGTCATTTGATTCCTTGGGTAACATATTTACAATTGTATAAACTGAGCGAATACCAGTATGTACCCTGAGTTAAAACCCTCATGGGTGGGGTTTAATTAATGGCGACTATTGGTTACACCTGAAGATTTTGCTTAAAATGTTTTGCTAGTCGAGGCACCTGAGTGAAACTGTTTTCGAACGGGAAGCATTAATTTTATAAAATGATCATTAAAAAAAACTGTAAATTAATTCAAAATGAAAGGAAACTGCTCAATTCACTTTAGTTACGCTTGCCACTGTGCACCCTTCCTCTCCTTTACTCTTTAAAATGTATCTGGACAAGGCAGTGTTCAGCATCCTACTTCCATTTCTGCTGTGAAATGTGACAAAGACACCCACTAAAGTTTGCAAAACTGACCTTGTTGCTTTCAACACTACTCACGTTATAACTCTTCGTGTATAATGCTACCATTAATTATTTCTTAAGAAATTTCCATGCTTGACAACAATCACAGAAGGAAAAGCACTGGCACAGTTGCCAAATGAAACACGAGCTTACTACACGTCACAACGATATTGCAAAAATATTTGTACTCATGCACAATGTGTACGTTTTGTTTGTCCGATTACTCATAGCTCTGATTTTTTTCAAGTAAGGTTTCCTTCACTTTGATGCAATAGCGCTGCTATTCAAAGACTAAACATACACAGCAGAGGTCAAGAAAGAATATTGTTTAAGCTAATGACCTTCACGGAATAATGTCATTGGTAAATTTGTTTTGTGTTTGGTTGAATAAGATTAGATTCAAACGGATTTGCCTAGCTAGTAAAATCCAAGAGGAACCTACAAAAAAGGGTTGCTCATCAAATTTAAAATTCAAGCTCCAGTCTCTGGGAATACACCATTGCCATGCCTAAGATGTAACAAGTCGTGCAAAAAAGCAAAAAAAAAACCTTCAATGAGGGACTTCTCAGAAATTAGCAGGGGTCTGCAGATTTTCAGTAAGGCAGCGTTCAAAAATTTCAATAGCTTACTGTATCTTGTTTAAATGGCAGGAAATATTTTATTTGTTTTGTATTCATGTTATAACATATTTAAAGCACCCCTTTATGATCACAATGGCTTAATTTCTTGTGACCCTCCCTTTTTTCCACTCTCTATTTTTTCCACTCTCTATTTTTTTCATGGCCCTCCCTTTTAAAGGGCTCAAAAAACTGTGACCCACCCCTCCCCCCCAGTTTTCCACCTCCACTCCTGCTAATATCTGTCAAGTCATTAAGTGTCCTTGAGAGGCAACTAAAATCCTGTAATTTGAAATTAC